>BGPR01000041.1:1135929-1163364 GCA_013235015.1 Araneus ventricosus
TATGTTTATTTTTAATATTTTCTAACTCACTTTACTTTGTTTCCTGCATATACATCTATGTTTAATAGTTTCTTCATTTTATATAGAGGCTAAACTATTAAAACTCAGTCTTACAATACCAGCTAATTACTTTCAAATTCCTTGTGATCGCTATATTAGAGTTTAGGACTATAAACTTTCGAAAGATATTTTAGAAAATTTTTTAACGAAATGTTGTTTGCCGTAAAACAAAAGAATGTATAGAGTGAAATAAAAAGTAACACACTACTTACTTGATTTTATTATAAACTTAAAACTGCTCAATTAAAATTCTTTAAAGCTTACATGCTATTTAACATCTAAATTGAAATTTCTTAAAAGGTTTAAACATATCACTATTTTCCTTTCTTGAAAAAGTGACGAATAAAGGATTTCAAAAGCATACCAATGCCCTATAGGTTCCAGCTGACTATATATTTTTATATCAAATATACTTTTTCTTCAGACACAAATAAATGCAAATTATCAATTTGCTCTGCCTTCTATCATTCTTAAAATCATGAAGGGAAAAAATATCACTTAATGTACCACCGCTTGTTATTAAATGCTATACAATCCCACAATAAAACTTCCAACTGTTTCTGAATGTTTCATCAGTTCGGAAGAATGGGGGAAAATAAATCCACCAGAGAAGGAAAGATCCAATTTTGAATTTCCACCCTGCGAATGCATACTGTAACAAAACATCTCATCTCGAATAATGCCTCACAAAAGGAGAAATCTCACAGCACATATTTATTTCTTTCGAAAGCAAAATCACATCCACTTTAAGGACGACTTCAATTTTTTCGAGAATAAATAATACATGACAACATTAATCCCAATTTGCATTCCTCCTTTATAAATCTTTTTCTAGGAGGAAAAAAGTCGAGTCGAGTCGTGGAAATCCATTAGCGTGTTCTTAACGACCATTTCCTATTTAAAACGGACTTTTGTACCTGACTTAATCACAGTCTTGTCCATTTGGTCCGAGCCTTCATTCCTATGTCTGATTGGGGACGATTAACTGGCATTGTGGTAATAAACTGGAAGCGGTTTTTCATTTTTTTCACTCTGATTTCCTTTCTTTTTTCTTCTTCTTTTTATGGTTTCTTTTCGTAATTTATTACAGAAACTGCATTCGCTTAGCGTTATTCGCCTCTCAATTCATGTTGTCTCATTTCCCTAAACGATGTGCCGGGACTTTTCTTCTTTCTCTATTCTCTTTCTTTTTTTCTTTTTTTTTAAGATTTTATTATTTCAGGAGAAACATCATCGAGTACGAAATAAAACCGAGTTCGCCTTGCAAGAAAAGAAATGAAAAGGAGAGTTAAATTCTTGTTTGTAATATAAAGCCTCGAGATCCTTTGTTTGGGGCAGCGTAGAATTTAAATAGAAAACAAGATATCGTATTAAACAGTTTTGAAAATAATATTAAAAACAGCAGATACGTGTAATTGCAATGGTTTATTATAAAAATACCAAAACAGGACTGGGTCCAAATTGATATATTCAAACCGTCAATCATTTATACCATCAATTTGCACTGTTCAAATATAAGGGGCAAAAAATTTAATAAAAACTGTTTTTATTAATAAAAAGTGTGGACACTTTTATCAGTGAACTAAAAAGTAGAAACTTTTTATTTTCATTATTTTCTAATTTTTGAGTCTTTAGTTTATTACAAATATTATGGAATCTAGAGAATCTTGTATTTTACAAATTCACTATCAGGTGGCGCCATTCGTATGGAATCAAAATTTAACTAAATTAATTTATTAACTCATAATTAACTTTTGAAAATATTAAAGCACTGCATTGTCATCGAGAAAACACAATGGTGAAAAAAATTTCAAAGCCCCAGTACATAAGAAATTGAGTTAAAAATTGATTACAAAAATCCAACTTTCCCAACATGAAACAAGTCGAGTTAAATAAATGTAGGTAGCAATATCTGATAAACTGCCTTTGGAAACTCATACATTTTTTTAGCCTTTTGTTCTAAAAAGTAGGAACATATATGCTATAAATATTTTTTCTGAAAGCTATTTAATGTTTAATTATGTTTCATTCCAGTTTTCCATCACTTCTTACTACGCATAATCGGTCGGTATTAAAAAAAAGTGCGGCACAAGATTTTTGATTCTTTTATCTTCAAAATCCTCCCCCACTTGGTGGCACCAAGTAGTTGCAATAGCTCGTTCTCTCTAGAAATTTCTGGGAAATTTCTATTATCAAAATTATCATAAATTTTCCTCCTTATTATTAAAATTGTTTGATTATATACGTTTCCGTTGCATCTAAGTACCGTTACAAGAATTATAACTATCCAAGTGAAACTCTTCCCAAATTATATACTTCTGCTTTTTTAAATGTATCATCATGCTTTTTTTTCCACAAATGAAAGCGAATATGAAATGGATGAATTTATTCCACGAGACACGAAGTATGCAAATACTGTAGTTGAAACAAATACAATTAAATTAAACTTAATTTCTTTTGCAATTAAGTTTAATTTAATTGAATTACGGATTGAATTCGTGATAAATTTTGTAAATGATTCATTAAGGATTTTTAAGTATAAGTAATAAAAGATGTTTCAGCATGGACCTCATAATTTTGAACCGTGGTCAGATGACGAGGACGACACCTGAGCTGGCACCCCCCCCCAAACTTCCGCACCACACCAGCAGGTTTGCCTGTGCCTATCTTTTTGTGTGTGTGATCAAGTTAAATCAAAAACAAAACGGGCTAGACGGATTGAATTCGGCATGTGTCTTTATATGGAAATTATAGATTTGTAGCAGCTTTTGTATCAATTCCTTCAATCGCAAGAGCTAATTAAACTAAACTCAAACTTCCTCATATAAACTAGGACTACTGCTTTAATACTGGAAAAAAACTGAATTTCATTATAATAATAGAAAATATTGTCTATTTAATAAAAAGCTTATAAAAAATATATTTTTAAAAAATTCTGGAAACTAGAGAAATAAACCGGACTACAACTAAAACAACATCATGGAAAAGATCATTTTTTTATTTCAAAACCGTTCTCCTAAGATAAAATGTTCCAAAGTTATGCATTTCCAAATACTAGGCGTATATCATGATCGAAAATGCATGTTAAACTCTTTTTTAAAAAGGTTCTTGAAATACAAACCAAACTTACGATACAATTCGGATATAGACAAAAAAAATACCGAAACATGAAACGCGATTTCAAAACGCAATTTAAAAATGATGTAAACAAACATTTGCTCAATAGTTTTGTGTTGTTTGTAAGTCTAATACAGACTAGAACTGCGTCTATGTTATTTTGAACACGACTCCCAAAACTTTTAAAGCCTTCTATGTTCTTACAAAACCTGAATTAGTTTCCGAAATAATGTTAGAAGATGAAGAGATTTATTTATTCGTACTATGACAAAAATATTGAACTAAAAGACTTTTTCGATAATCTAAATCAAAGTCATTACTATTTGAAAATGCATTGCATAGATTAAATATTGTTGAAAAAATTACGACTTAGTTTGTAAGTTTTTTTATATTTATAGTCGCAGAGTTTACATAATATTTTACAGGTTTTCCAACAATGTAAATATGAAATTTTGAAATATGAGTCATGTAATATATATCATCTTTACAAGAACTCTAGTTCTTTCTTTGTTTCTTTCAAAATAAATTATTCGCTCTTTGAAAAGAGTAGACATAAAAATATTGGTTTTTGAAATAAGTTATTCCATGTTTTGTGCTTCCAGAACATTTTGGTATATTTAGTCAGAAACAAGTAATCTGTACAAGCATGCATTCTTCATAAACAAGCAATATATGATGCATGCGTGCATTCTTCTTGTAATTACCCTATTAGCACAAGATATTCTGCGATATCTCTACGATGTTGCGACTATATTCTGAATGCCGCACAACATCTTAAACATATCGTACTAGTATTGTAGGACATCCTGTGTTAATAGAGTATTATGACAAACAAATCCCAGAAGAATTATAAAGAAATCTTTTGGATTTAAAAAGTATATTTTCTTGATTGTTTTAATGAAACAAAATCTCCCTTAGAGACAGCAGTATCTAAAAATTTCCATTAAAAACTCTTCTAGCATATTGTTTCATGATACCAAGATATTTTTTTTAAAAACGCGTGTATGTACGATATAGTTTGACACCACATGTAACATAAACGGTAATAAATGACTTAAAGACAATAAGCTAGCTTGTGCATCAACGAATCAAACATAGTTTTCAAGTCCGTAAAATAGAACCGATTTGAAATTATTATGTTAATTATTCTAGAATTCAATTATAATATTTATTTTGACATGAAATATCTTTTAAGAACTTATAATAATTTTAATAAAATATTTATTTATAATTATTCAGATAGGATTATAAGATAACAAAAGAGTATAGATGAATTCCATTACCAATCGGCGTTATTATGACGAAAAACCATTTCATCATTTTGTATCGAAATTTTCACTGTGTTTGTTATCTTAACGCTGCCCCATAACTGTGAATGCGATGTAAAGACCCACAGTGCCCAATATCTCGACCAGAATTTTTAACTTGAATAAAAGGGCGCCTCGAATCACAAATGGGGACTCTGTGCTCCCTGTTAAAAGGGCCCAATCACGGAATCCAAGCATGTCTTCCACTATAGGGATGAGTACCGTAATCAAAGAAAGAGACCTTCTTGCTATACTGAGAACTTAGTTGCATGTATGTCGTCTTAGCCTGGTATTCGAGGCGAGGATCAATAAGAATGAAAGTTATCTTTAAAACACATTTATTCAAGTTCTGTATTTGAAAATCTATCAGTATTAATAATGTATTATAGTTCTGTAGAAATCTATCTGTATTAATAATGTTTTGAAAACATTCAACCGAATTTACGTTAATGATTTGTATGTTAAATAAACTAAAGTGGTTTCTTTAGTTTATTACTATACTGTACTTGCTTATTAATAAATTAGACTTTTTTTAATATACTATAACTGTACGTGTTGTACTACTGTACTAGTTTTCAAGTATAGCAGTCTCTCTACAAACCGGCACTTCGCCAATTCGGCTCCTTCAGTAGTACGGCGTTTTCAAAAGGGCGAGTGGGAAGTGTTAAATTGGAAAACAAGACACTGAATACGGATGTCAGTGACCTTGGCATGATGTCAACAATAGGCTGTTGCTCATATTTTGAATTACATTTTGTAATATTTATTATATATGTAGTATAATTTTGTGCAATAAACATAGATTATGCCATTAAAATAAGTTTTCTTAAATGAACCTCCACTAATCCGCCACTTTCGCTAATCCGGTAGTCCTCTGACTGCATATCTGCCGAATTACTGAGGGACTACTATCTGTGCCTCTTTTTAATGCATTACAAACGTATATTTTTGGTTAAGGATATAATACTTCCTAACGGTAAAATATGCAATGTCATATGTTTTATATTATATTTCTTAAATAATATAACATAACACCCCAATTAATAAATGTATTTGAGGCAATTTCCATTAATTATTATTATTGCTAATCATATAATGTCAAAAGTATCATAGAATGACTCATTGCAATTATTTTTATTTTCCAAATGTCTTCGAATTTTGAATAATAGGAAAGATAAAAGGATCAGGAGCACGTTGTTTGCTTTGAAATAGATTAATTAAGAAGGTCCAATAAACGCAAAAATAATTTAAGAGCCTTGTTGAAATATTGTCTTTTCATCCTATTAAATGTTTCATTTTTGTAAAATATTTTTCAAGCGTAATTATATTAATTTGAAATAAATCCAAATATCTGAAAGCAGATACATAACACATGCATTATCTAAAAGCCGAAAACTGTTGAAAGGAACAAAACTTTAAAAAAAAGAACACCTCTTTGAAATGATTAAAGTGAATTGTAATAACAAATATTTTTATCTAACAAAAGTGGATCCAAAAATACTCGCAAAACAAGAAAAGAAAAGAGTTACTGCCTTTCTAAGAAAGCAAAATACTTCTAGCCTTGAGCATGTCATGTTTATTGAATTTTTAACAATTGTCAGAATAGTTCCTTTAAAAAAAGGGATAAAACCTCTTAAAGTAGTCTCCTTTATATGTAAAGTGAAACGGCAACACTGTTTGTTATTTTGTTATTATTAGTATAGTTTTCGTTTTTATTCCAGTTGCAGCGCATCACACTTTTTTTAATCTTATCTCAATGAAGAGAACAATTTCTAAGGGTTCGACGCACCATTGTTTGGTGTTGATTTTAAATTTCATTTGAGGAGCAAAGCGTAAATATTTGAATATCGACGCTAAAAGTTTTGTCCTCTTTTTTTCGAGGCGCTAATTAAACGCCTCTTATTGTTAACTACGACAATTTATTTAGATAATTATCTGGAGGTCGTAATAAAATACTCCCATTGTCCTACTTAAGATTATTTGAGGAGAATGAGACATCTCACTTCAGAAGAATTTAAATTTTCCGTCTGGAATCAAATTTTGAATGTGAAACAAGATTTAAAAAGTAAATTCTTAGAAATGATGTAATTCTAAATAAGAAACAACAGTATTAAATCATGTGAATAGCAAACGCGTGAAGGAAAATAATCAGTAGCAGAAAAAATTCATTCAAATTTATCTCAAAAATAAAACTACTTTCTGAATGAATTTCCTCCGAGAGAGTTCTGAAGTACTGTTAGTTAAAGGAGATTCAGACAAAAAAATTATTACATTTTTGCACACTATTTAGAACTTTTAATTATATAAATCTCGTCTTTGTGAATTATTTTCAGTCTGCGGAGTCTTGTAATCAACTATTGGTGCATAATATAATAGAAATAATTTTCAATATGCAATCTGCTTTACACGCGAAAAGACACAGGAATAAAACTTATATTATAAAAACTGGCATAGAACTTTGTAAATAGAGTTTATAGGGCTTAATTATTCTCATTTATTAGTCACTTAGTAAAAGGTGAAAAAAAGATTTTCTACCTGGAATCAAATATTGAATGAATGTAGAACAAGATTTTAAAAGTTAACTCACAGAAACGATGCAATTATAAATAAGAAACAATAAGTCTAAATAAGAAACAATATGAATAGCAATCACATGAGGCAAGAATAATAAGTAGAAGAGGAAATTCATTCAAAATTCTTTCAAAAATTAAGCCATTTCTGAATGAATTTCCTCTTCGTAGAGTTGTGACGTAATGATGGTTTCATCATACTCAGACAACAATTATTACTTTTTCGTAGATTCTTTTGAACTTTTAATTAATAAAAGTCTTAACTTTGTGGGGTTTTTTGCTTCAAGAACCTTTTTCATAAATTATTGATGCATAGTATTCTAAAAATTAATTTTCAATATGTTGTATGCTTTTCACGCGAAAATTCACAGGAATAAAGCCTGTATTAAAGAAATTAATATACAGCTTTTGAAATTGAAGTTATATGGCTTAACTGTTCTAACTAAAGAACTCTGGTACCTCTTAATTAGAGTTACGAAATCTTTAATGGGCTTTTGACAAGTATCACCTGCCAAAAATGGGAGAAGTTCAGTTTCTACGGTAGCAGATTAGTTTACATAGAAGGTTCGCCATTTCTCTAGGCAAACAAAAATTGATGTCATTTAACCACTGGAAATCTATTAAATGAAGTACTGCCTTACTGAATAAGAATTAAAAATATTCATCTTCATTTTATGGTGAAAACTCCGTTTAATGTGTTCAATGTTAGTCATATCTAATTCATCAAGATAGTTTATAGGCTACTTTTTTGCTTATTTGTGTGGGAAGTATACAAAGAGAATGCATTATAATCGTCAAATATTCTACCTAGAGATATTATTGAATCTCCACGTTTCACACCTCCCTGAGTCCGAAATAAATAATAACTAGAGTAAAAAAGAAAATTCTTGGATTGTAGAAAAGTTATCATAAAATATGTCAGATATATGTATCAAAAATAACTGAAAACAATTGCTTTATACAATCTTTCTTCAAATAACCTATTACAGAGCAGGACATTTTTTTAAAAAAATCAAGAATCTTTTAATAAATTATACGATTATTTCCCTGCGGTTTTAAAATCTTCCAAAATACGCTGCTAAAAAATGAGTTCCATCTCCAAAATTTTAGTTATATTCAAAGAAATAAAAACTAAAACTAAACAGATGAGAGAAATCAACTCATCATTCATCAACTCGACATTTTCAACTCACATAAACACATCAGTGACACTTGCAAGCGAAGCCACATCAAGGGCATAGTTAGCTAAATATTTTTAAGAGCCATTTACTTTATGACAAATGTTTAAGTCTTAGAAATGTTTAAGATTTTCTAAACTTTAGTTTAAGCGCCCAAATTCTTCTACTTTAAATCCCGTTCTCCTTAAACTAGAAAGTACTTCTTAGCCTTTCACAAATGATACGCCTACGCACTGGCTACTTAGCTAATCTTTATATAAGCTTTCTTAGCTCTTCTTAACAAGTTCTTAATAAGTTGCTCAAATAGATTCGCCGGGCTTTTATTCTCGCGAACTTTCTTCCTTCCATTCTCTTTTATCTCAATTTTTTTCTCCTTTTCAAAGACTTTACCTTTAGAATTCTTCAAAAGAAAATCACTTCTTGAGCTTAGTACTTACCAAAAACACACTTGACCGCGAAAAAAATAATACTTCGCTGCTTTTACATCAACTCTTGAAGCGTGTATTGCGAAATTTTTGATACCATATCAATAGTTTTCTGGCAAAGAAATTACTAAGAACTCCACAAATAAAAGTGCTACATCGATAACAAAAAACCGGGGAAATTGCTCAATACTACCTTGAATATGAGCTGGATTGAAAAGCATCGGAATCACAAAAGGAAGGGTATCAATAAAAAAGGGCGTATAAACTATTTTTGTTTAGAAGCGAGATAAAAATTCGCCCGGCTGAATTTCTGTAAAGATTGTTTTGTATTTTACTTTCGGCGAGTGTACATTCGTGAGAGATGGTTTCTATTTGTTTTATTCCCCATTTTATGATTTGTATTTGTTTATAGAGCAATGGTAATATTTCACTAAAAGTTTTTAAAGTTGTAATGGAATTTTTCAAAGTACTTGAAAAGTTTAAGATTTAAAATCTTTCTTTGATTCCCTTACAATAAATGGTAAAAGAGGCTCTTTTCATTCAACTGCCCATTTATAATGGCTGTAAATATCCTTTTATATCAAGGCATTTTAATTTAGCCACTGTTTTAAGATATTAATTTTCATTATAGCTAGAATTAATTACATTTTTAGATGGTTGTTATAATTTAGTCGACCCTCTTTCTTACGCGCTTTTATTTAACATTAATTGTTTCATGATTGTAAAGTTGGAATTTCTCAGTCGATTCTTCGCTTACTTCCTTATGAACTAGAGTTGTATGTTCCCAAAGGCAATGAAATATTTTATTGTTTTAAAAACTTAATTATCAGTTTATCGATTAATATTTTTAAAAAATTGCGATTCCTTTTGAGTGGCGCCATCTAGTAGTGAATTTGCGAAAAAAATGCCTTAAAGATTCCATAACATTTATAATAATTATTGACAATGATTATGAAACTCATATTAATTCAAAAATTAGAAAATAATATAAATAAATACAGATTTAAAATACGCATGTATTAGTGCTATGAAAAGTTTAAAATAATTTTTTATCAAAATTCTGGAGGTCAAATCAAAATTCTAAAACCGTTAGGCACTGAAAACAATACTATAAGGGAACTAGGCCACAGCAAATATCATTAAAATGAAAATTCCTGAATATTCATCGAAAAAGGATTTTACGATTTTATTTTAACGTCCATATGTTTGATAAAAATAATTAGCCTCAACTTTTTGGTACACTGATAAAAGCGTGTTTTTTACACTTTTTTATTTTATTATTATTTGTAACACCGATGGTTTTCGATGTGATTTAATTTGTGAGATTGTCTTCCCATTTAGAGGCTGTGATAAGAGTGGATCACATAATAATGATTGTCAGATAAAGAGGAAATGCCTTAGATGGAACCACTATTTCCAAATATCCTAACCACACCAACATGAGGAATTTTTGACCCGTGATGTCAGATTTTGCACCAAATCTACATACGCATCGTAATTCCTGTTCGGGCTCTAAACTGTGATTCTCCCCTATCCAAGTAAAATTGCCAAGCTACAGCAGCAACAACACCTTTGGGATAAAATGGGTTTATATGAGGAATAGAGTTTATATATATACAACTCTTCCTATAGTAACAAATGCAAAAAAATGAGAGAAGACTTTATTCATCAATCACACAACGTTTTTAAAAATTTACTTAATTGTATTTTAAAACTGAATTAGAATACTGATAAATCTATGCAAAAAATTTACTTTATCAAAACTCAAAAATAACACGATATTTTTAATATGATACTTGCACTGCAAAGAAATTTTATATAAACTTTTAAATAATTTTTTCTTTATACTGACATTAATTATTATTCTTAGGTACACTTTTCTTAATCTTTTAAGACTTAATATTATTTTTTTGTTTTGTTTCTGTTTTATGTTCGTTTTTTATCACAGTTTTAGTTTTTCTTCTTAATAATCTAGCGTACATTTTACAGCAGTATATTAAAAAAAAACCATGTATCATTTCAACCGTTTGTGTTTATATAATCATTCCCAAATGTCCTTGAATTTTTACACATATTCTGAACTTTGCTGACTGATAATTTTTATTAATGCCTTTCTTTTCACACTTTTTGGAAAGGAGCGTAATCATGTTCGAATAAATTATTTTTCAACTGAAATAAATTGCATATCATCTTTTTCTGTCAACTGTAAAAATTAAATTTGAAAAATGCTTTCACATTTAGTGAATCATCCTTTCATTTGGATAGTTTAATCAAAAACTAGAAACAAAACCTTTATTCAAACCTGCTTGTATCACCATACACATTTTTTCAAAATTATATCTATATGTTTGAAATAAAATTGGTTAAACAATATTTAGCAACTACTTTTCTTGTCTTTTAAATAGTTCGTTTTTGTTGTATTTGTAGAATTTGGCATTGCTCGCCCTATAAACCTATTTGCTGCTAAAAATACAAAAGCTTATTGCTATCCTATCCAATAACCTTCTCTTCTAGACATGTTAGAGCTACAAAGTAGCCTGCAAAACCCTTTAAAAATCCAACTACCCTAAAAAGACAAAAATCTTGCTCCATCTCCGCTTTCAACTACTCAGATAGTTAGCCCATGGCATATTTGACATCCAACTTCCCTTGTAGATCTATCTGACCTACCGACAAAAACACGAAAACTGTTCCGAAGATGAAAGCATTGAACTCCCATCTAATCTGAGGATCAGGCTCCCAAAGGGCTGATTAGGTCGGAGGAAATACCTATTCCCTGTCCTTCATAAGCCTTTCAACAAGGCAAGATTTCATTTTTCATTCCTTCCTTACATTCCTTCATAAATGTCAAGGAAAAGAAGGCTCAGCTTTCAAATGCAGCGCAGAATAATAGCAATACAAGACAAACGATCCAGTCTTGAGGGGGGAGCTCTTCCTTAGTTGGCTCATCTAATCCGACAATAGAATCGAAAAACGGGACTCCTCCATTTTGGGCCTATCGGTGAAATAAACCTTTATCGATGATCAGACGCACCATTTTAAAATTTTGCAGGCATTGTTATTTTCGTAACATGAGAGAAGATTTTTAAATAGTTCAAGATGAACTTTGATTTATCTTCGCTGGAATTTTGTGGAGTGAATAAAAGGATACCAATAATTTTTAAAAATTAAGTAAAGCAGCACTTTTTTATTTATTCGTATTCAAGTATAGTCTAATTAACTTAGATTAACGTCAAATTTGAAACGACATGAATGCCATTTCGGGACTAATCCTTTAATTCGGAACTGTGATCAGATGTCGAGGACAGCACCTGAGCCACCATCTCCCTTTCTCATTACGCCAATGGGAAAACTTTAGACTCGATGGATTTAACCCCCCTTAAGGGTCGCATTTTTTTGTGTTGCTATCTAATAAGATGACCTCTCCTGTTTTGGAAAGGGGCTGCCGTTTTTATTCATCTAAGAAGGCATGGAATACTTGAGATGCTTATGGATTCAACGTAAGTTTTGTGTCAAATTATAAATATAATTAATGATTAAATTTTAGTTTAAAAGTCTAAAAATGCGATAATTCGATGCCCGTCAATATGACGGGCGCGAAACTTAAAGGGTTAAAACGTACCAGATCTGCGTGCGAGACGGTGGTGGAATCGGGTCTTGAACTCTTACCCATCAGCTTGAACCCACCTTCTCCAAATTTTCTCATTACGCCAATGGGAAAAATTTTGACCCCGACGAATCTAAAGTGTACCAGACATGCTGACGCGGCTATAGTGGAATCGGGTCTTGAGCCCAAGCCCATCAAGTCGTGACTCTGCAACTAGGCCAGCATGGTCTTGAAAATTAAAATTAATTTTTAAAAATGAGTCTTTGCAAAGCTGAATTTTATAAATTTAATAGTTGACAAATGTCTTCTTGTAATATGATCATTTTTTCAAATAAATTCAGTTGTGGAATTATCAATATGAGATTTTTGGAATAACAATTCAAATAAACTTGAAAAATACTTCTATTGGAAACTCTACTTGACTTTATTTTAGAGCTAGCTCTACATCATTTTCAGAAATATAATGCAATTCTTCCCCAAGGTATACTTTCCCTGATTAATACTAAAGTGGCCCGAGAAATAAATTTTATTGATAATCAGAGACTTTATTAGTATCTTTATTTCGAAAAATAGAGAACATTTCTAAAATGCCCCCCGATGAGCTATGTTTTATCTTCTCTACAGTTTCGGGATACAGTTACACGAAAATGTTTAGATCCCATCTCTTGGAGTTTCGCTTTTACATACACGTAACTTGAAAAAGCCCAAATTGTTCCAAAGTAAATTGGTAATATAAAGAAACTCAATGTACTATACCCTTGTGTTCAAGCCTTTATAACTCAGACTTGATGCAAAAAATGGGAAAATAAAGTCTTTCTAAATAAAAAGGTGTAGTAATTATTTTGCTTTATTATGCTTTGCAAAACCTGAAAGCTCAAGTTTTCATTGTTGCAATACCTTATTTTCACTGTAAAATAAGAATGATGCAGTAGAATATCGTTAATACGAAACCTAAGGCGCAAATAAATTACTTTGAATTCTCACAAAAAATATGAATATATTGGAATTTATATATATATTTAAAATGTGAATATTTCTCTTTGAAAAATAATGCGGAAAAATATGGAGCTATTTTTGTAAAGAAGACGTAATAGAGAAATTCAAACATTCACAACTTCGAAATCAGACGAGTAGAACTCCATATTTAATGATAGTTCTGAACAACACTTAGAATTCCATCTCACTATCAACATTTCTTCCTTGGGTTTTATATTGCTATTTTTAAATTATTTTTAGTGTGAAAATAACTCACCAATAATTTGCATTATTGTAGTAAATCTGGGGAAACCATCACATGTGTTATGAAGTACAAGAAACCTCATCTGAAAGAAAGCAAAAATTAAGATAAGACTGAGAATTAAAACTGATATATCTTCACATATTCAGAACTATAACTTTGCTCTTAAAAGAAATTATTTTTAAGTAATATTCATTCGAACATCGTTTTTGGAATTGTCTGTCTGTGTACATGTGAACACGATAACTCAAAAACACAATAATCTAGGTGGATTAAATATGTCGTACAGTTTTATCATCAGAATTTTAAATATGTATCAAATCCGTCGACTGGTTGACTGTCTGTCGGTCTCATGTGTATATCAGCTGGATAAATGAAATTCGAAATGTGATTTTCGCTTCAATCTATTTCAAAATTTTTGATCCATTCAGTGAATGAAAAGAGAGTCAAGATGCATACTCGATTCTCTTTACTATACGACGAAGCTGAACACAAAATGCGTCATATTGAGGGAGTATATGAGAACGCCGAGGTAGAACACTTTTGATGGTTAAAATATTGAAAATTAAAAGACAGTATATGACATCAGAGGCTATTTTTTGTTATTTAAATTTTATTTCAACCATATCCAACTTATATCCTGATGAAATGTATTTTGGAGTTAAAACAAAAATATTCTTTCAAATGTGATTGACTGCACGAACTTGATGTAATAATTGTTCTGCATTTTTTAAATATTGTGCTTTAAATGAGAGAAAATCTATCCCTTATTAGTTTTTGGTGTCTAATTTTGTCCATACCATATCTAGATCAATGTATATTTAAAGTTAAAAAAAAATATTATTTTAAATATAATTCACTAAACAAACTTGGTGCATCGTTTGTTCTACAATTCTGGTATATCTTGAACAAGACGATAGGATTCATTAGTTGCTAATTTTTATACTCTAAAAATTGTTCATGCTATATGCAAACCGAATCTTGCATATAGCAAGATTTGGTTTGCATATAGCATGAACCGAATAGAGAAGAATTAAGAATTATTCTTCAATTATAAGAAAAATATAATGTTATGTTAAACTGAACAGGTTTGGTGTATTATTTATTCTGCAATCACGAAAAACAGTATGTTTAAAGAGAATAGTTATATGCGTTTATTATAGTATTTGAAAGTTTTAAAAAATGTTCTATCTGTTATGGTGTACTGAACAAACTTGGTGTGTTAGTTGTTCTTTATTTTTGAAATATTGATTGATAAAAGGGAAAAAAATCATCATTTGAAACTTTTTTCAGTTTAAATCTTAACCTCATGCCTAGATAAAATCCTCACATGAAGCATTTTAAAATAAAAATGAATATTGTTTTAAATGTGGTGGAATGATTAAACTTGATTCATTATTCTTCAACAGCCAAGTCGAATCAAAATTCAGATTCAGTCATTGCTAATTTTTCTGTCTAAATTTCATCCATACCATGACCTACGATGCTCATTCAAAAAAACTCTAAAGTTAAAAGAAAAATATCCTATAAAATATGACAGAATCAACAAATTTATTCGACACCAACAGAGCTGAAATGAAATAAATCTATTGCTAAATTTTGCTGTCTACGTTTTGTCCAGGCAAAATCCTTGCAGAGGGTATAACATTTTAAAACGAAAAGAAAAAGATTGTTTCAAATGTACTGGTCTAAACAAACTTCATTCTTCATTCTTCTACACCATATTGTTAAATCAAAATGTATCGAATGTTAATTTTTACTGTCTAAATTCTGTTCATCCCACGTCTAAATAAAACCGTTTTAGACAGCATTTTAAAGCTAAAAGTAAAAGCTTTTTCAATTAGCAGAGTAGTGAATAAGCTTGATTCATTATTCTACATCTACAAAATTACCGCAAATTACATCAATTGCTTATTTTAACTGTCTATATTTTATCCACACATGTTCTTATGAAACCCTGGCAAAAAATGTTTCAAAATTCAATGAAAAATATTCCTTCAAATATGGTGAAATAAACAAACCTGATTCGCGCGTTATTCTACATAAGCACTATTAAATCAAAGTACATCCAATGTTAATTTTTGCAGACAAAATCTTGTTCATACCACGTCTAAATGAAAGCGTTTTAGAAAGCATTTCCAAATTAAAAGAAAAAGATTTTTCACTTAGCAGAATAGAGAGCAAACTTGATTCCTTAATTTGTACCTGCAAAATTACCACAAAAGACATTGATTGTGAATTTTTGCTGTCTAAATTTTGTCCACACACGTTCGTACGAAACCCTGGCAAAAAAAGCGTTTTAAAATTCCATGAAAAATAATCCTTCAAATATGGTGAACTGAACAAACTTGATTCGTTATTTTACACCAACATATTTAAATCTAAATACATTCGATGTTTATTTTTCTCTCTAAATTTTGTTAAACCACGCCTAAATGAAACCGTTTTTAAAGAGCTTTTTAAAATTAAAACAAAAAGATTTTACTTAACAGAATAGAGAGCAAACTTGATTCATTATTTTGTACCTGCAAAATTACCACAAAAGACATTGATTGCGAATTTTTGCTGTCTAAATTTTGTCCACACACGTTCATACGAAACCCTGGCAAAAAAGTTTTAAAATTCTATGAAAAATATTCCTTCAAATATGGTGGACTGAACAAACTCGGTGCATTATTCTGTATCGTGTCTTCTTTTTCTATCCCATTTCAGTTTTTTCGGACGAAATAGACAGATGTTGTGATTTCGTACGCGCAAAAGGATGGCCGACATACGGCAAAAAGAGTCCACCCATATCCATCTTTGTAAATGGCCAAGAACTGTTTCCCTATTCAATACATTACTGCATCAGGTTTTACTCTTTCAAACTGTACAAGATTTTCTTGAAAAAGGGAGAAAGAAAACATAGATTTATTTTTAGTTCTACTTTCCTGGTTTTTTTTGGTTTTTTTCTTTTAGAAAGAAAGAAGATACTTAAGCGTATTGTTTCAAATGAATGATTGAAACTGCGTTAGTCCTATGCAAGTGAATTTTTTTGCTGTGTGGCCTTTCTTTTTATAACTCTATTCTTAGGATTTATTCCTTTATTGGTCAGTTCTTTGGGGTTTCTACTTTTGTGCGCTATTTTTTAAGCCTGAATATTTTATCTTATTTTTCGCTTCGTTTGTCTCCTTGCTGATGCAGCTTCACGATCTAGTCAGATATAAGTCTGGTTAATATTTATTATTATATTGTAAAGCCTATAATTTTACATGAGAATGTTTTGTTCTTTGTTTCATATGGAAGTATCATTAATGCAGTACGAGTTAAAATGCTTACTTCAACTTCATGACAAAAGATTTTTCGTCATCAAAAGAAATATGTCATATCTGTATTTCTGACTTCGAAAGAAAATTTATGTTTTCAATACATAAAATTATTCACAATCTAGTCAAATATAAGTCTAGTTAAGATTTATAACTATATTGAAAACTCTCTAGCTTTCCAAGATAATTCGTCTGTAGAATGTTTGTTTCATACGGGATGCATCATTAACATAGTATGAGTCAAAATGCTATCTTTATGACAAAAGATCTTTCATAATCAGAAGAAATATGTCATATCTTTATTTCTGGTTTGGAAAGCAAATTTGTTCTCAATGCATATAACGAAAATAAAAAAAATTTGAAAAGCACGCTTTTATTAGTGTACTAAAAATAGAAAATGCATTTTTTTTAAATCAAAAATATGGACATGAAAACAAAAACGGAAAATTGTGAGGCATTCTAACTTTTTAAAATTGCCGAATTTCAATTGCCGTAATTATATAACAATGAAGCCATAACAATATATTTTGCTAACTACTTTAAAATAGCGTAAGGGTCATTAGTATTTTGTTAAAATATTTAATTGACGATATCTAAATCTAAACACTTGTTCTCTAACTGTAACCACATAGCGCTTTCTTTTAAAAATGATTTTATACACCACATTTACATCGCTACAACATAAATTTCCTGTTTTACGGCAAAAATATTTAATAGAATTGAAGTTATAATACCGGTCCAAATTCGATAACTCTTTCCTATCTCTTGAAACAATCTCGCCATATATAGTCCAAAAAGGTACATAATGAATAAAATTAAACTGGGTGAATTAATATTAAGAAAAAAATATTTATTTCGTTATGTTTCTATGTATCTGTCTGCTTTCTTTTTGTAAAATTATAATAAATTATTTTCCCCTCTTTTTTCAAACATTTATTATTAAAAAAAATTAATTGGGTTATGTCCAGCTCCACATTTCATATCTCTCTCTCCCCAATATCTAAAGAGTTGCATATCAAAAAACTAAGCACTTTAAAATTTTCTAAAGAAGATCTATTCATTAGATTGTGCTTCTAAAACATACAGAATAGCTATATTTACTAAAATGAGGAGAGTAACTTTTATTCTCCTTAAAATAAGTTTTAATTTTATTATTTTTAAAGCATTACTTGTAAAAGAGCAATTATAAACATAAGTATTCTATAGATTTTCGCTAATTCAAAGTTGACGGAACCACAGTAAAAATTCGATTTATCCAAAAAATTCGAATTAAGAAAAAATAGGTCAAAAAATGAGTACGGCAAGAGAAAAGGACAATTTTTAAACTAAGAATGGCAGTAAAAGTTTATTTTTAATATTTAACAGTTTTAATAAATGATACATAATTAGGCAATAAACAATAAGTAAATTTAATAAATGAAGTGGAAACACTAGTAATTAATATTTTTTATGTCTTTAAAACTACAGTGAGGCCCCGGGAATCCGAATTAATTGGGGCTGACCTGTGTTCGGAATCTAGAAAATTTGGATTATTCGGGAAATTCGGTAGAATACTCTAAATGCTGTAGAGTATTGACTTTGGATGCTCTGTGAAAGAGTACGGAAAGAGCTAGCGGTGATTCGCATCGTCAAGCAGGTGTAGTTCCTTACGTCAGAAGAAAATAACCTATTTTGTTTCTAATAATTTAGGTGCTGCATTCATTCTTAAATACCGATTCAAATGTCTCTTTTAAGTAATGAATAAACATTAGCTTTGTTTCTGATTCGTAATTGTTATTTTCATTTTTTTTAATAAAAAATTTTTAAGAAATTTTTTTAAAAAGATGCTCGGATTATACGAAATTTCAGATTCCTGGGGTTAGGATTCCCGAGGTTGCACTGTAATAACTTCAATAAATATGTAAGTAATTTTAATAAGTAAGTAGTTGAGTAATTTTAATATACAGGACTTTGAATACAACAATTGTATAATAAACTTCAAAATGAACAGTATCTACAATTCACATCTAATGTGTTCAAAGATTTTTGAAAAGTGAGAGATCTTTTATTGCTTTTATATTGAATACATTGTACAGTAGTATAGTCCTCAAATGCATTAAGAATCTTAAGAAAATTATTCTCTTTATATTATTGATGACGCGAGGCACGGATGTATTTAAATAACGAAAAGAATTCAGAAATAAAAACAATTTTTTGACAATTTACTTCGAATTTACCAAAATAAACTCGAATTATAGATGATATTTTAATTTTATATTAATAAGAAATTCCCCCGTTGGTGTTTTGCATACACAACACACCCCGACTCAGCCTACCCTACTGGGTTTAAGGCGAAAAGAGCCGGAGGAGAAAACCAATCATCGACACGAGGTCGACGCCGGCCACCAACGCATCTATATATATAAAACGCTAAGGTACTTAAGGTAAAATGGATGAACTTCTCTTTTGCCGATGGCAACGATCGGTTTGTTTACAAAACAAAACCGGTAGCCTCTGCCATGTTAGGCATAACTTCGTAAGAATAGCCTGTTACTATATTTGTTCTGAAATCAAATTCTTTTCAACTTTTTCTTGAAAAAAACTGAGTTTAAGATCTACAATATAATGATATAATGTCCTACAATATAATGAAACTTTAGATGAAATGATTCAAAAGAGATCAGTTAGAAATAAAGAAGATGGGCTTAGGCGAGCCAAAGAACGTTCAGATCAACGCCAAAATAGTTTAAGTCAACAAACAAAAAATAGTGTTAATTCACAAACTGAGATGACTATCATGGAACTTACTATTGTGAACATTGTATTTTCGGTACTTTCTCGTTATATGCACTACGATATAAAAGAAAGTTGAAATCAGAAAAGACAAGACCGGTTGAAGGTGAAAACGTTTCACCCTCAACCGGTAAGTCCCGATAGTCTTCAGCGCGTCACGCTTCTAACCCAGTGTTGCGAGTTCGATCCTAGAATAGCAAAATTTTTCCCTGAGAGTTTTGACTCTCTATAATTGAATTTTTCTTCCTCCCATAATTCTCTCATCATTTTAGTCCTTAGGAGTTTAATTGATTTATTTTTAATCCTTGAAAATTAAAAACTTTCAAAAAAATCTTTAAACATTGTTCTTTCTAAGACTATTCATTAAAAAATTATCTTCATTTGGTATATGCATTAACTAAAAGGTATAATTTCCATTTTCATAAAGCCGTAACAGTCAGATTTACGGGTGATGAGGCCTGCAGCTCCAATTAACAGTCAAGTATGGGGCTAAAATGCGCCAATTTGGCTACAAATGCATGCTGTGCGTATAACGGAGAGCAGATGCTGTGCGCGGGATCAGCTAGTTCATTAAAATCTTCCAAAAATGTTTACAAACTTCACCGTAACATTGGTGGAAATTAATTACGTAGAAAAATTTTTAAATACATTTCTTTCATTTAATTACATCAACTCACCCAATCGTCATCAAATAAAATGGAGTAAACATCTCATAACACAAGATAAAAGATAACTCCACTATATAACATTATACGAAAATTAACTAGGGAAACCAATATTAAATCGAATCAAAAGAATTTTTGATTTCTCATTACAATAATCCACCAACAAGGCGCAAACACATAAACTAATTAAATCACGCCATTTAAAAACACACAACAAACCACATCACACCACACCACAAACAAAGAACACATCACACATAGGAAAAATTCCTTTATAACGAAACCCGTTAAAATCTGACGAGCACACCAAGAGGGAGAACTGCGTACAAAACTCAAAGGGGAAGTGTTGGTGTGGTGCGGAAGTTTGGACCGGAGGGTGTGAGCTCAGGTTGTCGTACTCGTCATCTGACCGCGGTTCAAAATTACGAGGTCTGTCCCAAAATAGCCCTCTTGTTGCTTCAAAACGGGATGTTAATATATAACTTAACTAAACTAATAGGAAATTCAAGGGACCAGATAAAAACTTCGGATTAACCAAAAGAGCTCCACTATATTTAAATGTAACACGGAATCATACATTTCATACAAGCGAGAAGTTTAAATTTCTATGGAAGCTTCACTATTTCCGCAAATTAATCTTAGTTTATTTCAATCTTTTTATTCATCACACAAGACATACAAATAAAAAAAAACAGATATTCTAGTTTCATCATCTTGGAGGTTGTTTTTCTAAAACTCAACATAATCATTCTTCCGAGTGCAATAAAACATCCACGATTAAATCATGTCGAATTCCTTCGAAAGATAAGAAGTAATTCTTGTCCTTTCATTATGTTGGGCTCCACATAATCAAAAACATTGTTCAATAGCCTTTTTTTCTCTCATTAATAAAAGAATTCTTTTTTATTATGCTTTAAAAAGACAGCGGAGATAATAAATAACATGCTTAATTTTAGGGTTCGATGATTTCTGGAATGAACGTAAACATGGTTTTAATGAGTAAGAAATTCTATTCACGGGTAAGCTACATAATTCCATCGAAAGTTTAAAACCCAATGATAAACTGTCGTCTTAATATATTTATGATCTTAATTTAATTTCACCCTGTAATCATAATGCTGTAATAAAAAAGCTGGGTAAATATTACTCTCAACGCGAAAGAGGAAGTTCAATGACTTTTTTTTCTTTTCGTGAAATTTTTGTGTTATAATTAAGATGAGCATACATTTTTTCAACTTTAATTAATTGAATTTCTTGTACGTCAAAATGTTTAAAAAGTAGAAAACTGACATGGAAAAATTAAAAAGGAATGGACAGCAATACTATTTAAAGGAAAAGGCAAATATTGAAGCTGAAATATTTCTCATCATAATATAATAAATCTTTTGAACAGAAACAATGAGATTTTAATTTCTATCTATTTTCAATTTCATATTCATGTTTATATGAATTATATTGAACCTATATTATTTTCAGGAACCTGAAATTATTTTTGAGGTTTCCACACGCATTGAATTATGGAACTATTAAATAAAAATAGTTTTGATTTTATCTTTTCGAATAAACTCTTAAAACAAATATATTAATTGAAGTTATTCTAATTCGTGTGTTAATAAACTAAAATCTACTAACTAACTTAACTAACACTAAATAAGCTAATACTGAATACAAACGTGATACACGTCGCTCCACTTTAATTCGAAATCCGATGTACATCTTGTAGGAGGGAAAAGGCCGTGGTGTCAAAGCAAACGTAAGATGCCGTGCAGTTAGATATCACAGCATACATATCGTAAGCATACCGAGCGGTTAGATAGCATGCATAGTGACGTTTATCACGTGCTCTGAAGTCACGTAAACAACATTAAATGATGCAATTAATATATACTGAAACCTGTGTATAACGATACACCGGCCTATGACAATATTTTCTTTGGTACCGGCGGAATTCCTATTTACTCAATGTATTTTGAACCGGCTTACAGCGATAATCCTTTTTTAGATGCACCTGTGTATAAGGATAATTTTACCCCTGTAGCTAGCTGATATAGTACAATTCTGATTTTTTTCCTCCTTGGAAAACGATATCCTATGGTCAAGAATATGAGATAAAAAGGGAATCGGGAGGAGGAGGTAGAAGGAGGAGCCTATTGTATCAGGGTCATCCGAAGTGTGGGGAGGGTAGTGATTGGAATGGGCGCAGATGTTTGTTGCCTTTGACTCCGGGTGGGCACTAATCTGTTGATTCATATTTTATCACTTTGGACTGGCCTCTTGTTCCTTAAAATTCGCTTTCGATGTGCTAAAACCTTGAATCTAGGATGGCGTGACGTAAAGCATAGTCATTTGAAGAAAAGCTACGAATAATTTCTAAAATCGATCAAGGACTGAAGTAAGTTGATGCTGTTAAAAAGTTTGGGGTTTCTCAGCCGATGGTAGCCACATTTTTGAATAAAAGAAAAAGATAATGAAGATGATGTGTAAAAAAGTAAAGTGGATATCAAACAAGAACGATTTAAAGATGCCGTAAATGATGATATTGGCAAAGTTTTTAATTAGAATTTTCATTTTGAAATTCTTAAAAAAGTTTAAATATAAAATTTTATATCGGTATATAAAATTTATATTTTATATTTTTATGAATTACAATTTATATCAATATATAAAATTTATATTTTATTTGTTTATAAATTATAGTTTATATCAGTGATTTTTTGTTGGATGAATAAATAAGCGCAATGTATTAAAATATGCACACGTACATAATCATTAGATGCGCAAATCCTCAAACTGTCTATAACAATATATTTTCTATGACCCTACAATATCGTTATATGCAGGTTTTACTATAATTGTAAATGTCTTAGGCCTAGCACTAACGCATTTTAATTAAAGCATGATACTTTTACCTTGATATATATAAGCAGTATCCCAATCAGATTATTAGAAGTTTGCATTTATTGGTTTTGGATCGATTCTAAAGAACAATTCCTCTGTCACAATTCCTGTTATCTCTTATATGTAGAAAATAAAGTAACTTCGATATAAATTTAATAGAAATTATTCGCAAGAAATCAACTCTTGAGAATAAAAAGTTATTTGAGTATATACTATCTTGGAATATGTGAAAAATGGCCAGACGTTTCAGTCAGAAAGTCTCAATGTTTGACTCTTATCCGGCTTGAAAAAAATTCCCCTATCATCACAGTTTTGAATAAAATGTCTCGAAACGTAGTTTTTTCTAAGAAGTAAATATTTCACTTTATGAAATAAAAAAATCCTGAGACTTAATTTTTAAAAATATCTTCTGAAGAATACTCTTTATAAATTTCCCCAAAAATATTTAGTTTTTTCTTTTTTAAAAAAAAAAAAGTTTTACGGGACACAGAATGTGGTCACCCCATTTTAAGGAATAATGGCAGTTCAGAGTCGCAATTTCTTTCAATGTAATTAATTTCCATTATTTGTAGGTTCTTACTATCATTTATTTTAATAGTAAAGTGTGCAAAAGACCCGGATTGACAGGGGCAATACTTTTTTTTTATTTTTGCTGGACCTGCTTGACTCTCCCCACCTCCAAGCATCCAGGTTCAGAAAATTTTATCACGTTAGCAGTATATACGCTTTACTTTCACAGACATATATGCAAGTGCATCCTTAAAAGAAGGCATGCTCAAGAGTCAGAAAATAAATATTTGGTCAAATACTATTTAGAAATGTTTCGGATACTATCCTCGTTGATATTTAATTTGTTTTCCAACATTTCTAAATACTAACAAAGGCTGTATGTTTTTGTTGGCTCAAGCCTATTGATGAACAAGTTGGTTTCTGTACGTTGATGCTTCTGGCAAATTACTCCTCGTTTTTAATTTTTATTTCTGCCCTGCATCATTAATTTAACTTACGGAAAGATGAAATCTCAAAAAGGAAGCGATTCTGACGGAGAATCAGGAAAGTACTTTCAAGTCATTTGAATAAAAGACAGTTGCCCATTTTGACCACCTGTAGAGAAACTATACTTGTCTTCCCTCAGTAGCAATCAATTTTAGGGATCATACATATGGCGATACTATAGAAAAAGATATAAAGCAATCTATAGGGGGATTAAAGACTACATGAATTAACTACGCGAGGGTAATGAGAGTCTAATCGTTTATTAGGAAGACTGGACTAGAAAAAAGCAGCAGAAAAGAAGAGAAAAAAATTCTACTGGTGTATCAGCTGTTTCAACGACAAGGGAAAGGTCAAAACAAGCATGTTCCATTAGAAGAAATCTTTTGTTAGATGGAACACCATCTGGATGATATCAGTATATTTTATTTTTGCTGCATTGCTTTCCATTAAAGTAAATGCATTCCGAAGTGAGGAGGATTTCATTTCCACGTATACTATGGACTTCAAAGGTAAGAATGATCTGATTTTCCCCTTACTTCTAGTACAAGGAGAGAAGATTCATGAATGGCAAAGCTATGAACCTCTTATCTGTCCTTTTTATCTCTTTTTATTGTTTAACTCTTTGCGGACAGGTACGGAATATAAAGTGCGCCACAGTTCACCGATCTCGAGACTAAGGTGTAGGAAATCCAGTTAACGGATAGGATTGCGGCTAAAATTCTGACACAAATGTGTATATTATCCGTCCATTCAAACCCCAAATCTCATTACACTATGAAAAATAAAGTTTTATGTAATTAAATTAGCACAGAGTTGGAAAAAATGGGATGGCGTATAAAGTTCTCCAACCTAACCTGAGTGTTTTAAAAGTTGCCTGTCCGCAAAGGGTTAAGATGAGGAAATTTTAGATGGTGATTAATCTATTCCCATTTTGAAGATTAAACCATAACTACGTAATATGTAGGCCACTGGATTACTTTCGGAGAGACGTATTGTTTAACAGTTTAGCTGTCTCGGATGTTTTCTTCCCCGATTTTAATTCAGTGTGGCACATATAAGAATAAAGTTATGGAATGGAATATTCCAAACCATAATTTTAAAAATTATCTTTTTAGAGTTCATTGTTAAATTCCGATACGACTTTACAAATAGAAATGCCTTTTCCATCCAAGACTTTCATGCCAAGCTCTGATTCGTAAATTCCAAAGAAAACTAATTATCTAAGCCTTCTCATGCTCAGAATATAGTTTTAAAATAAATTTAATAAAAACTGTTTTTAAAAACACGCTTTTATTTGTGTGTTAGAAAGCAGATTTTTTTTATTTTATATATTTTCTGATTTTTTGTTTTTAAATTATAATTCTTTATTATAAACGTTGAAGAAACTCGAAATAATTCCTTTCTCTAATTCACTACCAGGTGGCGCCACTTTTATGGAATCGTCAGGAAGTGAGTGGAAAATCGATTAGAAAATTCCATCATCACAAACATGGAAAAATTCGAGTTAAACGAAAGAGTGTAAAAATTCTCTTAATAATTGCGAAAAAGTTAAAAATAGTGATATGCAGGTTAGACTAAATATGTTTTTTGCCCCGTTTTGAAGCTACGCCAGGACTTTTTTTTCTTTTGGAACGACACTTGAGCCGGCGCCCTACTATCCAGTCTTTCCCACCCCACTAAAGAGAAGGTCTTTGACTCACAATGGCAGATGTAACTTGCACCAGGAACCGATAGTCTTCAGGAATCGGGTATTGAACCCTCGCTCCTCCGATCTCGAAGCTAGGACTCCAACACCAGACCACTTCTGCCAACGATTAAGCAGAAGAAAACAGTTCTTTCGCTTTCAATTGGCACAAATAAAGTAGCTTGAATTGAAAAGTTCTTATAAAATTTGTCAACTTGCTAAACAAAGAACTCTGATCTCAATTTTCTCTCTCAGTTACATTTCAGATAGAAAAAAGTGATTTTAATTGACAATGTGTTATAAAAAAAAATTCGAAATTAAATGTGAAAAAAATGCCGAACAATTGAAACAAATGATGGACGATAGAAAGTAATTATAATTTAACACTTTCTAAGGCCGTGGGAATACATTTCCCACCAAATTCATCAATTTTTCAATGCATTTTATAAGATTGGCATAATTTCTCACCAAATTTTTCGATGAAACAAAAAATTGGATGTTCCAATTTCTTATCTCAAACCGTAGCGAAGTGTCTTGACTTTGCAATTAATTATTAATTAATATAATTAATTAACAAAAAATAATGTCATCCCATAAGCTAAATGAATTTCTTTTCTTAAATTAATCTCAATACCTAAGTTATTTTATTATGCCACTATTAGAAAACAATGGCCTTATAAAGGGTTTAGCAGTATGATGTGCCATAGCACAACTTTTCAGTTTCTTTTAATTTTTGCCTTACGGACGGTAAAAATCATGTACCGGCTGATTGTTTTCATCTGCGTACCGTCTGGTACGACTGTTATACCATTAAATCACTGACGTCTCGCTCTTCTCGCTTACCTAATTTTTGAAGCTTATTGCATTGCAGAGATTACTCTACTGCAGTATTATCTCCCTATAAGATTGATTTCTAGTAAGCAAAGACAAGAATAGGCACGGATGTTGAAAACGAAAGAAATCTTATCTGCGAATGGCTTGAAAAGAGGGGAAAGAACTTTCCTATTTCTTCTTCGAAATTTCCGTCGTAGAAAGATACTTGAAATAGCTTCAAACCGAAATCTAAGGGTTAAACTTTTGTAATAGGTTGTTATACCACGACTTCTTGAATTAATTAGGCAAGATTTAGAAGCAGATTGAGATTTTGTCAGGAAAATAAAAAAACTCCAAAAATTTAATTGAATTACACAATTAAATTTTAAACTAAGATAAAAAGTATTTGAAATAACTTAAGAACGGAGAACTACGGAATGGAAATCGCTACGAAATATAATCTGACAAAAAAAAAGTTTTCGAAAGGTCAAAATGACAATTTCGTGGCTTCGTTTTAATTGAAAATAAACATTCAATTTTTAAATAAAGGATAAAATAGTTTTTAAGCGAATTAATTAAACAATTTTTATTTCAGCTTATAAATAATCCAGATTCTGCTGTTCCAACACAACTATTGCTATTCTTAGCTGCTAATTAAAGAAATCCTTGATTGCAAACACTCATTAAGCGTGTTATACCAGCTTTTGAAAGAAGCATTTTGCGAGAACAATAAAAAAATGCAGGAAAGTTTTTATGATTGTAATTAGTCGTCTGATGAAACTCGAAAATTATTTCTTTTTT
>BGPR01000041.1:1163374-1177163 GCA_013235015.1 Araneus ventricosus
GTTTTTTATAGTCTTTTTTTTAATTTTGTGAAATTTTTTATTGTTTATTTCTTATGTATTGTTGCAACGTCATACATTACTAATGAGATGTATTTCATAATAGTGAGCATACCGCGGATTAACCCCTATTGTTTTTTACAATCTTCTGCATTTTGTGAATTTTTTATTATTTATTTCTCATGTATTGCTGCAACGTCATACATTAGTAATGAGATTTATTTCATATTAGTGAGCATACAACGAGTGAACCCCTATTGTTTTTTACAATCTTCTCCATTTTGTGATTTTTTTTATTATTTATTTTCCATGTGCTGTTGCAACGTCATACATTACTAATGAGATTTATTTCATAATAGTGAGCATGCAACGCACAGTGGGATATTTGATGAATCTGGGCGGCCAAAATTATTTTTCGGTTTTAAACGAATTTAAACGTATTAGTTAGTAAATTAATGAACTTTTTGTAGAAAATATTGCTTTATAACTTAAAAATAATTGATATTTTATAACTTCATAGTTATATACAGGGTGGTCGTAAAGTAACTTGGCCTATTTAGAGGCTTCTGGGGCGCACTGCACTTAGAGTATCAAGACGAGATTTTGGATCTAAGTATTATGGGATATGCGCTTGCGATTTTATAGGTATAGAATGTACCACCTCTTATGATTTCGGTTACAGTTAAAAATATTATAATTTTTTTCAATGGCAACCAACACCTCAATTTTTTTACTATTAATGAATATATCATCTCGATATTCTGAATGCAGTGCTCACCAGAGGCCTCTGAATAGACCCGATCATAAATAATTAATAATAATTATTTTATGATCATACCTTGTACATTGAACAAAATTAATAATATTACATTAATTATATTTACAGAAAAGAAATTGTGAAAATAACAAATAATTGAATAAATGATAAACATAATTGATTAATTGTGTAACAAATTAGTTAATAATCCATGAGGAAGGTGCGATTTATTCGTCTGATGATAAATCATTGATGCCATTATCTGTTTCTTCATGATCAGAGTCCTCTTCATCAAAAACTTCAGAAAATTCCATTGGCAGTAACATCTCTAAAGTCTCTTTTAAGAATGATTTTGACTTTTTTCACATCGTGGGTCTCATACCCGTCAACACTGGGTCCAAACTCAAAAGCAATCTGTTGAGAACATCCTCATAACAGGAAAGTCTGGAAAATTTTCAGGCTCAATTTTGACGGAATGATCGGAAATGTTTGTTGCGTGCTTCGGCCGCTTCTTCTGACAATTGGCCTATTGGTCGTATAGCATTTTCTATTACAATCGGACCATGAATTTAGATCTTGTGGATAGTAGGCGACATAGAGTACCATGGATATAATTGCACGTAGAGCTCAGATGTTTCTTCTGTATATTCTTTGAACTTTTGCAGATTAATCAGTTAACCACTGGATATGGTTTCTAGAATTACTTTAAAACGATATATTAAAGCAATCCATCTGATCTTTAACTGAGATTTAAAATGGGAGAAATTGTGCTTTATTTTTTTAATTTCATCGTCATCAAAAGTATCACTTTGAACAAGATAATTTTCTAAATTAATTTATCATGTATGTTTGGTCAATTTTGTTGTTGCATAATGTTCAATAACTCTCTTCGAATCATTACTTTGACACCTGATGACCCTAGAGTAAAATAGAAACAAAAAAGTGCATAGTAAATATATGCAATTTAGATATCTAAATTTTGAACCTCTTTCTCTCCTTTTAGATAACTAAATGTTGACAAAGAACAATTTCAGTATTTTTTACAAAATCCTGAAAAGAGATAAAATGGAAGGAACGCAATGTTTTAAGTAATATTTATAATTGATATAACTTTATTCCAATCAAAATGTCTGAAAATTACACACATATGATCGTTTTGAAAATATTCATAACAATTTTCTTTAAATTGCAATTCATATCATAAGAGATTAAATGCAAAGTAATTAGAGTGCCTACTGGAAAATTTGGAATAGCAATGTTTGAAATCCCTTCATTTCTAAAGTTGGGCAAATCAGGGGCTAATTTAAA
This sequence comes from Araneus ventricosus, assembly GCA_013235015.1. NCBI lineage: Eukaryota > Metazoa > Arthropoda > Arachnida > Araneae > Araneidae > Araneus > Araneus ventricosus. Next base: position 1,165,437 of record BGPR01000041.1, read on the forward strand.
CAAAAACACAAACATAAAGGTCTAAATTTATTGATACAAAAAAAAATTTAGCGTGGAAATGTTTGGAAATATAACAAAAACCTTCCAGATATCGCAACATACAAAAAAAATGTTTGAAAAAAAATGCGTTATTTTCAAATACTTTTGCAATTATTAAAACTAATTTTGTAACAATTCAAATCCATAAAAAAATATCAACACATACCTGCCTCATCATTATCCATAACTGTTAGATTTTAATTACTTCTAGAAATGAAGGTATTCACATTCGAAAATGGAACGTTTGAAGCAACAACTATTTGACGCAGGATACACTTCACACAACACTCCAGTTTGAGCTAATAATACAGAGGTCAAGGTCAGTTAAGACAGTTCAAAATGGTATCACGTGATTCCCCAGTTATTCAGCTTTATAATGTATACATCCATTCGATCCTGCGCTGTAGTTTATAAAATCGACTTTTGGCCGCCCAGATTCGTCAAATATCCCACTGTGCAACGGGTGAACCCAGATTGTTTCTTATAATCTTCCCTATTTTGTGAAATTTTTATTATTCATTTTCCATGTGTTGTCGCAACGTCATACATTACTAATGAGATTTATTTCATAATAGTGAGCATACAACGGGTGAACCCAGATTCCACCTTCGAAGGTTTTATGGTTCAAGCAATTGATAAAATATCTGGAAGGTTTGTTGGGAGGTTCTTGGATGCCGATGGCCTTTATCTACTCGACGAATGTTCTGCTGTAATGCAGAATGATAGCAAATCTAAAACAAATATCCAGCTGGCCTGGGTGGCACCTTTAAGTCAACGTGGTGATGTAATATTTCGGTAAGATATTTTTTCCACAATTTTAACGAGATCTATAATAATTTCTTTAAACACATATTTTTATTTACATTTTCATTTCAGTGTCTAAAGAAAAAGCTGTGTTTTTACAAATATATTTGATCTGATGAATGTTTATATTTTACACGCTTTAAGTTTATTTAACTTCTTTCGTATTTCACGATTGTAAAGAAATTTGGTAATAAACTTTCACACACTTGCTGGTATGCTAAATCTCTGAAAATTTGTACAATTGTGTGCGTCCAATGACAATAAAATATTTCAATATTTTTAGAACTTAATTATCAGTTAATCAATTAATTTTAGTTACATTCTGATTCCATATGATTTGTGCATTTGAGTGTACTGAATTTCAGAAAAAAATGATTACGAGATTCCATAGAAATTATAATAAATTGAAAACTAATATATAAGAGAGAATTATTAATAATGACAATTTTTAAAAGAAATACGTTTAGTTAATGTACTATAAAATATAAAATTATTTTTTAACCAAAATCTGAAGGTTAGAAAAAATTTTAAAAGAGTGAGGCTCTGAAAACAATGAGGTGACAATATGACAATGATAGTTTAATAATATTAATGTCCCATTTTGAAGTAACACGAAGGGTATCTTGGGACGGACCTCGTAATCTTGAACCGCGATCGTAAGACGGGTACGACGCATGAGCTGGCACCCCGCCCCTCTCCAACTTTCCGCACCACACCAGCGGGACATCGTTTGATCCACGACGTCGGATTTAGCTTGCAAGAGGCCCCATACACGGTGGATCTTCAATGGAATTTGGGTTCGAACCTGGAACCCTCTGGCCCCGCAGCCGAGACCTTACAATTAGGCCACCGCGGACATAATATGACAATGAAAATCATAAAAAAGAAATTTCCCAAGCATTCATTAAAAATAAACTATATTACGTTCATGTGCTTAAAATTTGAAATTACTTAAAATATTTCTATCAGCGTGTCGCCATTTTACTATTTTTTCCGCTCCTCCTTATTTTTAAAAAAATAATTTTTTCAAACTTTTAGTGTACTCACAAAAGCATGCTTTTTCAAAAACTTTCTTATCAATAATTATTGATAAAAAGTTTTGCTTTATTGACTAAAAGCTCTTTATTGATTTTAATCTGTTTTCTTTTAACTTTTCCTTGTTTAGTTTAGTTACATTAACGTCCCGTTTTGAAGCAACACGAAAGCTATTTTGAAACGGACCTCGTAGTTTTGAACCGTGGTCAAGGCACCTGAGCTGGCACCCCCTTCTCCACAACAGTAGGAGGTCGCTTGACCCCCGGCGTCGGATTTAAAGTGCACCAGGCCCACATATACGACGAATCTTCAGTGGAAATCGGTTTCGTACTCGAGACCTTACTACTAGGCCCCCGCAGCCCAGACTTTTCCTACCGGGTAGTACAGTTGAAGCACCCGAAAATTATTTTCTCTGTGTACAGGCTAGTACAAATGTTGTACCAGAAGCTAATTAATATTTTAAACCTCGCCCTCTGTAAAGCTAATCTGTTGGAAACTCTAAACATACTGTAGATCGCTTTACCCCCCCCCCATCTTATTGCATCATATGTGTGATACGTGAATCTATTGTTATTGAAGAAAAAAAGAAAAGGTTACCCAACGGGTTGGCGAAAGAAAGGACAGATCTTATCTTGCGCTGATGTGAAAAGGGAGAAAGTACTTTCCTGCTTTTCAGCCAAAATATTCCTTTTCAAGAGGTATCTGAAGATTTCATCCACCCCCTAATTTAAAGGTTAATAAATATTTATGTTAGATGAAATCATAAAAATGTCAGAATGCAATAATTTATGAAAATTCTAGTAAAATTGCTTTCAAAATTTCGTAATATTCTAGAATTAGCAGAAAACTCTAGAAAAGAGTACTTCCGAAGTTTTTACATATGTTACATCGAATTACGGAGCACGAGAGACAGTTAAAACCATTAATTTTATAATTGTATTGAATTTTTTAAAAAAACCGTCTCGATTTTTAATATAAGTTCAAAATATTTGGGGGAGGAGAGTAAATAAAAATTCGATAAATAACCAAAATCCAATTGATATGCACCATTTCGTAATGATGAATTTATACTTGAATTTTGTTAGTTCGTCGTCCAAGAAATTGTTAAGCAATTAGAAAAAATTAAGAGAAAACTATCTTCATTTACAGTTCGTGACCTTTTATGTAACTGACAGGAAGATCAAAAACTGTGTTACATAGTGCTTTCTGAAACTTCGATCACCTACGATTTTAATCTGCTTCAATGTAGTATGAATAAACTTATAAACGCTCACAGGTAAAAAAATTGAGATTTTTTTCCCTTGAAGATTATTTTAGGGAATAACAATTTACAATTCTGGGGATTTTTGAAATAGAACATATTTTCTTTATGAAGTCATGTCAGTCACTAATCTCATGGTCCAGACAAACAGCAAATATCATGATTATATAAATTAACATTTTCTCGCCATTTCCAATTACATAATAATTTCTTTTCACAGCAGAATTAAGCTGTATCTTCTTTTTTAGGATAAAGCTGCAGATTTAAAACTGGAAATTAATTGATGTTACAGCTTTCGTATCCATAAATCATTTCGTACAACTTATTATTCCAGTATTTAACTAAAAATTAATCAAAAGAAATCTACAGCCCGCTAGAAAACTTTGACGCGAAAAACTTGAATGGCTAGACACCACGCATTGTAAAAGAGGGCTCTGCTTTTTGCTAAATAGACCCCATAACGCCACGCTTCATTGATTTTCCTTTTGAGGAACGACCCGCCATCGAACAAAAGTTCGTCACTCAAGCCCCCTGTCTTAATACGTCGTCCGAAACCGGTTGCTTAGGCACCGAGTTCATATTCTTATACTCAAGGTGTCCTCAGATCTTTATTCCGTCTCATATTCAAAGGCATCATTTTATAAGGTACGGTCAGCAAATCGTCGCTTAACAAGCAACGCCACCTATCTAAATTTTGTGAAATTTCAAAGAGGAAGAAAATGCTGAATTTTTCGCAACTAATAACGAATATTTCTGAATTTTTTTTCCATCTGGTAAGAGCAAGTGGTCTCAAGATTATAACTGATGCTAAAAAAATTCAGAAATATTCGTTATTGGTTGCGAAAAATTCAGTGTTTTCATACTCTTTGAAATTTCAAAAAATTGAGATAGGTGGTGTTACTTGTTAAGCGACGAAATAAAACTGGATAAAACGAAGAGACAACTCTTTTAATGATAATGATTTTTAAACCTCCGATTAACACTCAAACCATCGTTTTAAAGTATTTCATATGTAATTTTTCGAATAGGGCTGTATAGGAAATAAGTCTTAGCGAAATGCTCAAAGAGGATGATTTCAAAATCTATTTTATTTCATAAATCCATTTCTCTCTGAGTTCACAAAAGTAGCCTTGGCATTCTTGGAATACTGAAATCTTAATGTCGGTTTAAATTCTTAAACAAACGAGATTCTTTGAAACTTAATGAAGTTTAAATCCTTTATGAGTAATTCAATGCAACGCCCTCTCTGTGGTCTTTGCCAAGAAAGCAGTACCCTTTGAACGCTATTGTAAGACTAATGCTAAATTATCGCTCTGTCATGTAAATTTTGAATGAAGCATGGCTCGGTGAAAGCAGTAGTTTTAACGTGTACGTTCTAATTCTTTTGTGGATGCAAATACATCCAAAATGACACATCCTTAACAACCTCAAATCAGTTTCCTGCATTAAATTAAAATTTTATATTAACTAAGGATATCTATTTACGCATAAAATAAAAACAGATTAACATAGGACTTAATTGCGTATTAACATCACGGCTCAATCGTTATTTTACGTTTTAATGAAAACGGTTTTGCTATCGCGCGGTTGCTAAGGAAACGAAAGTACTTTAGCAACCAATTAACCTTGCACTTATCTTCAATAAACATCGTTTACACTATAGCGCAATGTACTTTATTTCGTTCATTTCTTCCGACTTCTTGTTTGTTTACAAATGGACTGCATTAGTCGTGTTCGATTTCATTGTGTTTTCTAGAACCTCAGAAATGCATTCTGCAGAGTTTTCTAAAAGAATCGGTTCAATATCTATTGATAGGTTTCATACACTCGTCTATAGTTAAAAGAAAAGAAAAGGAAAAAAAACGTTCTTCTTTCGGTTTTTAAATAGCAAAAGATTCTGGTTCCTAAGTAAAACTAAATTTTATGACAATATGTAGTAGTAAAACTGAGTTTTTCAGGAAAAATAAACACGTAGCATGTTTAACCCTTTGCGGTCGATGCCTGTGGCGGCATCGCAAGTCGGTTGTTTTGTTTTAGAAGACGGTTGTTTTGTTTTAGACCCACACCGACCAGCCCAACTGTTTGGTTAGGCTGGTCGGTAAGGGTCTGAAACAAAACAAAACAAAAAAAGACTTCTATGAGTGGCGGTATCGACCGCAAAGGGTTAACTTCATCACTCATACGCATAATAGGAAAATTAATCAGGTTATTCATCACTAGAAGTAATGAAAGTTCGTGTTTTGGGTTAAATGTTTAATTATTCAGACATTGGCTATGGCTATGTATAAATACTGATAAGGCAGAATGTTCGGGAATGTTCCAGGTGATAGCCAAAAGTACATTGTTTACTGTGTAGCTAAAGTAAGCATGTATACAGGGGATTTTAAATTAAACGAACAAACTGTCAGGTGAGATAAAAAGTATAAGATCAAGCCATACTTTATGATATGCTATTTGAAAGTTCAGATGATATAAAATATTTTCAATTAATCATCCCATTAAATTTCAGCTTATTTCATTCGGTACACAACAATTAATATGCTGTTTTTTCATAATTCTTTATTTTGTTAGTTTTTATCCATAATTTAAAAAGTTTTTTATTTGCAATTTTAGTGAAATTTGAAAAATGATAAATTGGCTCATAGCATACTTTTTGAAGATTTCCGAAGATTTTTATCTGTAAAATAATTATCAAAGTTGTGCACTGATTGCAAATAAAAAATTTTTGGTGGCACTTTAATTATTTCTTAGCACCTTTTGAAAGAAGAAGTGAAAAAAATTAAACTGGAAATCGATCATCAAAAAGAAATGGTGTATCAATATGATTTTGTCTATTTATCTTTTCTTTATGTATGCTTTTTTCTAGAAAAGAAAGGATATTTTGGACTTATTTTGAGAATGAAAATTTTTTAAAAATGAATTAAATAATTTATAAAATCCATTGTTTTTACAATAGAGACAATTTATGATGCCAAGGTGCGCGGTGGATTCCAAAATTAAATTGGTGCAACGTATTTTATACGTATCACGTGAGCACGAATTAACTCTATTTTGTGTCTATCAACATTGTGTATAAGCAACTGTATTCTTAAGCTAAACTCCATTATTCGTTTATTTCATTTTTAGGTATTTATTATTGCGTTGAAATTTTCTTTTTCAAAGTTTTCTCAGTTTTGAAAATTACTTTTTTTGTAGTTTAATTAAAGCTGCATAGAAAACCAAATCATACTCGTTTTCCTTTAATATATATATATATATTGTCTTCTTACTAATTCTTAATATCAAAAATTAATTATATTAATTGGTCATTTATGCTATTTCATAGTTGGTATTTTAGTTTTGGCAATCTGTGATGTCAAGATAAGTGGCGGTTTATATTAAAAATGTTGAATTCTGGTAAGGATAAGTAGAGACACTGATTATTTAATGTTTAATGAAAAGTATGGGTATTTTATTGAATGATATATTTACTGTTTTTAGTGCAATATATTGTTGTATTACATATCTTTATCTTGAATTTTAGTCCTTTCTATATAGTTAAGTTTTATTATTAGGGTTAGTGTATGACTTTTCTTTCTAAATTCTTTCATTTTAGGGTAAATTACCCTGTTTGTTTTTTCAACAACTTAGTAACAGGGATGGTTAGTACAGCAAAATTAATTTAACCTGGCTAAAGCTTGTCCACAGCCAAGCTGCTATATTAATTGTTGAAAACTCCATATACTTGGATTGCCTTTTTCAATACTTTTAATAACAACAGAGTTTTTTTTACTTGTTGACTTATAAATGTTTAAACTTAATTTTTTCTTCATGGTATTTATAGCATTTTCAATTTCTTAGATTTTGTTTTAAATTTGGTTGTATTGTTCAAATAATGACTTTTTAGTATAGGATTTGCTTCTTGATATGTCTTGTTTACTTTGTTTCTGTATGATCATATATAATAAGTTATATATATATTCCTTTAAACCTTTATTGGTTATTTAAGGATGCAAAATTCCTAATTTTCTTATCGAGTTAATCTATTCCTATGAAAATCATCCGGTGTGTGTACTGTGAAAACAGTCCAACAAGCAGGATAAAGGAGAATAACAATTGATTCTCGAATATTCCAGAAAACACGAAGCACAGGTAACAGGAATAACAGCACTTGCACAAATTAGCAATACAACGCACAGAAAATCACTACTAATAACGGTAACAGCACTCTCAATACCGCTCGGCGTCTATCAGCTCACTAGCTCGCACTGCGGATAAAACTCCAATGAGAGATTCCAAAGGCGTTCGTACTCCAAAGACAATCCCAGTCAATCAACGCACTCACTGTCTTGTGATCCGATCATGGCTCTATTTATAGTTATCCCGACAGGCCGTGACGTCACATAGTATCATCTGGATAATTCCGGTTCAAGGCCCCTAATAGAGATGTCGAGAAAATTCCAGTACTTTTGAGATCCCACATTTCGTCGCGAAAATCGCCAAAATGGCCGCTAAGTTTGTCGCCATTGCCGGGGATCGATGCCTCTATTCCCCCGGCATTCCCATACCCTTGTAGAACTCTCTTCCTAACCATAAGACTAACATTGCTGGGAAGCGGCATTCAATGTTCGTAACACTCAAAATTTGTAGTTTAGATTGTTCTAATTATAAGTAATACTGAAATCTAGCATGATCTTAAGAATTTAAACTCTTTTTTATCTATTAGGAAAAAAACAGATATAGAATGCTAGAATTGCCTTTGTTTATTGCACATGAAATTTTCATATCTGTTATTCTCTTTCAGGGGTACAGTTATAGAAAAGAAAACGAAGTATTATGAAGGGCTAATATCTCGACTGGAATCTCCAAGATAATAAAATGTTTGTTCTATGTGATAACGCCTTATGTTCTTATTTCGTATCAGATTAATGGCAAATCAAGATTACAAAGAAAATTTTATATTTATTACACATACAGGTGGATGATAAAAAAACTTTAATACCTTAGGATTTGCACATTTTTTCGAATATCTCCCGAAAGGCAAGATGGATAGTTTTAGAATTTTGACCTGTAAAGAAAAGGCTTGAACTCACATTTTACAGTGAAGATTCGGTCACTGGGGCATTTAGAGGACAGATTAGAAACTGATGAAGAAGAAAATGATTTAGGACTCACACTGTTTCACAGAAAGCTAATAATGATTTGCAACTTTCATCAATGATTTTGTTTCATGTGTGCGATATTTGCACGCATTTTCGTAAAAATAGCACGAATATTCAAGAAAATATTAAGGTTTTCTAAAAAAAATTCCAAATTTTCCCGAATGTTTTTTTTTTGTTCATAACATGCAGAGTTTTCAATCAAATTATACGAAACTTACGGAATACTCGACAATATGTTAGAGAAGCATTTATTAAAATTTCAAGTAAACGCTTTAAATATTAGAGGCAATATGATTATTTGTAGTGAATAATTTCTTACTGCGCATGTGCAAGACTTAGCGCAGTTTTTCTTTCATATCTTCAAATCCAGATATATAGGGCAACATATATAAAAATTCCAGTTAAATACCAATAAGATTCAGAAAGGTATCGTCATTGGACTCCAAGAGAAGCTAAATGATGAGGGTTCTTGCAGAAACTGATATATGTTCTATCTCTTTCAACTATTCTGATTTTATTTAAGTTAGCAAAAGGAGGAGGCATATTTTTGTACAAGTAATTTCTTACCGAGGGAATTCAAAATTCAGAGAACAAACTTTAGAGGAGTTAGGAAATACAAAACTAACCAAAATCAATTAGGAAAGTAGGATAGGAAAATCCTAGTGGATGAGCTAGAGGACACTGTTGGATTGCTAATCATTTAAAGCTCTACTGTGTTCTGAAAACATACGACAGTTTACGAATGCTGAGATCCAACCAAACGTTTCTAAATGTACACCGGAACTTGGAGGAACATTCTGCAATACATACGTGTGCACGTGCTGCCAAATGTAAAGTTTCGCCAAATAAAGTGCTTTCATCCGTTAATGATTTTGTCATTTCTGCAACATTGTGTGTCCTCTAGTTCATCCGGATGGCGTTTCCGATCATACATTCCTGCGTAATTCTGACTTATTTTTGTGCTGTTACCTCCCCTAGCAGTTTGTATGCTGCATTTTTAACCACTCTGCATATCGCGGTCGCATTTAATATTCTCTTTAGAAACTTAACTAAATAAATATCGTGATTAAAGCATAATAGTTTGTTACAAAGCTACTATTATTTCAATTATTCCAAACCACACCCTTATTCCTACAGTCTCTATGAATCTTCAATTCGTTACGGTAAATAAACATAGTAATTACTGATACTGAATAGTCTGCTAATAATATAGACTATAAATCAGGAAACAGCTTTCGCCATAGTTAATTATTAGCATGAGATACATTTCCTCACGCATACCCCAAACTCGAAGCCAGAACGGCTCCCTGTCTGTTAGATAGGTATGTGTGAAACTTTATTAACAAAACACTAAAAAAGCAAAAAAAATAGAAACAAGAGTTATAACAAAATATAACAAAAGAATATGGAATAACAAAAGAACATATAATATAACAAAAGAACAAACAAATTATATACACCGAGCAACTGCGATTATAAAATACAGATGAACGGATTCACGGTTGCAGCCTCGCAACTGAATTGAGGCCGTTTTCTTTAATTGATTACTGCGATTTTTGGAGAAAAGTTCATTTATAGTGATATCACAAAACAATTAATTGAATTCATAATTAAAAGTGTGGTTAATGTGCTTATAATTTAAGAAAAGAAATCTTAAATGAAACAAGGATATTTTTAATTGTTCCAACATGAGATACAGCATAGATATCAATTAGTAGCTTTATTAGAAAACTGGATGATAGAATTTGTAATCTCTTATTTTAATCAGTTCTAGATACACTCCATTTACCTCCGATATGTGATCAATAATTTTTTTAATTTAATTGTCAAAACAAGCAGACGTGAGCTTTGTGTGGTTAACTGTGTAACTTAAAATATCAAATCATTCCTTTCATCATAATGCGGCAAGTCTCGCAAACTTTTCAAGGTCAAAACAGTTGCTATTTGACAATTCGCCTTAAAACGCGCTTTTTAATCAGTTGCGGAGTTTACAAAGCTTTGATCATTATAAAAACTTTTAAATTATTACAATCCAAAGATGTTTTCGCTTTATAAAATTACACATTCGCTATCAAATTCGAGTATACTCGTGGTTAGCAAATGTTTTGCATTTTCATCAGCAATATATTTTTTTGTATCTCCTTATAAAACAGAAATGCAATATGAATGGAATCATATAATTTGGGCTTGATGACCAATGTGTTAATTTGAAATTTCCGGTATGATGATAAGATTTATAATTTCTTATAGGATGTCTTCAGACGAACTTATTGAAGAGAATATAACCATCTAAGCGTTTCAGACGTATTTTTCAATTTCTCATATTTAGTTCAAAAGCAGATACTCATGTCCATGTGTATAATTTCTTAAACTACCATGGATAAACTATTCTTAGGATTTCAGAGACTTGACTAAAAGCAATAAAGATCAACCTATTCAATTTAAAAGCAAATTTTCAAGACTTGAAAGCTAGTACATCAAAATAGCTAACCGCTCAGAGGGATAATTAAGAAATATTATTGGTTCTTAGCTTTAAATAAATTTAAGAACACCATTTTAACAATTAAGAATAAGGCCGGGAATGTTATGTTACTCTCTAGAGAATATAAAGACATAAAAGGCAAGTTCGGAACCTTAAAAAGATATTTCCTAATTGTTCAAATATTTGAAAAGAAAAGGTTTTACTACATCTTAAGCTGTCGTTTAAGTATTTCAAAAATTTGGTAAATCAGTACATACCTATAACGTGCATACTTTTTTTACGAAAAAATGAATAATTTTAAGAGACTCGATTTAAAGTTGTATAGTTGTTAAAGATTTTTGGTTTTGACAAAAAAAATAGGTCATCTTCATTGCTTCACTGGGAAATCTTTCACGTAGAACAGACCATTCTCGATAAATTACAGTCAATATCTGCTCTACTAACTCATTTCCCTCATCATTATCAAACACAATATTTGTTAGGAGTATGCCAAAATACATTTAGTCATAATATTTGTTTCATTTTAAGTAAAATTTTACTCTGAGATTTATTAAATTATCCTGAGATTAAATTATGCAATATTTTAGTTAATTTATGCTTACTTAAATTTGTGAATAGACATCTAAGAGAGATTACATAAACCTAAAAACAGTAATGTTTTCTCTCAAGTATAGAAACTTGTATCTTTTTATAAATATTCTCAAATTATTCATAAATTCTGTAGCTTCCAGTTTCCATTGCTGAGAAAATCTTAAAAATTAGTGATCGGCTGATATGGATTCAGTATTTTTTCCGAAGCTTTTAAATACATACATCAAGTTCAGGAAGATTCATACTCTGAAAGCTTGTGGGTTACATAAGAGATATATTTTCTCGTTACTGACAATCTCCAGCGAGATATATAAAGAAAAAACACTATGGCTGAAAGTTATACGAAAATTATTTACATAATCATGATAAAATGT
>BGPR01000041.1:1177173-1190326 GCA_013235015.1 Araneus ventricosus
AAAAAAGCAGTGCCGCAACAGCGTTCCGACTCCACTACACTCCTGATCATGTCGATAGTATGCGGTTTCCAATTTGATCCTTTAGTCTTTTGACAGACAACTAATAGTCGGACGATTAAAGTTCGATTTATGCGCCTGTCCTTACTCTTATTCGGAAACTCTTATTTGTTCCATTGAATATAACTGCTATAACTACTACCACCTATTTCACCGGCTACAAGATTTTAAGAGCAAGTTTTTCCGTGTTGGTTACCCTCCAAAGTAATGGCCAGTCCTAGGACTGCTTAATTGTGATAACCAGATGAGCATCAGTACTTTCAACATGACTAGTGGCGTAACGTGGGTTGTAATGATGGGAAGGGGCACTTCAAATTTTTATCTTTTACAGAGCATTGTTGCATATTTGCACCACCTACATTTTTTTGTGTTTTTTTCTCAACCGTTAATTATTTAATTCTTTATTCATAAAATATTTTATTTCTTACAATTTTTATTTGAAATAGGTAAATATTTTATCTAATTAATTTAAGTAAAAAACTGAAGCCAGATATTAAATTTTTCAGTTACTTTTCCTGTATTCCTTACACATCTACATAATTGCAAATGAACACTGAAAAGATTGTGCATTGTAGGGTTAAAATAAATATACATGTGAGAAATCTTATCTATTATAAAAAATTATTGCATAACTCAAATAAAAATAAATTTAGCAGAATAATATTTATAATGTTATTAAAAATTCCTTTAAAAACCCATCCTTCCTTTTTTTATTCCAATAAAAAGATAAACAAAAACTTTTACCCTATATTTCGAGTGACTATTAAAAAATATTTTCCCCTTAAAATGATTGCAAATACAATCCTGAGTCACAGTGTGCCTGAGAAAATATTTTATTCCTCTTGCTGTTGTAAACCAGAGTTCTGGCTCTGGTGTAGTTGCAGGAATGGCCAAATTGAAAAAATAGATTAATTTATTTTGTTACATCTATCTAAAGGTGTGCTGCGATATTTTTCATTGGGTAAATGATTATTGATATTGTTAAGAAATTGTGTTCCTAAAGTTACCCCTGATACAGTTAAAGTCAGGGCTTCTAAACTATGTATGATGACCCAAAATAAGTCAGGAAGAGTAGCAGTTGAGTTTTGGAAATTTGAAAGCGCCTTTTTCAGATTCGTCAACATTTGAAAGTAAATACTATTAAAAAACATCTGGATTAAAAACAATTATTTAAATAGCTTTTTTTATTTATAGTTAATGGGGAACTTCAGCATTTTTAAAAACACGTGAAAGCCATCCGTATCTGTAGAAAAAAATCATTCTAATTTCAAATATGCAAGCGAAATTTTGCATAAAAATTTATTTATTTAAATATGATATTTTAATGAGAGCGAAAGATGCAGTGAAATAGCAGGAATCAGGATGCAATCCGAAACGCACTCTCATTGGCCGAGTAGATTTTGAAGTCAAAGTTGCCTTCCTTCGCATACTTCTCTTTCGCTACTTTTATGCCCTGCTTTGAATCAAGGCGTTTGTACCAGCTAACATTTTAAGTGAAATTTTTGGCTTTTCTACTATTCAACGTTCAATTTCACAATGGATATTGGTTTTGTACAAGGTAAATCGGAAAATTTGCCAAGGATTGATTCTACAATGATGGCAATGTATTTCAAGAAAAATTCCGATTTTATGATGGCTGAGATACGAGGAATAAAAGCACAACTGTAAGATTTCTCCTTTTTTTTGTCTTATAATCCTCCTCAATGAAACAACATAATAAACAATAAGAAAATAAAATAAAATGCTGAACTTAGCTAAAAAAACCCTGCCATAACTCAGAATCCAAACAGTATCCCTTGGTGTGTATATTAATTTGTAGACAGACAGAGTGCTTAAAAATTAAAAAAGCATGAAAAACAGAACCGATGAAACAAAATTAATTCTATCTTAACTTCTTTTTAATGTGAACCGAATTCGGCATAAAAAAAAGAAAGGAAATCTTTAAACTCCCTTAAAAATCCACTGAAAATGGAGAAATAAATTAATTCTGGTAATGATATTAAATCTTCACTATTCCCGTATGGATGAATCAGCATAAATAAGAAAAAAAAGCAGGAAACCGTTAAAGTCCAGCTTCGTTTTCATGTATGTGTCCGCGCTTAACTTTTCATGCGAAAAAATAAAAATAAATTTTTAAAAAATTGAACAAAACCGTGGTTTGAAAAGTATAAAATAATTTTCTTTTTAAAATCGGTGCCAAAATAGAAACAATATTAAACCTATTTATAAACCTTAATCAACAATAGAACCTTAAAACTACACGTGGCTACCACGTAATCTTTCAATACGAGCTCATACAGGTACTTATGCGTTTAACCTCATCTTATATCAAAAACAGAACAAATATGAAATTCTAGGCTCTTCTTTACAGTGCTTCCTGATATAGGTTGTTATGGTTGTTATATTTGTTATGGGTTGTTCATGTTGTTATTGTTATGAGTTTCTTAAAATGTAAATTCCATGTAATCAGAAAAGGGGGATAATAGAGGGAAAAAAATTAAATTTAACTATTTGCTTTAAAATATCTATTTCTTTTTTCCTGCTTTTTGCTGCAAGTATTAATTTTAAAATACTAGTTTATACTAATTAATATAAAATCTGGTAAAAATAACTTATATAAAGAAATACACTAAAAAATTAAAAATGATAAAACTGTAACAACTTTCGTAAATTGCAAAAAAGAAAGAAAAGAAAAGATACGAACGAAGTATATGTAAGTAGTAAGCCTTTTTTACTGCAAAGTAAGCTTTTTTCATTATGTTAGTTAATTTTTGAATTATATAGAAAAAACTATATAAATTTTTAATAATATTCAAACCAGACCAAATGCGACTGATCTAGGAATTTAAGTGCTGTCATCTACAAACTCGAAATGCGCGATGAGATAAATTTATCCCACCTTTTCTCAACTATAATAATTGTTGAGCAAACTAACTTTTTGAAGACTAATTTTGATTTTAATACATTCATTGAATATAAAGGATTTATTTTGCATCAAAAATTAATTCTGCGAATTATTTTGTTGAACTACAAATAAAAACGAATTTCATTATCAAAAAAGTCGTGAATTTAAACTAATTTTTAAGATATTCTTATTCATTTCCAACAGTACTGTAATTTTTTAAAAAATATAAGAAACATTCGAATATCCATTGAAATCATTTATGCAATAAAATAATAAGAGCAAGTTTTTTTGTTTTTTTTAAAAAAAAAGAATCTTAAAGAAGGTGGGATCTTCTATATTTTTACCCTTTGAAGGACCATTGCCCCTCAAAGGGTAAAAATATAAATTCCATGTAACCAAACGGGAAAAAACTAATTAAATTTAACTATTTGCTTTAAAATATCTTTTTTTTTTTTTGCTGCTAATCTCACCTTTTACTTCTTTTAAAAACAAAATGATATCGAATTCTGAATTGACTGTGCTTGATGATATACAATTTTAATAGATATATTATAGATTAATAACTCACATCAGAATGATCTCCACAGACATGACGAATGCTGCTTGCTGATAATTCCGGATTAAGCTTCGGATCTCTCTTCATTGCTTTACACCACTTTTTGCGAATAACATAATTTCTTGGCATATCGATAAATAATTTATCGGGTGCCGTTACAGTTGTATTACTACATTTAGGAACAATACAATACTTGTATTTTGCAGACATTATTTTATCTGATGCTATAGTCGGAAAATATAGGGGAAAAAATCTCTCTAGAGAGCGAACGGGGAGGAAGCGTGTTTCTCCCCTGTCAGGCAACCTTGACGTCAGACCCGTTTCGCTCCAAAATGGATCGTTTTTCCAGCGAATACTGAGAGGCGAACTTTAATTGCAAATTTTTTTTAAAAAGTCTAGAATTCTTTTTTTTTAATGTTATTGTTCGTTTCGAAGCATTTTAAATCGATTTAAAAAATGATGAAGTTCCCCATTATCCTTTATTTTCTTATTTATTTCAAAAATTAGGGCTCTCAGAACAGTTTTTCGCAGAGGAAAAATGTTTTAAGTATGCTTTCTAATTTATCTGGGACTGCACTCTTCTATAGTATTTTTTCAGCTCAAGCCATATTAGAAAACATTGCGTATTGTTAATGTGCATGAGCAACGATGGAAATCAGTACTGACGAAGTTTTTCCTCTAAAAAAGAGAGGTTCCTGCTCGGAAATCAATTTTCTGTCTCAGTTTTTCCCAGCTTTTCCCTGAAGATTGAAACCCGTTAAAAAGGATAATTGCGTGCGATTGATGTTTAATTCAAGTAATGCGAAAAAATAGATAAATAACCGAGTGATTAAATTTAAACACTCAAGAAGTTTGGGAGCACTGCAATTAAATAGTACGTATGGACGAGTTTACTTTGGGTGCACAGAGTTTCCGTGCCGAGAATACACTTCCGGTTTTCCTTTGGAGAAGCAACATGCCGGAAGTCTGTTCTGGGCATGGAAGTTCTACATTACCCCAAATAAGCAAAACAGAAAACTCGTCCATACACGAGTTGTCCCTGAACAAACCTGAAGCGCTTTCTTTAATATCCCAGTGCTCAAACAGTTGTCGAACTAGAGTTAGAGAAAACGGCAGGGCAAAGCTCCAGTTCGGTAGGTTCCCTATTATCACAATATATTTTACGATACTTCCACGATGTTTCTACGATATTCTGAATGCCGCACAACGTCGTAAAAATATCGTACGAATATTGTAGAGCATTTTGTGCTAATAGGGTTGCTACCAGTTTATCTGAGGAGGTGAAATGTGAGGTATTTATTCCTATAAATTAAAATCTGTTAGGGAACCATGCAACAACAAGCAAAAACAACTATCTTGAGTTAGGCAACAGAGAAAAATGATTCGAAGATGTTAATTTTAAATTAGAGAAAGAATTGTTCATCGAATTCGGCTTCTTTCCCTATTATTCTACATGATATGTTGGCTCGATAAAATTATGTAAAATGAGCAACATTTTGTCAAAAATGCCTTAATAGAAAATGATTCTGTCTTGTCGTCAGCGTCACAAGACAGAATTATATTATTAGGTAGAATTAGCAATAACTAATTTATTTCTTAACCCCAGTATCACAGAAATATTATATAATATTTGCACAATTTTATACAATATTATGAACACCGAGGAACACCGAATACTGTAACAAAGTATTGTATAGTATGTACCAGTATTTCCGAGATACTAAATTTTCACAAGTAATATAGAAACAATGTTTTTTTTAATAAAAATTTTCATTTTAACTCAGGATATCACTTGACTGGACGTTTTATTTAAAAAACTCCACTGGAATAATTATCTGCTGATTCTGAATATTATACTATGCAATACAATGAATATGATATTTTAATTTCTACGTTTATCAACATTATATAGTATTATTTGTTTCATTATGGTAAAACTATTTAAAATCAAGCATTTCATTTTCAATACCGCAAAAATATAAATATTAAAGGCATCTCGCAATACAATGAAAGAGGAATTAAAAAAATGAAGCATTTTAAAATTGTCAAGGAAAAAGGAACAACTTTTCGAAATCAAAATGAAACTTTCTTTTAAATGTGAAGTTATTTTGTCGTAAACAGATGACAGCATAATCATACTGTACAATACAATGAAACAATATCGTGAATATCAACTTTATTCAATATAATTTAGTAAAACGCGCATATTGGATTTCAATACTGCAAAAACAATATAAATCTTAAAGGTGTCTCGTAATACATTGAAAGAGCAATAAAAAATTAACCCTTCTCAAAATTATTCTATCAGACAATCTTTCCCAAGTATAGCACATAATATCACCCAATATCTTATAATTTGAAGAAGTAATATTATACAATATTTTTCCCAATATTGAAATAGTGTAAAACGTAAGAATTTAATAATATCATATAATATTATATTCATAATATTGTTCAATGTTATATAATTGTTATACATATCCATGCGATTTATTGTTGCGAATCTTGTATTTCATTTTCAATAATGTTAAATGTTAAAGGCTTCTCGTAATACATTGAAAGAGGAATAAACAAATTTTAAAATTATTCCATTAGGCAATCTATAAAGAGTTACAATGAACTATCCTGGTGTTATTTTACAGAAAACTCTATTTCACATTTTGCATTCAATTGAAATTTTATTGTTCATTAACTAAATCATACCCAAAAAAGGTAGATAATTTCGAAAAAATAATAACTCTTCTTAATGTCGCATACTTTTAAAACCTTTCAAACATATTATTATAATTACTTTAAAACCTTATTCCCTTAATTTATTTAATTAGCAAACCTTAGATAAGAGCTAAAATTGGTTCCTCTTTGACTTCAAATTTCATTTTTAACTCGAAATCGTAAGGATAAAAGATAATTTAATTTAAAAGACTATAGAGATCCGAACTCTGTAACAACATTTTATTATCATCATTTAAGCTCCCCAGATAGCACGTCCCAGATAGCACGTAAGTTTGCCGCAAGTTTGATTTTGACTTGTCATGGCAAAATTTGACGCGTCAAACTTGAATCGAACTTGTAGCAAGTTCGATGTGACAAATAGCGCCACCTCCTTTGCAAATCAAACTTGCTGCAATTTTGCAAAACAAGCTTCCTGCAAAGATAGCACAATAAAGAGATAATTATCTTTGTCTCTGTTTTAAAAAACATCCGATTTTTAATAGCATCTCCTAGACCGTAATTTGTTTTTATTAATTCAATAAATCAATGATAATTTTTGAAAAAAATAACTTTTTTATAAAAAATTTTTTTGAAACATTTTCCATCTTTTTACTAAATATATCACTCACACTTTAAAGAAAACTATATCGCCTTTTCCTTAATGTTGAAATTTTAACGTTTATAAACAAAATTAAATCTAAAAAACAGTCAGTGTTTGTTGAACAATAATAACTAGACATTTTGACCCATTTTAAAGTAATTACTTTTGAACCCTAATTTCATAATTTATTCTACTAGCAAAACGTAGTTATTAGCAAAAATCGCTCTCTCTTTGACTTCAAATCATATTCTCAACTCAAAAAATTAATGAAATCCAGAAAATAGTTAAAAATAAATCGTATACGAATCGAATCGAACGATGTATTAGCGAAATCTATCGTCTCCTCTCAGAGTTCAACTGACTCAATGGTTAGCGTCTCCGCTTCGGAACTGGGAGGTCACGAGTTCTATCCCGGGTTGTGTTTCGTACTCTGTTTTTGCTATAATTTGCAATAAGTTTGCACGGCAAGCTTGCTGCAAGTTCGTTTCATGGTGACTTCGGAGCTTTCGTTCACTTGCTGCAAGCTTACTGCAAGCCTGCACTCTTGTCATGACAAATTTGTGGCAAACTTGCACTCTTGTCATGACAAATTTGTGGCAAACTTGCTGCAAACTAAAATTGCTATCTGGAGTACGTTTGCAGCAAGTTTGATTTTTACTTGATATTATCTTGTCATGGCAAATTTGATGCGTCAAACTTGAAACGAGCTTGCCACAAGTTCGCCGAGACAAACCTCACGTTTGCAAAACAAGCTTGTTGCAAAGATGATCCCAGATAGCAATTTTAGTTTGCAGCAAGCTTGCCACAAATTTGTCATGACAAGAGTGCAAGTTTGCCACAAATTTGTCATGACAAGTGTGCAAGCTTGCAGCAAGTTAACGAAAGCTCCGAAGTCACCATGAAACGAACTTGCAGCAAGCTTGCCACAAGCTTGCCGTGCAAACATATTGCAAATTACAGCAAAAACAAAGTACGAAACACAACCCGGGATAGAACTCACGACCTCCCGGTTCCGACGCGGTGATGCTAACCATTGAGCCAGCTGAACTCTGAGAGGAGAGGATAGATTTCGCTAAAACATCGTTCGATGCGATTCGAATACGATTTATTTTAAACTATTTTCTGGTTTTCAATAATTTTTTGAGTTGAGAATATGATTTGAAGTCAAAGAGAGAGCGATTTTCGCTAGTAACTACGTTTTGCTAGCAGAATAAATTATGAAATTAGAGTTCAAAAGTAATTACTTTAAAATGGGACAAAATGTCTAGTTATTATTTTTCAACAAACACCGACTGTTTTTTAGATTTAATTTTGTTTATAAACGTTAAAATTTCAACATTAAGAAAAAGGCGATATAGTTTTCTTTAAAGTGAGAGTGATATATTTAGTAAAAAGATGGAAAATGCTTCAAAAATGTTTTTTATAAAAAAGTTATTTTTTTCACAAATTATCATTGATTTATTGAATTAATAAAAAAGAATTACGGTCTAGGATATTCTATTAAAAATCGGATGTTTTTTAAAACAGAGACAAAGATAATTATCTCTTTATTGTGCTATCTTTGCAGGAAGCTTGTTTTGCAAAATTGCAGCAAGTTTGATTTGCAAAGAGGTGGCGCTACTTGTCACATCGAACTTGCTACAAGTTCGATTCAAGTTTGACGCGTCAAATTTTGCCATGACAAGTCAAAATCAAACTTGCTGCAAACTTACGTGCTATCTGGGTAAAAAACATCCCATTTTTAATAGCATCCCCTAGACCGTCCTTCTTTTTATTAATTCAATAAATCAATGATAGTTTGTAAAAAAGCTAACTTTTTTATAAAAAAAATTTTGAAACATTTTCCATCTTTTTACTAAATATAACACTCGCACTTTAAAGAAAACTATATCGCCTTTTTATTAATGTTGAAATTTTAACGTTTATAAACATAATTAAACCGAAAAAACAGTCAATGTTTGTTGAAAAATAATAACTTATATATTTTGTCCCATTTTAAAGTAATTACTTTTGAACTCTAATTTCATAATTTATTCTACTAGCAAAACGTAGTTATTAGCGAAAATCGCTCTCTCTTTGACTTCAAATCATATTCTCAACTCAAAAAATTAATGAAATCAAGAAAACAGTTTAAAATAAATCGTATACGAATCGAATCGAATGATGTATTAGTGAAATCTATCTCCTCCTCGCAGAGTTCAACTGGCTCAATGGTTAGCGTCTCCGCTTCGGAACCGCGAGTTCTATCCCGGGTTGTGTTTGTACTCTGTTTTTGCTATAATTTACAATAAGTTTGCACGGCAAGCTTGCTGCAAGTTCGTCCCATGGTAACTTCGAAGCTTGTGCTAACTTGTTTCAAACTTGTTGCAAGCTTGCACTCTTGTCATGTCAAACTTGTTGCAAGATTGCTGCAAACTAAAATTGCTATCTGGGTCTATACTGCAACTATCGCTAGTCCAGTGGTAAGATTCCGGTTTGGTAAGCTTTAGAAGCTCATTGTAAGTAGAGGTGTTCAAAAAATAACAAGATGTTACCCAGAATTTCAGTACTTAGGAATTAAGTAATCTTTATTTTTCCATGCTTCTAAAATGAATTTTCAAAATATTCAGTATATTGTTATATTATGCAATATTATATAATATTATTCAGCATAGTACAGTATTATTTAATTTGGTATAATATTATGCAGTATTATATGACATGATCCAATATTATGAAAAACATTGTACAATATTGAAAAAGTCTTTCGTTATACACTGTTTCAATATTGGGAAAAATATTGTATAAAATTACTTTTGAGAATTTTGTGATATTAGACAATATTATGTGTTACTTGGGAATGTAACTAATGAAACCATTGCATTAATTACTAAGAAAAATACTAAATAAGCTTTTCCTCCTAAACTTTGGTCTTATTTTATTCGAAAGCTGGTTTCAAACGTAAAATATCAGCTGTGTTCTTAATGGTATCGGAGAACATTTCTAAAAGTACGAACTGCTTTTAATACATATGGACGAGTTTTCTGCTTTATTTGTTTACATTTAAGTGCCTGTACTATGTAATTCCGTTGTAATGCTAAGTCAATGGAATATTCAAAGCAGAAGTCCAACATACAAGAAATAAAATCAAGGATTTTAATGTAAGTAAACAAACCAGAAATGTCTTCCATATTAATCTGTCCTGAATTCTGTATAAGTGAGCCTGGTGAATGTTGTAAACACGCATTGAGTAGTTGAAGTGCTCAAAAGACTAACAATATAATTTTTTTTTTTTAATTCTCAGGTTATGTGATAAAATAAATAATTATTTTTCACATATCACGTGATATGAACACTTGCTGATATCCACTGAAAACCTATATCATGTGATTGAAAGAGGAAAGCATTTATCTTCAACTTTTATTCTTATGATTACATTTTTCAATGAAATTTGGAAATCACTAGACATATAATTTTTTTTATCGTTTAATAACCTTTAGTATCAACCTGTTTGAATTATATATTATTGCTTGAAGCTACTTAAAAATTCCTATAGGAGAGCCTTTCGATTGCTATCAAGAAGAAGATTGGCTTTTGTTGTTACTGTTTCAGACCGACTAATGTTTAAAATATTTCTTATGACAGAGGAATATTGTTTAGTTTCGAAATGTGATAACTTGCAATAAATTAACGTAAGTAGCACTAGTTTTCAGAGAAATATTCATTACTGTGTACATTATTTTTGTTTGACTCTTCATGTTATTACTTGTAGAATTGCTGTCTAGTATAATGGGTGTGTTACGACGAAATTAGTCGTATTACTATCTAGCGATATGTTTTTTTTTTTCTTTAGGTGATTCATTAGTGTCATAATTATGAATCAGATCTAAGAAAATAAAATTGTCACATCTGCTTGGTTATTAATATGTCTCTTATTAATATTAGGAGAAGAATTATTTATTTTTTGATAAATTAGTTGACCATCGATAATGCTTATTAAAACTTTTTGTTCCATCTTCGTACGATAAATCATAGCTCATTATTCGCCACTGTGCATTTGGTTGTGTAAGAAATTTAGAAAGACCATTTTCTTCTGTTTCTATAAACTGAACCACGATTTTTAATATTATCGATCAGCTGTATTAAAATCAATTGATTTATTTTAACTTTAAGTGAAGAAAAGTTGTCACCAAATAACGTATTCATTTTCAGTAATTGCACACTCAATTTGGATAATGATGCTTTATCACTAAAATATTAAAAAGTAAAATTTTTTATATTGTTTGGACGTAAGATTTACTTGGAAATTCCTTTTTTTTTTTATTATTCATGATTGATATACTACCTATTAAAATCGAGAATGTGTTAGATTCTCTGATTTAGCATTAAAAAAAAGTTGTGTGGTTTTTCTTGTATCCATCTTTGTAAGGAGATGAAAATTCTTAGGAGATGCACACTTCTCTTACATTTCATAAAGTAATCAATTGGAATTTAGTAGCATATATTAATATATTTTACATTTAATAATGTAGATAGCATACTTACCAACTTTTATCTCAACAAAATCATTTTTATAATTTCTCTTCAAAACAGATATAGTATTAACCTTTTAGGTAATCTTTTTATTTTATGTAATAGAAACTATCTCCAACACGTTATTGAAAACAGCCAAATAAATAAAAGTTTGAAGACATCTAAACTAAGAAATAAACCAATACAAAAGTTTCCAAGGAAAAAAAATTTATATCCTACATCTGTGTTTTCTTATTCTACGTTACGATCCAGAATGAGCTTATGAAAATAATTCATTTATAAGCAGCTAATTATTTGTAGTATATAATTTTTAGTTTCAAGAAATGTGACTTCAAATTGGATAAATTGAGTTTTATGGCCTCCAAGAAAAGCTTTATAATCTGGAGTATTTTGAGAAAGTCTACAAATATACGAGTTGGGTACTTGAGAACTGAACATGGAGATTTGAAAAAGACAGTTTGACCACATGAATATTTAAAGAATTATTTCAACATTGCTTAAAGCCTTGCATATCAACATTTTTTTTAAAAAAACTGTTGATAATATCTCAGTAGAACTCACTTTCTGTACAATTCTGAAGATCTTCAGAATTTTATGTTTGTAACAATGCAAGTGATCCTATCGGTAGTCAATGTCATGTTGAGACCCCTTGTGGATTATATAAAAGTTGAAAGTAATGTTATATAGCAACTGAATCATTCTTTTATCTTACTAGAAATTTATCTTTGTGTTATTTTTATTGGGAATTTTACTTTTCATGGAATTTTTATTTCATATTAGGTTTTCTCATTGTTTTTTATTTCAGGAATATACTTGCTCTCAAAAGGATGTTAGCATTGTGCATTTGTACCGACAGAACATGACGTTTCTTTCTGTAAATTATTTTGAAAGCAATTATCTGACGCACTTTTCAACTAATGGCAAAACTTAATGCTCATCGTTTATTTTGTGGTACCTTGGTATTACTTATTGTGGATATCATCTGGGTTGCATCATCTGAATTAACTGAAGTATGTATGACTTTAGTAATCACCATAATATTTCATACTGATGTATAATAAAATTATTATATTTTCCAAATGCCATTCAAAGTCTTTGTTTTCCATTGAATTTGAAATATTATTTGTAAGACTAAAATATGAAAAGTTATTTTAAAGTTGTTTCTTATGGTTAAAGTTTTGATTTACTCATATGTACACTCAGAAAAGTGCCTTAAAGTTTTTATTTGTTTAATATAAAATAAACTGACTTTAAGCTTAATATTTTTTTCTTATATTATGTTACTATATTAATCTTAAATTCCATCATTATTCTACAAAATTGTTTTGGTTATAACCTTTTCCACATGTAGTAACTTATTTTTAATAATTTAGTGGACGGAATATATGAAATTTATGTTATAAAAACTGTCAAAACAGGTTTTTAAAACTTATATTCAAATGTTGGTGGATGTTGTATAGTTAAACATTCAATACTCAAGAGTATAATAGATTTAAATGTAGTAGTTCTATATGCAAATTTTGATCTTTGCCACAACAGTGAGGAAAAATGACCTAAAATATTTGGTCAAAACAACTCATCTACTCTATTAAAATTCGAAGGTAAACAAACGTATGTATGTCCCTCTATCTTCTCACGAACCGCCGAACAGAGAAGCGCGCGGAAGGTACCAAAAGATGGGGAATAATCCAGGGAAGCCGTTTCGGCCATTTATATTCCGAAATTTTAATTAGTGAAAAAGATATTAATTAAAAACTAATTTGCAACAATACTTTTCATTGTTTTGGATACTTTACAACAATACTTTTCA
>BGPR01000041.1:1190336-1233253 GCA_013235015.1 Araneus ventricosus
ATACTTTTCATTGTTTTGGATACTTTACAACAATACTTTTCATTGTTACAGCGCAATTCAAAATATATTTTACTGTTGAAGTCGTTTACTTTAAAGAACATTGTTACAACAACAATAAAAAAGTGACGCTGACAGAAATAAAAAAATGTATTGTTGAAAGTGTATAAATTCTTTTTTTAATCCCGTGATATAACGTCCAACAAAATCATTTTAACGAAATTAAAAGGGGTGTATTATTTCTGTAAAGTTATGTGCCGAAAGATATAGATTAGTTATGTTAGTGATTTTAATCATTATTCATTGATTTGATAAAGTTAAAATATTTGTGGAAGCTTCTATTTTAAGCTGATATTTGGAAGTTACTACTTTTGCTTTGTTCAATTCTCGCTTTTTCCGATGCCTAAAAGAAAAAGAGGAATTACAGGGGGTGCTGCCAGTAGACGGGAGGCAATTAGAAAACGTGAAAGGAGAGTTGTTGAAACTGAAGAAGAAAGAAGCCGCCGATTGTCAACTATGGCACAACGTGGCCAGGACAGAAGAGCAGAAGAACAAAGAAATAGCCGATTGTCAGACATGGCACAACGTGGGCAAGAGAGAAGAGCCGAAGAAACAGTAGAACAAAGAAATAGCCGATTGGCAGTAATGGCACAACGTGGCCAGAGAAGAAGAGCAGAAGAAACAGACAAACAAAGAGATAGCCGATTGTCAGCCATGCTACAACATGCAAGAGAACGCCGTCTAAATATTATTGAAGGACAAAATCACCATCAGATACAACTTTTTATGCAGCTAGAACTGTTCTGAACTGAAGAATACAACTGTGGAGAAATGGACAATCTCTGTCTGAAATGCGGAGGGTTGTATTTCCGGGATGAAAAGAATACCAGAGGAATTTACACTCATTGTTGTCATAATGGAAATATAATTGAGCAGGCTTCAGTTTATCCAGTGGAAATGAAAGGATTGATGGATGGCTCCGATGAATTATCAGTGCATTTCAAAAATAACATAAGGTCGTACCAGATTTTTCAATGGGTGCACAGATTGTACCATCTACAAAGAGAGGAGCGTATTGCTTCAGAATTCATGGCCAAATTTACCACAGGACCTCTCATCCACACCCAGCTGAAGCAGGAGGTGAAAACACTAATACAACACACTTCAACAATATTATAACACACATTAGGCATATGTCACGTGACCTCAGGTATTATTCGATTTAGCCCGTGCAACGCCGGGCCATACAGCTAGACAAGAATTAGATAGAACGGAGATTCCCAACCTGTGGTACGCATTCCCCTGGGGTTACGCAAAGGACCATTTGGGAGTACGCGAAATAAAGTTGTTAAGGGCGGAAACAAGAAAACATAAGGGATTAAAAAAGTTATAGAACTTTGTTTCTCCAAGTCCCTTGGCATTTAATAACTATACCACTTGAATAGTTTATTAATACGGAGTGTAATTATTAGCAATCTTTATAAGTTAATGCAAAATTATTACAATACTGATTTCATTTGTTTTGGCGTTAAACTAATACTATTGTAAAAATGCAATAAAAAATAAAATAAGTCGAGCAGATGTTTTCCAGGCAAATGTCAAATCCGAGTTATTTAACTTTTAAGCTATTGATAAAAACATCTTAGCATAGACGGTGGGGGAGGATATGTCAAAAATTAATCAAGAGGTGCGTGAGGGAATAAAGGTTGGGAACCTCTGAGATATACCTTTCATTTCGCTAGGACACGGAATAATTTTTTTTACAAATCTTTTACAGGGAATGATGCATTATTCGAGATAGCCCGTGCAACGCCGGGCCACACAGCTAGATTGTCAGACATGGCACAGCGTGGGCAGGAGAGAAGAGCCGAGGAAACAGAAGAACAAAGAAATAGACGATTGGCAGTAAAGGGACAACGTAGCCAGCACATAAGAGCCGAAGAAACAGAACAAAGAAAAGATAATACGTTTTGGGGGGAACGTAACGTTTACGTTAGCGACAATATATGTAAAAAAAATAAATCGGAGGCGGGCATATGAAAATTAGTAATAAAAAGACTAGATTTGAAAGAATATTTGCATTTCTTGGAGAAAGTAAGTGACAATATTTTTTGAAAAAAAACGGAGCCGGGCATATGAAAAAATATGGATCCGAAGGCCTCACGTGATCTCACTTCTCTCCGCCCGGGAATATCCCATTATTCAAGATTGCCCGTGCAACGCCGGGTCGTGCAGCTAGTTTTAAGCTTAAGTTTGGAAATTCATGTTGATTTTCAGTTTTTTATTTTAAATGGTATATGGATTCAACATTTGAGTTTTAGAATGTAGATATACAATTTCAGTCATTGCATATTCCCTTTTTACTTTTGCCATGCTGTGGGATAGATTTCTGCCTCCTGCTTGACTTAAGACTTATATTCTCATGCCATCTTTAGATATACTCAAAATGCTGCTAGCTGCCATAAGGATTTTTTGTTTTTGAAGATGGTGTTCCTATTTTTTGTTCCAGTAATTCATTTAAATTTTAAAATTCCATTTTTCATTTTCTGTTATGTATACCTTAAAATTACTGTCGTACAAATAGATTTTCAAACTTTTTGCTTGTTTATTGAACTTGCATATTTTGCACTAACTCTGACTTCGTCCTTTGCTGTATTGTTGATTGGTTTGTTCTGAAAACTTTAAATCCTGTAAATTGCTGTTACATTTGGATAATTATCTGTAAATTTATTAAGAAAACTGTGTATAAAAATGTGTGTATGTGCAGTGTGCCTTAAATTATACAGAACTGAAATATAAAAATAAACATTATTTAATTGTCACTTGTGAGTTATTTCTCTGGAAACTAACTTACTGACTATTAGCTTGTTGATTTACCATGTTAAAGGTTAATGCAAGTATTTGAAGTATGCATCTCCTTAGACTATGTTCATGTTTTCTGGAAAAGTAGACCATGTTCAAGTTGTTCATATAGATTCTCTATCCTTTCACCGTCCAAAAATTGTTACAGACTCCTGTAAGGGAAAAAAAAAAGATGGTTTGCCCACATAATGCAGGCTTGATTCTTGATCGATCTTGACATTTGAACACACTTTCCATAAATATTCCCCACAAGTAGGCATCAGATAATTTAAGATTGTGGAAAGGGACTAAAATCAATACCACTTGAAATATTTCATTCATAAAAGTTTTTATGTAGCTTGTCTAGAGATTCTCAAGTGCTATGGCTTACTTCCCCATTCTGTTCAAACCACTCTTTTGTTTATGTGAAGATCACTTGCATGACACAACCTTCTCAAGTGCTGAAAAAATAATGTAATCATCATACCTCTGGTTGTGTTCTTCAGTAAGGTTGGAATATTAATTTCTTTATCCTTAGTGAAATAAGAGACACAGTGCACTACAAGAAAGGTGGAATTTCATAATATAAGACACTATAACAATGTTGGTACTTGCATGTTATAGCGGCCACCGAGATTGAATCGCCAAGCAACCAAGATATATCACCAAGACGGTTTGGCGGTATGAGAACATTTGTTTTGGGTGCGTAGTGAGCTTTTTATTGGTCTCTTTTGCGCATGCAATGCCTGCAGCATCTAAAAGGGACAAATTGTGCATGCAATGCCTGCAGCCTCTGAAGTGGGTACTGGGCAAATTTTTTAAACTTAAAAAAACATTAGTATCTTCGCTTTCATCAAAGCAGGAACTTGTAGCTACGCTTATTCATTGAATGTTGGAATCTACGTTTTTTAAATTCCAAAATGAGCTCTCGCCTCAAAACGCTCCTTCGTCAAAAAGTCAACAGGCAAAGAGCATGGCTGTCTTAAACAAATCTGTTCGTAAATTATCAGAACTGTAGAACACTGAACTTACGAGCTTGGCGAAATCCGAAGGTCGCCAAGTAAGCTTGGTGCCTACTTTAACAAACAAGTATCACAATGTTACTTGGTTAATCTCTCTATATTATTCTGCCACTTTTTACTTAACTGTACCCCCCACCTTGCATTTCACTACTGCTATTATGATACATGTGGAATTAATTCTTAATTATGAATACCTTTTTCGTCATCAAGACACTGCTTCGAAGTGCTGCAGAGCACAATTATATTAATATTGTTTGAAACACATGTAATAGGAACTGTGGTTCTTTGACAAATATACCTACACATTCTAAACACATGAATTACAGTACTATCTTTTAAGAAATATGTGAATTTGAAAAACAGCTGTATAGTTCTTTGAAAAAAATATGAACTTTCAGTTCGCAAGGAATACAAACTGTAATTTTTTTAATGACAATCAAAAGCATAACTTCACAGATTGTGGCTCATTTTATTATATTTTATGAAAAATATTAATATATTTTCAAATAAAATATATTTTTTTAAAAAATAAAGGCACTAACTTTAAAAATACTCTGAGATATACTTTAGCTTAAGATACTATATGTTACTTATATACATGTGATATACTATATATTATAAATAGATTAAACTTTAGCTAAGATATAAGCTTAGTCGCATGTCTTTCGAAATTTTGTTTGTGAATTTCATGTAACTGGGAAGGGAACTGCTTGAAGTATAAAGATTAAAATTAAATTCATGCAAGTAAAAAATATGTGTTTGTGTACATTTACAAAAGAACTAAAAATAAAAATTCAATGTTCTAATGTTTAAAAATTGAACATAATTTTTTTTTCAAAACTTTTATTTACAAATATTTTTCTATAACTTGTTCTGTAAATAAATTTTAATATTCTTCCCTTGAATGCTGATATTTTTTAAGGAAGTTCTTGTGAGTCACATACTTATTATCTGGAAAAATTCAGTTTTTTATATACTGCTTTTTAAAGTATGGAAATTGACAGTGATTTTTTTATGTGAATTTTAAATTAGGTCTGCATCATTTATATTTTTGAAATAAACTTTCCAAGTAGTTTCCACCTTAACAATCTAGATTATTCTGTAGAAAGTCGTGAACTGAATACAAATGATATTGATAATTGCTATTGCATTATCCTCTTTGTGAGTTTCTTGCTGTAAGAAATAATTCTGTACTATAAAAAATGCTGTATGGTTTCTTGAAATTCATATTTTGATTAAGATGAATATAATTAGTAAATGAGACGGAAAATTGCACTGCCTTCTGTCATCATTCTTCTTTCATTCTATTTTTAAAATTAATATCTATTTCTTATTGATTTTCAATCTTTGCCTTGTTTGTCTTTTTTAATTCCTTTTTTTTTATATTTTTTTAGTACATTTTCAAAGATGAAAACTTCAGTAAGCCGTTTTTTAGTACATATGTAAAGACAACCATGTTTATTCTCTACTTACTTGGATTTGTATTTTGGAAACCATGGCGACATCAGTGTTCTACCAAACCTATGTATACAGTGAGTAGGCTTTTATGCTTTCATTAGCTCATTATTTTATAATACTTTCAGATTTTAAATTTATCTTGTATCCTTATAGCTTGTAGATCCTGTCCCTGTAGAACCCGAAGAAAATGACAGTACTACTTACGTTGAAGCAGAGCCTTTGTTGGTAAGCAAGCTTTTTTGCTTAAAATTAATTTGTCCAAAATCTGTTATGAGGCAACAAAAAGACTAACTATTCAAAAAGGCAGTATAGATGTTAAATCTAACTTTAATTTTAATATCCAAACTACATTAATTTTAATCATTATTTTAGTATTAACATGGTTTGAGTAGCTAACAATCTACATACAATGTTTTAGATAATTATTGACAAAAAGACAAAAAAAAAAACGTAGTTGGTTTTTGAATCCACTATCTAAAAAGATGAGAATTAAAATTATTTTTATTGTATTTATAGTTTTATTTTAATAATTGTTATGATGTTCATTTCACTGACAGATTAATTAATTTTTCTTTCTTTCACAAATGTATCCTTCTTATGTTCAGTTCATATTGTCCTTTATTACTAAGTTTTAATACTTTTTTCTAAAATTAATACAGTCAAACTTCGCAAATCCGGATGATCAAAATCTGGACCTTTTTCTTTCCGTAACACGCCGGCGGCCCCCCCCCCACACACACACCAAAAAATCCTAACTTTTATCTAACAAACCAGCATCCAGAGTCAGCAGAAATCGGTCGCAACCATCTGGGAAGGGAAAGGATTTAACCTCATGTACAAAGATGTGTGATTAAGCTATTGTGGAGGGGGAGCTATTGTAGCAAATCGCGGAATTACAATACCTTCCTTCTTCCCCTCTCTAGCACCCCTTCTGGTTCACTAAGAGGATTTGCCCAGAACAAATGGAATATTGTAGAAATTCGATGTTGTCTTTAATTCCGAACTAGCCCTCACAAATGTTGAATTGCTCTTATCTGAGTTGATATGTTTTGCTTGATAAACGACTTGAGTACGTCAAGTCAAGAGGACAAGAAATTGCCAAAGATGATACCTTTGAAGTACCGCATTGTGACAATAAAGCCCCGACACTGTGTCTGCTTACCGATGCCGAAATATGCAGTATGGTGTTGATGAACTCCAAAACTTCAGTATCCGAGAGTGAAGAGAAACACAAGCGGAAGTTAAAATGCCAATTGACAGCTTAGTGGAAGTGTTGAACATCACAATAAAAGGACTTAAGCAAAGAGACTTTATTTCGGAGTCGGACATAATGGTGATACATAAAATAAAAGAGAAGGTACTCAATCAAAAACCAAAACTAATGAAGTAACTCACTTTAAATTAAATGTTTTGTAAAAATGTTAAAATTAATAAGAAATAATATTAATTATATTTATAAATCAAAGAAAACAAATAATAAATAAGTTTTTTAAATTTAAATTGATTATGTGTTTTATGATGTTAAATTCACTTCTTAATATTTAAATGATGCAAGATCCGGAATCGCCGAAGTCCCGGCGATTCCGGATTTGTGACGTTCTGCTGTATATATTTTGAGCCTATGAATCTCAAACTGCTTTACTTTATAAACAGGGTGTGCACTCTAAATGATGCCCAGTAGCTAATTTCTAAACTGTTAGAGATAGGTATATACTTTCCATTTAAA
Organism: Araneus ventricosus; assembly: GCA_013235015.1. Classification (NCBI taxonomy): domain Eukaryota; kingdom Metazoa; phylum Arthropoda; class Arachnida; order Araneae; family Araneidae; genus Araneus; species Araneus ventricosus. The sequence goes on from BGPR01000041.1 coordinate 1,197,381, forward strand.
GATATGCTTGAAATGGTGTGAAGAATTATATTTTATGCTTTTTGAGTTCATAAATGCACTGGTAAATGTTCATAAAATCACTAAGTCTGAAATTTTATACTGTGAAAAAAAAATTAAGCTGTGAACATCACTGTTTTAGATGATTTTAGACCATTTTAAAGGCCACCTCGAGGAAGATCCTCCAATCAATGTGCAGCACTTACTTGATGCGGCTGCTGATTGGTTTAAAATTAGGAAACTCTAAGCTCCATAACTCAGTCAGTTTTATTCTCACAAGAGTGAAACTTTTTTTGTTTAAAATGTTAATGTGTCAAGAATATTTTACGAAGTATGACTAACAGGAACAGAGGACTATATCAAAATTTAGACTTCGTATTCTTTTCAGTGGTATATTTCTTGTCCCAAGCTACATAAAATGCAATTCTTTACATCATTTAAAGCCTTTTTCCAAATGGAAGTATATGCTTATCTCTAACGGTTTAGAAATTAGCTATTGGGCCCCATTTTGAGTGGACACCCTGTACATTAGGGCGGGCCGAAAAAGTCAAAGTATCTTGTATCATTTTGCGGTAGTGCAGAAAAGTTTCAAACTCCCATCATTAAAAAGTGTGCGAAATCTTATAACTCTGTATTGATATCTTCTCAACAATCTGCCTCAGTGGGCAGAAAGTTGTGAAAATTGGACTAAAAATGGTCAAAATTCAAAAATTAATAAAAAATCACAGATTTTATTGCTCAGTTTGCGATAGTGTTTAACAGTTGCTATTTATTACCAACAACACCTTTACAAAATTTTCGAATTATAGGGTAATATCTTCTGTCGCCTCAATGGCAGTGAATTTTGGAAATTTAAGACGAATTTTTAAATAAATACATGTTTTACTTATATCATTATAATGTGAATAGAAACTTGATTCAACCTTTGAAACATTCAAAATTACAAAAGCACTATTTTTTGTAATCTTTTTTGGACTCAAATTGTTACATCTGTTTCGTGGATTCGAGTGTAGCTCTGATAAATCCATCCCTGTTCTGCAGTCCAACTCTTTTTCTGGAGGCTTCAGTGACGAGTTTCACAATTCGCTCAACTGCTTTCGTGTGTGAAGGAAATTTAATAAAATCCCAACTGTCCATTGGCACATCATCCTGTATCATCTTCAGAAGTTCATGAGAACTGATATGTCTGAGAACTGTAGGCGGTGTGACATTACAAGCTTGACAGTCAATGAGATCTACGTTGTCTGTAGCTCCAATGTTAACAGCAGGAATAACAAATCTACAAACACAATTTCCTTTTGGGGGGGGGCAATTTCATAATTTATGAATATGTAACCAATGCACTATTGGATGATTTTAGCAACCTTATTTTTCTGGGATCTGACGGCAGAGTCGTGAACACTGGAGTGTTTAATGGTGTAATTCGCAACCTTTAATTGAAACTTCATCGACCAATCCAATGGATTATCTGCTTACTTAACCCTCTCGTACCTAGCCGGGCGGTCTGCAGGTTTTGCCTTAACACCTAAGACGGCCGGTTTGAGGCGCTTTCCTTCGTTTGAGGGGTGGTAGGGTAGAACGATGGCTTCATTGATAAGCGTGGTTGGAGGTCCAATTATCCTTGTCGGGGTCATTTCCACAGCCCCTTTCAGTTCGCTTGAAGCGGAGGGAGGGGAATTCAAATTGTTTACATAGGTTTTATCCCTTTACAAGCTTCCTCAGCACGTAATAGGAAATATTTTATAGCTGAATTGAAAAAGAAATCTTTCCCATTTTACTCCTATTTTCAACCTCCGTTATACGCATTCGGAACATATTATATCCCTATATTTTGTTTTTTTTCTACCAATATTTTTTCCGAGAAAAATATATCAGTTAAAAATTAAATAATAAACACCTGAGAAATTCAAAAAAGTGAAAAAATAAGTTTAGGTGACTCTTTTAAATATTTTCATAAAGATTACTAATAAGCAATGAAAAATCATAGCAATTTACATATACTTCATTTAAATGCTCATCACAGGCCCAATTATAGCATTTTTGACAATATTTTTGATTAGTTTCATATCTGCTTCTCCCATAATCGTTGTTGTTTTTTGGTCCTGTTCCGTTGATTATAAAAATAAAGTTCTCTTTTTTTTCTATTTCCACTGGACGGCGGGCATTGGGCGGCACTGCATAAAATCTGTATTATAATATGTATCCAATAGAGATTTTCGATTACATCAATTCTTTTTATATCGTTAGCCATATTTTTGCGTTTAAAAATTACAAGGGATTAAGTAAAGAGGTGTTTTGAATATTGTAAAAGTATAAAACATAATCCAATGACATGCATTTCTTGAGACATCATTTTTCCAGCATAACGAATTTAGAACATCAACTTTTGTTTGTCATATCATAAACTCTAGCAATTTCTCCTTTTTTGTTTATCGCCTGTCACTTTGTATAGAAACTGAAAAATGCATTGTAAATAATTATGAAATACATTTAGCGTCAGATTGAGAGCCAAATCTTCAAGACTTAACTTCTCGCTTCTTATTTAGTAAAAGTTCTTTGAGTAATCTCCGTTTATTTAAAGGAATTACATGGATACAAATTATTTTATATCTCTGTTAAAAGTTTTTTAGAAAGTTTGACACTAGAAAACCAGTTATCCGATTTTAACCCTCACAGGGGCTGTGGTTTCGACCAAGGCTCTCTAAATAAAGGTGAGGAACAGGCACTAGGAAAAAGTAATTTGGCGCCCCGTCAGAACCATAACCAAGAATTTCAAAGCCTATATTCCAACGAAAATGTCTGCCTAATAGAGTAATTGAGGAACGAAAAAAAAAGAAGTCACCTGTTCTCCGATTATCGCTTTTCAATTTTATTGATCTTTGTCTTTTCAAAACAAGAATTTGCAAGAGAGCTTCTGTAATGCGTGTTACTTCTATTACAAGCATAGTTTATAATTTGTGCACTTATTGACTGTGTATGAATATTTTTTGAAATGTATAAGGAACATTACAAAATATATGGCTCTAGTTATAAGCACTAACCATAGCTTTCCTTTTAATATATTTAAAATTATAATTAATTTTTTCACTCAAAATTAAAATAAATCAATATAGTAAATTTTTAGGCGCCTTTGAATTAATGGCGTCCCTGGGCTACATACAGTCCATTGAATAAGATGGCTCAGGTTTCTACAGGAAAACACCTGTTTCAGAATTTGTAACGTAAGCAAATTGCCACTTTATGGTAATTTATTTGATAAAAATACTTTTTCCGATATTCAATAAGGCCAACTTAAGGCAACAATAGTCATAGTCCTCTTTTCCATGGTTTTATAGAGGAATAAAATTTTTTTTTCCAAAGGAAAAAAAATTATTTAAAAAAATCAATTTCTCGAAAATGGGATTAGTTACCCTGTCAAAACTTTAAATTGTTTTTCTGTATGCTCTTTTATTTGCAAAATTAACAAAACCGAAAAAATCAGAACGAAATTCTGAAGCTTATTGCAAATTATTGAGGGAGTTTCGACGAGAAACATGCCCGCGTAGAGCCAAGATTTCCGCACTTTGGTTGTTTCGGCAATATAATACAATATGTTTATTATATAACTGCTGAGATCATCAATCTGGAGAGCAAGTTGAAAGAACTTGGAAATAAGCACAGATGTTCACACTCTATCAATGACAATTTTCAGTATCTCGTTTGTAGTTTTTTACAAAGGAACGAAGAAATACTCTTTTATGAAAGAAAGCAACAACTGATAGTAATAACATCGAAAGGCATACTCTCGAGTTCACGTTCGACCCTCGCGGAAAAACCGCGAGAAATCAATCAAAGTAAGACGCTGACAGCTTTATTACCTTGAATAGCGGGGAGTGTGATTGTGGGGTGAAGACCTCGCACAATGGAAGGGTCCATTTCAATGTACCATCCTCTCTAAAACCTTCGGTTTTAAAGGGGCTGGGAGGAAAAAGCTCCATCGGAATTAAAGAGTTAATTTCAACGAGTTTCCATTACGACACCTATTTGAGCGCAAGTCTTCTGGTCCCTCGTCTTACACTGGAGACATTGGACGAAACCTGAAAGCATGCGAGAAGCTGCCACTTGTTGCTTTTAATAGTATTGAATGTGACTTGCCAGGCATTGATTCCACCAACCTAAGTTTTGATCAGAAATACTTATTGGACATTTGCACAGCCATTAGTTCTGGCGTTGGTTCTTCAGATCTAGCGAAGCGTCAACCGGGTACGTTGAATTTGGCCTGCTGGCTAACTAACAAGTGCAAAATGAATTGTGATGCTTTATTGTATATCAACATCAAACTCATCAAATGAGTTGATAACTTTGGTTGCATTCATTGTAAGACTTTACGCACCCTCATGGTTCCGAATTGAGGTTCATCATTCCATAAAGGATGTTGCTAGACACTTGTGGCATTTCATTAGTTCATCTCGATACTTGCCAAAGAAGTATTGTGATATAATTGAACCAGTTATTTCTCGCAATGCTTACTTTGAGGCTCCAAAAAACATGCTTTTGGCTATGTGAACTGATGAGAGATGCCATATTAGAACCCTTGCAGCTTGGAGAAATATCAAGGCAAAGGAAATTGGCCCAGATGGTAATTATGTTCCTAGATTTATTATTCCTGCTGTTAACATTGGAGCTACAGACAACATAGATCTCATTGACTGGCAATCTTGTAATGTCACACCGCCTACAGTTCTCAGACATATCAGTTCTCACGAACTTCTGAAGATGATACAGGATGATGTGCCAATGGACAGTTGGGATTTTATTAAATTTCCTTCACACACGAAAGCAGTTGAGCGAATTGTGAAACTCGTCACTGAAGCCTCCAGAAAAAGAGTTGGACCGCAGAACAGGGATGGATTTATCAGAGCTACACTCGAATCCACAAAACAAATGTCACAATTCGAGTCCAAAAAAGATTACAAAAAATAGTTCTTTTGTAATTTTGAAAGTTTCAAAGGTTGAATCAAGTTTCTATTCGCATTATAATGATATAAGTAAAACGTGTATTTATTTAAAAATTTGCAAATTATAGTTGCCTATTCGCATTATAATATTTTTTCCAAAATTCACTGCCGTTGAGGCGGCAGAAGATATTAACCTATAATTCTAAAATTTTGTAAAGGTGTTGTTAATAAATAGTAACTGTTAAGCACTATCACAAACCGAGCAACAAAATCTGTTATTTTTTTATTAATTTTTGTATTTTGACCATTTTTAGTCCAATTTTCACAACTTTCTGCCCATTGAGTCAACAGAAGATATCAATTCAGAGTTATAAGATTTCAAACACTTTTTAATGATGGGAGTTCACAACTTTTCCGCGCTACCGCAAAAAGATCTAAGAAACTTCGACTTTTTCGGCCCTCCCTACTGTACATATAATTTCCAACAATTATTCAACTATATTCGATTTTTTTCTTGAACTCTCATTATTTTTACTTTCTTGTGTACGAAGTATACAAAGAGAAAGTACTGTAATCGTCAAAAAATTCGAACTCAAGAATTTGATGAATCTCCATGTTTTATACCTCCCTGAATCCGAAAAACACAATTTTGGAATTATGTGTGTCGGTGTCTGTCTGTGAACACGATAACTCAAAAACTATTAGAGCTACAGAGAAGAAATTTGGTATGTGATCTTTACACATAATTTGTAGGTTTCTATCAAATTTTGAACAAAATCCGTCTACGGGAAGTCTGTCTGTCAGCACTCATGTGAACACTATAACTCAAAAACTTGAATAAAATTTGGTACACAGTTTTATCATCGGGAATGTAGGTCGGTATAAAATTTTGGGCCAAGTTCGTCAAAGGGTTGACTGTCTGTCAGTCTGTATAATCGCTTACTTCTGAAGACGATATCTTCTGAAAGAAATGGCTTGGATGAATGAAATTTCGTATGTAGTCTTGAAACCCTAATTGTAGATTTGTCTCCAATTTTTGCTTGAATCGGTTTAAAAAAAGGCATTGAAATTGCATATTCAGTTTTTTCACCATTCCATGACTCAAAAAAAAAAGTCGAACGTTTTCCTCACCTTAAAGGATACTGAACGTTTTCTGGCACGCTGTGTATTTCCCCCCACCCATGTTAGTCAGTTTCAAGGAGGCCACTCCTGCTGGTTTTTTATTCAAGTCTTATCTTAAATATTAATAATTTTTTTCAGAAAGTTCACTAAATGCTTTCTCACTTTTTTTGTATTGAAAAACTTTTTGGCATTAAGTAATTTCATGTTTGCTAGTGGGACATTTAAGGATGCAATCAAAAGAAATCTGACAAGAAATTTTGATGTTCGTGAGAATGATGTAAATTAGAAGCAACTGGATTCACACTAGTAATCAAAGCAAAAGATTTAGTATGTACTGCAAATTCATTTTTTGAATCGCATGAAAGTATCTATCATGTTGACTTTCTATTATTATAAATCTGTGGAATGGTGGTACTGAATAACCTCGGGCAACAAAAAGCTTTTTATAGGTTGCTTTTTAAACTGTCAACATTTTCTTTTCTTTACTCAGATAACTATTGGTAATTATCAGAAAATTATTTTATTGAGTAAAAATCAGACATTTAACATTAAAGGCAGATTGTTTCAGTTAATTTTTTAAGTGTGCTAAAAGAGTTTGTTTGTAAATGTGCAGTTCAAAACTTCTATAATTCTTTTTGCCTCTTGCCATGAAATTCATAAACAATGTATATTGTTTATGAATTTCATGGCAAGAGACAACACGTAATATTGAAGTAATTGAACAAGTAATGTTGTTTATGAATTTGTATTTAATTTTTTGCAGTCTATGTAATTAATTTCAAATTGAACAGCTAAATTATTTGACTTGTCGATTGTATTTGCTGTTGAGTCCATTGTATATTTTTTACTAATTTAGGGTTTTTACATTATTTCCTTAGTGAGTATGTTTATAATATTTCTGATATGCCTCGTATATAATATCCCTTTAATTTTTAGAGTGAATCAATTTGGATACCAATCAAATATCATGATGGTAGTGGTGAAAAGAGCAGTGGGAATGAATCTGATGACTCTGTTTCAAGATCAAGTACCTATTTTTATTTTTAGTATATTGATAATTTTTAAAATATAATTGAGTAATTTAATTTTTATTGATATTTTAAAAATTTTGTTTAATTAGGTATGAAGTCTGTGCATTTTAATCAGGTTACTGAAGTAAGGCATTTGTCTGGTAAGTTGTAATTTTTAAATGCTTTTCAAGATAGTGTGGTACCTTAAAATTATGTGTAAAAATGTCTGCATTTTTTATGAAATTTAGAATCGCAAGCAGATGATGCCTTATTAGCACGATTATCTTATTCTGCTTCTCTTCGAGCTCAAGAAAGTGCTTTGAAAGCTGCAAATAAGTTGCCTATGAAACAAGTAGCAAGAATAGCCCTACTGTTCTGTGTGTTGGTAAGTGTTAATCAGTTTCTTAAGAATTTTTAAGAGTTCTTTTTTGAAAAAATTTTTGATGTTAACAGTATTTTAAATGTCTTAAAAAAATCACACACTTATTGTCGGTATTTGTTTTGCTTGCATATCTTTTATGAAGAGCTTTTAGTTTTGATTGAAAAAATATGTATGATTCCATCAATCTTGGGCGTTATAATTTATATCACATTTGAATATATGTTTTTGAATGTGATTAATACGATTTTAATTTTATTATTTCAGTGGTTTTTAGGTAATCTTTCATATCAGGAAGCTTTATCCAATACTGAAGCAGGTGTTGTTAACATATTATCATGTTCATCTGGTTTGTTCACTTTAATACTAGCCTCTGTGTTTCCTGCAAACAGTGGGGATCGTTTTACTTTATCAAAATTTTTAGCAGTTTTATTGAGGTGAGTTTGTATTTTATATCTTTAATTTCAAACCGAGACTGAGCCATGATTTTTTTTCTTATACTCACTCTTATTGTAAATTATTTAAATTATTTTCTGGAATAATTAAGCATACTGTTATACAAATTCTTCATGTCTTTATTTTAAACCATATTTATCCTTTTTTTATAAGTATTAGTTTCTTGATGGTAATTGAACTTCTTAATGGTAATTGAAAGTATGAACAGTTCAATCTAACGATTTTCGGTTGAAATATGCCAAGTGTTTCATTCTGTCACTTCATGCAGTGTAATGTAGTTAGAACTAAATGCAAGATAGCAGGCTTCTGACTGACTTGCATATGTGTAGCGCATGCCTCATCATCTTCGCACAACTAGACATTACTGTCGGGTTTTTAAAAAAATTTTGTTTGAAATTTTTATCATGGGTTGTTCTCTTTCTGAAAATGGTACATTTTGGCGTTTTGAAGCTATTCTCGGGGACAACGGGACAGGCTACTTAAAAACGGGACGTATGGTCACATTATGTAAGAATGAAATTCCATTATGTTGAAAATCACAAATTTTGTTTGTATTACTGCAATGTAGAATTTTTGAAGATGTTTCTAGAGGGAATGAAACAAATTGGGATTGCTCTTCTGTACAAATAATTTATTTTTAAAAAACTGTAGTGAATTGCTCATAAACTGCTTCACTGCTTTAAAAAAATGAAAGGATCATCTTGTTTTCACAACATTCTCATTTAGTATGTAAAATCCACAGAATTCCTAAATAGTTTTCCTGAAATATAGGTAGAAAAAAAAAGATTCTTTATGCAACCCAGTTAGCAGTGGCAAGATACATAATTCTTAGATTTCCAGAAAACTGTCTGTTGGCTGGAAGTCACAAATTATGTTGTTTCTTCAACATTAGGTTTGTTGCAATATTTTTCGCAGAATGATTTCGACTTAATCCCAGTGTTATTATTTACTGGAATCAAAAGTTTGTCGAACCATTGGTCAACTGCAAAGGAGGTGCATTGCAAAGACCTGAAAGTGAAATTGGTTCACTATGGAGCCTGTTTTGAACTATTGTAGAAGGTTGGACCATAGTCGTATACATGAGCTGATTATAGTTATCTGTCCAAATCAACCCATTGAAACAACAAGAAAAACCATTTATCTGCAAATAGATTTTTTCTGGTCTACAGGGTGAGAAATGGCGACACAAACTCTGTGAAATCGCCTTCATCACTATGGTTTATGTGTACATAAAGCCTTTTGTTTACATTCCCTTAATTATAAGACATCATAGAGCAAGGAGAAATTTGGATAGTAGTTGGGGTAGCATACAGTGGTGCCAAGTTCTTTTCACAGATGAATCAAGATTCTGTTATTAGCCAGTTATATCTTCATATGGGGAGAATGTGGTACGAGAACTAATCACAATTTTGTTGCGAAAGGCAGAGGTGTAGTCGTAAAATAAGCAATACCGGGACGCTCTAATCTGGGTGACAAATATTGCACTTTTTTAATGGAGTTTTCACAATTTTTTCTTATTTTAAAAAAAGCAGTGCTGGAACAGCGTTTCGGCTCCACTACGCCCCTGGCAAAAGATCACAAAATTGAAATTTTGGGCTGATGGTTTGGGTAAAAATAAGTACAGGTAGATGTGCAGACCTGTATATCATCCAGAATTTCAAATTGATGGATAGAAGGTTCAGGAAAGAGATTTCTGAAACTTTTGTTTTACCATATGCTGGAGCCACTGACAGTACTTTTATTTTAATGGATGACAACCCTCACTGTCACTGAGCCTGTCTTATTGGAGAGTTGCTTTTGAGAGCAGAATATCAAGCCATCCTACCTGCATTCAGTTGAGCATGTATGGGACACTCTAAAAAGGGAGGTTGGAGCTCAGCTAAGACCTCCTTTTACAGTTCAAGAATTAGTGACTGTCCTTGTGAAGGGCAAAGGGAAAGATTGCCTCAGATTTAACTTGATCACAAAGGAACCAGACTAACTCTGGCAGAAATGCTTTTTGGTCAAACACTGCGTTTGCCCTGTGATATCCTCTTTGAACGTCCAAATGAGACGCCTTCCTCGCCGAATGAATACATGAAAAATTTAGAGGCACGTTTGGAAAGCGTACAGAGAGTGAATTAAACTGGCCAGTGAACGAATGAAAACACGTTTTGACTCCAGAGCAACAGACCATTATTTTAAAGAGGGTGATCTTGTCTAGATGTATAACCCGAAGCGACGGAGATGTCCGAGTCCGAAATTACAACAGAACTGGGAAGGGCCTTATTCTATTGTCAAGGTAATGACAGCACTTCCTGTTGAAAAAGTATAAAAGCAAGCTCTCAAACCAAGAGTAGTCAGTTGGATTTTGATCAGCAAGCAAGCTGGTGAGCTAATAAGAAACTTTTGAACGCTGTGTTAAGATTTATTGGTAATCTCTGTTGTTAATTTTTACAAGTGCTGTTTTAATACTTGTGTTATGTTTCTTTTCTTGGAATATTTATGAAATAAAGAGCTTTATTTTTCTAATCCTACTTATTGGACTGCATTCACTTGCACGCACAAGACGATTTTATTTCAATATTCTTTAAAAATCTAAAATGTATTGTATTACAAATTTGGTCTGCTGATTTAAATTAATGGATTAATGCATTGGAATGTTCTAATTTTGATTATATGGGAAACTTCTAGAAAAATGTGCTATACCTTTTGGAAATTTGTCTTAAAAATAATGTATTCTTGATAGATGTTTTGAGCTGCAAAGGCTGACAATTTTTGCAAATGTTTCAATAAATGGAGAATTTGAAATGTGTTAAATAAAAATTTTTATAAATGAAATTTTAGTGATAATGACTTAAATTCCAATAAAAGATTTTCGAATTTTTTATTTTAGAATGTTAAAAAATATGGTTACAAAAATTTTATTAAATTGCGATCTCCCCCTCCTCTAGGGACTTAGTATATGATCTTCAACATAGTTGTTACTTGCAGTATCAGAATATAATAAATTTAAGATTAAAAATAATCAGTATAAGCACACTTGGTCTATACAAATAGCTTTCTTATTAAATTTAATATAAGATTATTAAAGTATTATGGCATGTTAGTGTGTAAACCATTAAAATTTCATTTAACCTTTGACATTATGATTTTCATACAACATTGATTTTTTTTCTGTTTAGTATTGTTGGTGTTACAATAATTTCAAATGCTGATAAAGGAGTTCAGAATTATTTCCCACCTGGTGCTGTTTGGTCTATTCTTGGAGCATTCTTTTATGCAGCTTATGTTGTTCTCCTTCGACGGAAAGTTGACAATGAAGAAATGTTAGATATTCCAATGTTTTTTGGTATGGAAATTTCATTGCTTAAACTTAAAATTTTGTTACAAATTATATTTGGAATTTTGTTTTTCTTGCTTCTTTGTCAAAAATACTGTAGCCAGTTAACAGAAGAAAAAGAATTAACTGTGTGTTTTAAAAAATGGCTTGTGTTTAATTAGTTATATGCATATAAATGTATGAGAGCTAAATCCTTTGCAAATTGAGTTTTGTCATGTACTTTTATGATTACAGGTTTTGTTGGACTTTTCAATCTTCTTCTCATGTGGCCTGGTTTTGTATTCTTGCATTACACGAAAGTGGAAGAATTTCAGTGGCCTTCTCGACATCAGTGGCTACTTTTATTATGCAATGGCTTAGTAGGCACTGTGTTTTCTGAATTGCTTTGGTTGTGGTAAGTATATGCATTATTAATAATTCAAGTTTCTTATTTTACATTGTAAATTGTTATTTATATTTGTGTAGGTTTAGTTTCTAAATATATTCTGCTTACCTATTATCATAATGTGGTAAATTGAATAAAAATTTCAAATTCATTGACAGAAAATGTTTGGGGGTAGAGGAATATATACAGCAAATTTCTTTTAAATTTTATTGTACCAAGTTATTTGATTTGTTGAATTTATTTTCTTTTCAGTTTGAAAAGATTATTAAGCATGGAAAAGTGTAATAGAGTACTTTAAAATTTGTGTCCTGTGTTATTAATTTGTATTGAAATAAATTAACCATTTACTTCAATACAATTTAAGTACTTTCATTTCATTTTCATGTTTTTTTTTTGTTTTAATTTCACAAATCAAAAGTTGCATTTGAGTGCTGTACTCCAGTGAAACTGTTTTGTAATGAGGAAAAAAAGTCCCTGCTAAGTGCTTTTTAAAAAAAGCTTTGCAAAATAAATGAAGGTAAATTAGTGGAGTTATGTGATAAATGAAACTACATATACACAAATATTTTAAATGAATAAAATAATTTTTGTGCCCCATAGTCAGAAATAAGAGTACCAAATTCTTCATGATATCCTTTTCAAAATTAGTTTTGTTAAAATGCCTTATTATTTTACACATTCTCTGTTTTTGCATTGATTGAATATAAAAATGAGTTTCCACTTACAAGGCATAGGAAAATCAAACCAGTCGGTAGAAAAACTCCTTAATGCTACCTAAGGAATAAACTGACTTGACAACAAGAAAATTGTGAGAAAAAGAAACAGTCATTAAAAATAGTGTGAAATATTTCTTTTATATGATAAAAAAGGAAAAATGTGCTTCACTTTGTAATAATTTCATAACTACATAAAAATAACATATTTCACTGTTTATGCTGATTGACTAACTTAATATTGAAGAAAATAAGACAATTCCTTTTATCCTAATGGTTCATGACATAAACATTTTACATCACCGAGATCAAATGCTCTTAGTAAAACAACTATATATGTTTAAGTATGCAAGTAAACAGTAAAGGAGGGGTGGACTTATGCTGTGGAATGTAATATTTTATTCAATAATCCATTGTTAAATTAAAAGCATTTTACATAATCTTTTAAACAGAGAACAGATGTTGCTTATGAATTAACTTAAAAAATCTAAAAACTTTTGAGTTGCTGTGTTAATGAGTGGAAGTTTTAAAGCAAATTTTTTTATTGTTTTAATAATTTTATGATTGTCCATGTCAATAATTTTAAAAGGAAGTATTAATTTTAGTTGTTAGTTTTCATTTAATAATAAAAATTACACAGATGTACCCAAATGGGATTTTTTTTAGCTGATTTAAACTTAGAATTTATTTTATTACTGCCTATAGTTTCTTATAAGTTGATGTTACTAATTTATAATCACTAATTGATATCTTCTTGTATTAAGACAAATAACATATATTAAAGGCAAAATGTTTTGTCTGTGGAACTGTTTTTTCCCCCCTTGTATTATGCAAAATTTTTGGTAGATATGTTTTGACAGAAATGCAATTAAACTGTGGGTTTTTTTACCCTAACACTACATATCTATAATGTTGTTTTGACTTTTAAACTTTAGTATTTGTTCAATACTGGATATAGATAACTTGTAGGCTTGAGTTTGGTATTGGGTACTGAAAATATTTAAATTAGAAGTTTTATTCTCCCTCATTGTAAGAATTCCTGAGAAATTCTTTTCAAGCCCTATTTATTACAAAGATTATTATCATTTGCTATATTATGTAAGCAAAATATGAATTGTTGCTTTGATATGTTTACAGAAAGCTCAGTTGATTTGATTTAAAACTTGCAGTTGTCTTTATGTATGTAATATGTGTATATTTTGAATTTTCAAAAGTTGGGAAGCCTTTTTATGTGTAATCGATATTAAATACATTAGCATATTGAGTGAATAGGAAATCTCTATCCTCTTAATATGGAATGTAATTGTTTGCTTGTATTAAGTAATGTATGTAATTTTTTAAAACATTTTTTTCTTTTCACCTAGTTTGCATTTCTGATATATACAGTAGGGTGGATCAAAATTTTTTTTTTTTTTTTTTCAGAATTTCAAATCCTACATATACGGAAAAGATGTCTATGGTATGTAGATAAATGGAAAAATAAAATAAAAATTTAAATTTTAGGTTAAGCACTGCCATAAGGGGGATGAAGTTTAGCTATTTGAGCCTTTTTATGGTAAAAAGTCAAAGTGATTTTTGTTAAAGTGAAATGGACATTTTAGTATTTTTTAATGTTTATTGCAATAAGAAGACATACTAAATGGTTACAGGAAATGAACTTCAGATGCATTTAAAAGCTTCTTTAGTATTAAATCAAAAAACAAAAAAAATGTCAAAATTACAGTGGGCGGTAATCATGTTTGGTGTTGAAAACTGGAATGAGGTTTCGTGATTTCAGGCGATTTCTTATAAACCCGTCCCTTCTAGATGGTCCTCAGACTGCAGCAGCTGCTTCCATGACTACTTTGACTGTTTGTTCTGTAGCTTGAGTGTGGCAGGAAAACCCTTTGATAGTAGGTAGTATTGCCTCCTGAATGATTGCTGGGTTTACTATTGCTTCTACAATCGTGTCATCACTGAATCTTTCAGTAAGCGGAGGCTCTGTCACATTTTCCCACTTAATCAAGTCCTTATAATCCATCGCACAAAGGTCAAAAGCTAGTAAATTGAAGATACGGATATTATTTGTTGCAATAGTTGTGGTTGCAGCCGACCGTTTGACTTTGTGTGCTTTTCTGTCATCAGCTAGCATTGATATCAGGACATTTTCAGGATGGCCAAAAAATCTGTTTCTTTTAATAACAGGGTCTATGACATCCTTCAAATCACTCGACAAATAACACGATAGAACGATTGATTGATGCAAATACTGTGCACCATAGATTACTAATGGTTTCCTTTTGATCTTGAACCACACAAGCACATAGACTTTTACAACGAACGTCATTAATGTTAATAAAGCCTCGGATGGATTTTCGTGAGCTTCATAGAACCTTGGAATTCTATTCGCAGTTGTAAGCCAGCTTGAGTGGCAAACTTTTCCAGGATTTCTCTTCGACCGACTTTATCTGCAATGTCTGCAGTTGATGGCTTCAAAAATTTCTATTAAGTACAGTTGATCAGTACTGAAGTCTTATTTTTAGTCACTTCTCATATCGTTCATTTTATTGGCGTGAATGAAACTACAGGTAGCTTCTCACATCCGGCCAACGATTTTCCTATTTCGCCAGTTGTGGTTCCATCGACGTGCGCAAAAAGATGACATAGTGGAAGCTCGTTGGTGTGTAACTGGCACACAAACCATTGTAGTGAATGATTCTGGATCAGTTCTGTGTTACATATAATACCTCCTTTGACACCTGTGTTGACAGATGTTCCATCGCAACCAACTTTGTTACATCTATGTCATTGTCAACGCATGACAAAAAACTATATATGTGATTTCCAATCATTTGCGCACTCCCGAAATTTACAGACACGTGGCCAATGTACTCAGAGCCAGGTTTTTTTTTACCAAGCTTATGTGTTCTTCTATTATGACTTTTCTTCTGTTGTCTTACTTTGATAGAGTCCTGTCTTTTCGTCCATCGAAGTATAAACCAAACTGGTTGTGGTCATAATCTTTTATAACTGACTGAGACGATAGAGTGGTTCTTGCCTTTGTTCTCTCGTGCTGAATTTTATTTCTGTCAACAAAGTTTGAAACATTGCTTCCTGATATAATGCCCACATCTTGAAGCGCAGCTGATACGATGGCATGCCTGCTCGGTCAGAAATACCAAATCGATCCAATGTTCTATCTGCAACTGAAAATTTTGTCACTAAAGGTGTGACTGTGATGTTGTCAGCGTTTTGGCTCCGCTTTCAACAATAGCTGATGGTGCAGATAAGGTCAAGATATTCGCACATACGCCCCTTCAGTTTACATTCATTATTCAAATCCATTGAACTGGAAGAAACACCAGTCACTGTTTTGTAATTCTTGGATGCTCAAATGTTCTTCTGAATCTTGTAATTTAAGGTGTAAAGGTCAAAGTAACACCACGGCACTCGTATCGCTCTTGCTTCAATTTTCGTTTTGCGGCCTTAGTTTTTTGTAAAGTGACTTTCCGATCCAGTGACCCGATTTCCATTTTTCTTTCAGTTCAGTTTCTTAAATTATACTACTAAGTACTCAGTAATCATCACTTTTGGTTATTTATATTGCAAAAAAAACAATTATTTTGAATCTAAAATCGTATAATCAAAATTAAGTATTTTTCCATTTTTTTCGAAAATTCAACCCCCTTGTGGCAGTATTAATTTCTGAATTTAATTTTATTATTTTTCTCTTAATCTTCATACCATAGAACATTTTTTCCGCACAGGTAGGTTTTCATTAATAATAATTTTTTTTTCTCCGTATAAGAGCGATCCACCCTAATGTACAGGTTCATACTATATTTTTTATTAGCATTTTACTAAAGCATATTATGAATTGTTCTCTATTATTTTTAGGGGTTGTTTCCTCACTTCATCTTTAATAGCAACATTATCAGTTTCTCTAACCATTCCTTTAACCATATTCTTCGACATTTTTCTAAAAAAGGTGAATTTGAATTTTTGGTTGTTTTGTTTATTGTATTCAGAAATATTTATTTAAAATTTGAATCACTTTTTAAATATTATATGGTATTAACTATGTATTTGCTTACTTTGTTTTTAATTATGCAGTGATTTAGTTTTTGAAAATTGCCTGTAACTCTGTCCTTGACCATTGAATTGTAATATAAAAATCTTCAGACTTTTCTTTATTCTATTATTCTAAATTAGAAGACCTTTGGCATTAAGTCATTTACCTGCAAAATTTCCAGAACTTTTTTTTTTGCATAATTTCCAAATGTTATAAGTACAACTCACACTTTCAAGTTGCTCATTTGATGCAATCATGAGGATTGATTTAAATCTTAATCCTTTATTGAGGGGTCAAGGGTAAGACATAGTCAAAATTATATCCCTTGTGGCCTGAATTTATCCATTAACTGAAATATAGGAAATGATCCCTTTTTAAAAAGAAAAAAACATAATAAAGTACTTAATACCAAATCCAATAGATAGGGAACGTAAAATATTCACCCTCTGCCAGAGATAGAAGCAAGAAAAATGACGCCAATGACAAAACACGAGAACAAAGGAAGAAAAAATTCTGGAGGCTAGCATACCTAGCTTCATCTATGTAGAAAAGATTGAACCAATTACCAGAAGAACAAAAAGTACATCAAACTTTTTAAAATTAAGTTATTGACTTTAAAGAAATTATTTGGGTAACCGTTATCTTTTAAATTATCTAAAGCTTTAACAAAAGTTGAATGGTTATTACAAATGTTTTTTATTCTATAAATTTGAGAAAAAATGGAATTTTTTAAAATTTTATTCTGAAGATTTGTCTGAAAATCGCAAAGTGTAATAGCCTTAAAATTAAATTCTTTTCTTTTATCGTAAATGCCAATAGAGATACCTGAATTTAAAATTTCATTGGAAACCAAAAATAGAATTAAATGGAAAAATAGAATTTTAATGGAAATCAAAAATAAAATATATAAAAATATTATTAATAGAGGTATTTTCTTCAACAAGCAAGCATCTTAAAAAAGAAATTGATTATATAAAAAATAAATTTATTATTACCACATTCGATAAAGCAGGAAATAATTTTTGCATAATGTGTAAATTGCACTTTAAGGAAATTATTCTTAATGAATATAATTCAAATAAAACATATCAACTAATAAAATTTGTCAAAAGAACTAGATAAGAGAATTATAACATTTGCTAAAAAAAAAACTAAAATTAAAACCAGTAATTTAAATTATCCTTACCTGCTCCCTACTATTAAATTTCATGAAAATCCATTAAAATTCAGATTTGTCACTTGTAGCACTGGCAGCTACAATTATTTTGGTAAATTTTTCTTTAAAATTCTTAAAATTATTCTTAATAAAATCAAAGAAAAAGATAACTTCATTATTTATAGTGCTAAAATTTTGGATTTTCGTATTGAAAATTAAATATATAACAGGCATGAAAGACTTCCGCTTTTTTTAATGTCTTTCAGGCTGTTTCTGAGATCGATGCAAAACCGTTGAGAAATTGTGACCGAAAAATGTGGGGGGTGGAAGCAATGTCTGAATCTGAAACGAACGCCATTTTTTCTCCGTCACAAAGTAAACAGAGATGCATTCACTGGGGTTTATGTGCCGTATCTATCACCTTAAGTGATTGGCACACAGCGTAATGGAGGAAGGCGGAACTTCTCCCGTATAGCCGAATGACGACCGCTCTACGAGTAGGTCACGCCTTGCTGTTGAAATCACACGTCAGTGAGCTGCTATCGCCGATGTTGAATCATGGGTTGAATGCTAACGGTTTTTATGCAAAGAACTTATACTACTACTATCATTTGTCTTGTGTTTGGCGGATCGCACGTGTGATGCTGTATGTTTAGTGTTACGTTCGTAAAGATCAGTGTTTGTGAGTGTGACCAAGAACCAAAATGGAGATTAACTTAAACGATGAACATAAAGTTCGTTCCCTAGATGATCAATTGGCTTTTATCCTCTCATTTAAGCACTTTTAACATATTTTAATGTTTACACTATTTTTATGTACATTAGTTCCACATTTTTATTTTGCCCTGATTTTTACATAGTTTGGCGCAAATCTAAACAAATGTTTGGCGCAGCTTGGCCAATTCTGGCCCTTGTGCCATAAAACCCCAATCACTCACTCACTCGTTCCCTAGATGCGAACGAAAAAAATAAATTTAAATTCGAGTGGTTGAATAAATCTATAAAAATTAAAATGCCGGCGAAAGGTAACGATACAAACGTGGAAGAGATAGCAGTAAAAGTAGGAGATTCGATCAAGAAGATTGATATAAGTGGAACTGTAAATTGCCAGCTTTGCTCCTGATACCATTTATTACCAAGCATTCTAAGCTTGAGAGATTATTTCATATTTATGTCCTTAATTTAATGCTTTTGAAAGAAAGTATTGCAATTATTAAATAATCTTTAAGTTGCTGAACTCAAACATTATTCAAAATAAGTTAGTATACATGCATGAAGATTGTATGTTGGAATTTTTAACAACAGATCATAAACCTAAAATTAACATACGTGAGATGAAGAAAGCATTTCCTATATTTTAAATACAGAATACAACAACTGTTCTAGAATAGATTCAGATGTTGAAGCAGCACCAAAAAAATTTCAGTATCTAAAGGAATTTATTAAATGCACAATATTTCAAAATTCTCAAAATATAAAATTGTATAATATGTCGAGTTCTTTTGATTATTTTCAGAGTTCAACAAATAGAGAACAATTTTAACTGTAGTGTTAATGTACTTGTTGCTAATTTATTGAAATATTAATTTCTGTGAAAATTAAATATAATTAAATTGTATATCTTTGTCAGGCAAAATCATTTGTATTTTAAATTGTAATCTAATGACTTGTTACAAGCATAACAGGCCATGTTTACTAAGGTAATTTTAGAGATATGGAAAATGATCTGTATTATACAAAAATCTATAAACCACACAACCTCTGGTTCCAAGTTATGCATTACAAAGATCTTCTACTGCATATGATAATATATATTCTTAGGCAGTTTTGTCATTTTTTTTTTCCTCCCTTCAATAAACTGCTTCATTTTTAAAAAGTATGCACTTTTGTTATGATACTATCTGTTGTGGTTCAACTTTGAGAAAATAGAAGGATCTCTGAACCTCTTGTATGGTATTTAAAAATCAAAAGTCTGTTCAAATAGAGAAAAAATAGTAAGTAAAATTTTATATATACTACTTTTAATTGCTTTTTACTTTTTCGTATATGAAGTATACAAAGAGAAAGTATTGTAATCGTCAAAAAATTCGAACTCGAGATTTTGACGAATCTCCACGTTTTAGACCTTCCTGAGTCCTAAAAACACAATTTTGGAATTATGTCTGTCTGTCTGTGAACACGATAACTCAAAAACTATTAGAGCTATGGGGATGAAATTTGGTATGTGGTCTTTAAACATAATTTGTAGGTTTCTATCAACTTTTGGACAAAATCCGTCAGTGGGAAGTCTGTCTGTCTGTATGTTCGAGGTCATGCGAAAGCTATAACTCAAAAACTTGAAAAACCAGATGGATAAAATTTGGTACACAGTTTTATCGTCATGAATGTAGGTCCGTATAAAATTTTGGGCCAAATCCGTCAACGGGCTGTCGGTCTGTAGAATAGCATACTTGTTCAACTCCATGCACATGTGTAAACTTTTGTACAAAATGTCTAAACCCTGTACAAAGAAGGGATACTCCAAAAACTTGGCAGTTTGCCAAAAACCAATTCTGGCGGCGAGATTTTGTAAGGAAGCAATCATTTAGGGTGTCTCGTTTTACTTGCGTATTGGAAGCAATCTCTGTGCATGCGCAAGCTATTCTCCTGTTTTCTTCTCCGCACGTGGAACTTGCATTGCTCGAGTTTGATAAAAAAAAGATAAATATTGCCAAGTTTTAATACATATGTATCTTTTTGAATATGATTCTTCACCTCAATATTTTACTATCACTATAATCAACAATGAAAAACCTTCTGGTAGTCATTGCATTCTGGGTTACAGTTGGTTCGAACTTTTTATCAATGCAGGGGGAAGGGAAATGACAAATGTTTGAAAAGTATACGAGAAAGTTTAGGGGAGGCCACTCCCGCTGGTTCTATATGTATTTTAAGTAGTAACATCTTGTGCCTTTGCGTCTGTTTATATATCGAATTTGTGGGAAATTTTGTATTCGTGTAGAGTTCAGCTTTTTTGAACAGCTTGCACTTTCATGCCTGTATAAATACTTTTGATTTTGAAAATCTTTTTACTAGCCTCCCACATAATAAATTAATTGAAGCCTGCTCAAACGTATATGATTTATACCTTAATACTGATTTAATAGATAAAAATAAATGGTTAGAAATTTGAAGAGTTAATATTTGTGAAAATTATATCTTTAATGGAATTAACTGTTATAAACAGTTTCTGGGAATTCCTATGGGTTGTTGTTTTTCTAGTGCATTGACTAATATATTTCTTCACTCATTTGAAAGAGAACTTATAAAAAATGAACTTGTATTTGGTTATCGTTACATTGATGACCTTTTAATGTTTAATTATAACAATTTGAACTCCATTTATAATTGCTACCCAGAAGAGCTTAAATTAAATAAAACTAATAATGAATTGAACAAGTGCAATTTTTTGGATCTGGAAATGGAAATTTTAAATTCAAGTATCTCTATTGGCATTTACGATAAAAGAAAAGAATTTAATTTTAAGGTTATTACACTTTGTGATTTCCAGACAAATCTTCACTATAAAATTTTAAAAAATTCCATTTTTTCTCAAATTTATAGAATAAAAAACATTTGTAATAACCATTCAACTTTTGTTAAAGCTTTAGATAATTTAAAAGATAATGGTTACCCAAATAATTTCTTTAAAGTCAATAACTTAATTTTAAAAAGTTTGATGTACTTTTTGTTCTTCTGGTAATTGGTTCGATCTTTTCTACATAGATGGAGCTAGGTATGCTAGCCTCCAGAATTTTTTCTTCCTTTGTTCTCGTGTTTTGTCGTTGGCGTCATTTTTCTTGCTTCTATCTCCGGCAGAGGGTGAATATTTTGCGTTCCCTATCTATTGGATTTGGTATTAAGTACTTTATTATGTTTTTTTCTTTTTAAAAAGGGATCATTTCCTATATTTCAGTTAATGGATAAATTCAGGCCACAAGGGATATAATTTTGACTATGTCTTACCCTTGACAGAAAATTTACCCATATTATAACTACAGTGGCGTGTGGTCTTTGATAAAGGTCGCCATTCGAGTTCTCTTCCATATTGAGTTTACTTTCTTTTATTTTCCAATTGTTTTTCTTTTATGTTTTTAATTATTGAGAGAATTTTTGTTGTTTAATTCTATAGTTATTTGTTTATTGATTGTAGGAAAATTTAGTTGATGCAATCACTGGATGCTGCTGCGTTGGGCACGCAAAACGGTGTATTGTTATCGCTATTTTCTACTCCTTCTGTTTTATTCTCTATATTTCTTTCTTATTATATTTTTGTTTTCTATTATTTATTTTTGTGTTTTATTAGAAGTTGCTGCATATGTGCCATTCTGTCTAATGCAAAAAATAGTCTTATTAATTTTCTGGCTCTTTAGTAGTTACAGGAATTGCTTTTTTTTAATTAATTTATTCTGTTATATCTATCTATAGGTGTGTTGTGATATTTTAAATGAAAATACAATTATTGATATTTTTAAGGCATTCTTTTGTTTGCATCTGTCTGTGACTTATTTTAAGTCGAGGCTTCTTAATTTATAGGTTATAAACCCAAATTAAATTATGCAGAATAATATTGAGTTGCTGAAATTTTGAAAGCATTCTCTTTCAGATTTTTCAACATTTGTAAGCAAAAATTATTGGGAAAAAAATCATTTGGATTGCGAAACAATTTCTTGAATTTTAACTACAATAAATGGAATTTTAACTACAATACATGATGGATCGCAGATATGTTACAATAAATCATTTTTTCTTCACGCTCCGTCTTTGGCACGATAGGCAGTTGCCCCTTCCGCTCCTGTTTACTCTGCATATTAAACTTAACTTTGATATAACTGTTTGGTCTCTTGTTTACAATCCTTAAATTTTGAAGAAATCATTTATCTTGATGAATGAGAAGTCGGTTGTTTTAGATCTTTGAGGTACCAAAGCACTTCATTTGACCCAGTAGATCTTTGAAAGCAATACTTTGTAATATCTTTGAAAGCTGATCTGTATTCCAGTAAGGAGTTCTGATTATGACAATTTCAGAAATTACTTTCAAAGTAGACTGAGTTAGAAAAGATAATGGCTTTATTGAGTGTCAGTATTTTCAGAATTTTCAAGCACTAATTATGCAAGATCTTTTGCATTGATCCATGAGCATAAACATCTTTGTCATTCACTTCAAGAAAAAAAGGTATTAATTATTTTGATTTCAGTTATGCTCAACATAACTGCTGGGATACCATTTCTTCCTTTATTTAGTATTTTACTCGGATCCCAGTTTATCCTCAAATATAGGTAATAAAATGGATAAACTGGAGGGAGGGGCATGTTAGAAGACATCGTGATAAATTTAAATGACCGTTGATATACCTGTGCACACTACAAATCTATGTAAAATAATTGATTTTACTATAAAGCTGTTACAATTGTTTTAACCTGTTACTACCGCATTAAATCTGCACTGTTTTTTTTTTTTTTTACCTGGTCATGAATATAATTGAAAAGCTGCCGAAGTTCTTAAATATTCAAAAAATGTAAAATGATTAAACAAATCACATCAATTTGTTGTGTGTTGTACGAAATGTCTTGCCAAACTGTGGATTAAAAAATATTTTCACCCATTTTATAAAGATAATGTAATGCACAAATACAGCCTTGAAACATGAAATGCCTCATGGTTTTGCTATTTGTTAACTGAATTGTCATTAAAATTATGGCAGTTTTTCTTTTCTATCAAACAGAATAAAATGCAAATACCATTCACTCCTATAGAATCTTTAGTTTGGGTATAAATTTACATTTATTTTTTTTACACCTTTGTTTTGAAATTTTTTAAATTTAAATGGTTAAAAAAAATACGGAACTGCATGTTATTGGCCATACATAATTTTTGTAGAGCATTTGTTTTGTTTGTGATGCAGTATTTCACTTTGAAATAATTATGGAAAGTTTGAAATTTATAAAGTTGCCATATATGCTTAACATGCTACGAATCTTTTTACTTTCTTGTAAGGCATTTCCTCTCTTACCTTCATTTAAATGCAATATTTGTTTATTTATATTAAATACTGTTGATACATGACTAATTGTTGCTTTTAATGCAGGTTGACTATCCATTACAGTTTTTCTTGGGTACACTTCCTATGTTTGTATCATTTTTTGCTGTTGCTTTACTGACACATTATGAAAATTGGGATCCAGTATTAGTTGGTGTGAAGAAACTAGTCAATTTCTGCAAAAAAACACAAAGGTCAGTATTTAAAATTTTCATTCCTAATATTCACTCTGTACATCAATGTTTTTTTTTAGATTTAAGAACCTGGTTTCCCTTTTATTTATGTCTGCAATAGCTTTTATGATGTTTAGTACATAATATTGCTTTTGTACAAATTAATCTGTTGAGAAAATTTTTTGCTTCAGTGTGCAAATAATTGCTTATAACTAATGTTGTTTTTTCATATTACAGGGTACATGACATTGATTATGAACAGACTGAATCTCTCATAAATGTAAATAGTGAATACACATAGCATTCTGCTATATTTCATCTTTCATCATCATGAATTTATTTGCTTCTAATCAAGAAATTTGGTTCTACTAAAATCTGGAGCTTTCTGTAATTTTGAATATTGAACCATCATCAAGCCAAATTACATTTTAAAAATCATTTTATTTTCATGTATTATATCATCATCATCATCACCACAAATTTTATATCCCATGAAATGAAGGTGGGTTTCAAGACATGGACCTTATAAATTATTTTTTGCATCGTTTGCGGGTCTTAATTATTGGACATAGACTTTGTAGATTACTTTTACATTGTTTGATTCTGTATTGTTTCTTGGAATATTTATGTACAAAAAGTTACACATATTTGTTATTTTTTTATGAGTTTATACGATTATTATGACTGATTTTCAGAAGAAAATGCTATTATTATATATTTGTTTATGAAATGTTTTTAGAAGAAATATTTATAAATTTTCATATTCATATGAATCTTATTTATTTAGATTGATATATGTATTTTAGTAATATTTAGACATTTCTATGAGCTGTAAAATTTTTATTGTATACCGATACTCTCTATTTTGATGTTTGCTGCTGATTTAAATGTCATTCAATGCCAAATGCTTCATGTTAACTGTTATTTAAAAAATCTTAAAAACTGCCGCATAAATGTCTTGCTAGTTGAATGTGAATGTAAATAGCAAAATTTAATAGTGGTTTCTAAATTTCATATTTACAAACTGCCATGTGATAATAAATTTATATCAGCAAATCAGGTTTATCTAATAATTAAGTGTAAAAGTGAACTTTTCAGAATCGAAAATCAGTAAATAAAGAACAAGTGAAATTTGATTAAGTTTTTGAGTTTTTTCATCAGTATATCTTTTAAGAAATTAATTTAAAATCAAAGTCTTATCCCTGTAATTTGTTACTTTATATGCTGTTGTGAAGAGTAACAGTTAAAAACATCTTGATTAAATCTTAAACATTTGTTTTTGGTTTGAAAACACATATCTGGAGTTTTATTGAAATTGAGGAAATATGAAGTGATAGAAAGAACATAATAAAGAAATTATTAGTTTCACATTATTGCTTTATTTTTGCAAAAATTATCCAACTTAAAACAAACTCAGAGATGTTTAATTTGTAGATAAAACTAAATTTTGTTCACAAAACAACTTCAGAAAATTTCTTGGAAAACTGCAGAAAATATGTACAAACTTCTTTGTCTTCGAAGATTTCTTCAATAGCAAAGGAGTATAACTATAATGAAGCAAATTTGGGATGGGCTTATTTCATGCAATAGGATAGTGTTCCACCTTCAAAACGTTCCACTGGTAATAGGTTGCATGAAAATCCGAATTCCTCTTGTCACCACTCCTTACAATATGCAAAATTAATGATGCAAGAAGTTGCTAACTCACTAATCAATTTATTCACTCCTTAAACATTTAAAATAATTGAATTTTAACATATTCTTATCATTTATGCAGCTACTATAAGTAGACTATTTTCTATTCAATAAATAGTTCTTGTATTATAGGGTGCTCGAGTTTTTATTTATTTTACCCTATTTATGCAGAACTCTATTTATGATACCTATACCCTATTTATGATAAAAAGAAATAATGTGCTGACTAAGAAATATTTTTCTAAATACATTGAAAATCTGAACATAATTTTTGGAATGTTTTCTTAACTGTTTAGATAAAATATTTGTCGGCTCTTTTTTTTTTCCTTTTATTATTTTGAATTTTTTATGAAAATGCCTTAAAATTATAAAATGTATGGTTTGCCATTAAAAACGAAAAAGAAAAGGATAAATGTAACTCGATGTGAGTTTGAAGGGGTCTGTCCTAATTTTTCCTAAATCTAAATTTTCTGTTTTACTTTCCTTCCTACATATGATAATTGTAATTATATAGCTATACTATATGGCCATAATTATCAGGACACTTTCAGATTTTCACATTTTTTAGAATTTCTCTGCGATGGAGTAACTGGCTGCCCTCAAAATTCGACCATGTGAAGAATAGACTGCAACTCACATTTTACATTGAAGATTCGGTCCTGAGGGCATTTAGGGGACCGTCTACAAACTGATTAAGACAAAAACTTTTTTGGCCCATCCTGCTTCACTGAAAACTGATAACCATTTCTGAAAGTTTCATTTTGTTATGTTTAGTGTGAATAATATTTGCATGAATTTTCGTAAACTCGGCACAAATATTTGGGAAAATATAAAGGTTTTCTTTAAAAAATCCCACATTTTCCTGCCTGTTGTTTGCTTATAACATGCACAGTTTTTTGTTATATTATACGAAACTTACAGAAGAAATGACAATATGTTAGAGAAGCATTTTGTAAATGTTTTGAAAAAAACTTTGTATGTTACAGGAAATATGAGAACTTTTAGTATATTTTTATTAATCAGCAAATTCTAACCACTGTACAATTTAATATAACTATTCAAAGATATAAGTTTAAAAAATATCAATTTGTGTGCAACCCCTCATCTTCTAGCTTCTCTTCGATAGCTAAAATTCTGCTCGTTGTAATACCGATATCTTTCTGAATACTAATGGTATTGAACTGATATTTTTTTACGAGGCGTGTCCGGAAAGTAAGTACCGTTTCGTTCTACCACAGCGCTAGTGTCACAGTTCTGCGCATGTGCACACGTGTCTCTGGTTCATTGTCTGTCCACTGACGCCATTGCAGCCGGATTGTGTTGTGTTTACATGTGTTAGTGAGCGTTCAAAATGTTTAAGACGATTGTTGATCCCTCCGACTGTGAAGTGCGTTCTGTAATACGGTTTTTGAATGCAAAGAAAGTTAAGCCAGCTGAAAATCATCGTCAACTTGTAGAGATTTATGGTGAAAATGTAATGACTGTTGGAATGGTTAGAAAGTGGGTTCGACAATTTAATGATGGACGCACCAATGTTCATGACGAAGCACGGAGTGGGCGACCTTCTGTTGTCAATGGTAGTGTGGTTGCAAAAGTGAATGAGAAAATTCGTGAAAACAGACGGTTCACAATAAGAATGCTTTTCGATGAGTTTCCACAAATTTCAAAAACTGTTTTGCATGAGATTGTCACTAATCGCTTAAATTATCGCAAATTGTGTTCCCGTTGGGTTCCAAAAATGCTTATGGATGTCCACAAAACGAAGCGACTTGGCAGTGCTTTGAAATTTCGTACCCGATGCAGTGAAGAGGGCAATGAATTCCTAAACAAAATTGTGACCGGTGATGAAACTTGGGTTTGTTCTTCAACTTGAAGCGTGATTTTAGAGGTAGGCACTTTGGAAGCGGTGACGACGCAAAAAACGGTGTTCAGCAGTGGCTGTCTTCACTGGCGGCATCTTTTTTGAGGAGGGTATAAACAAGTTGGTTTCTCGCTATGACAAATGTCTGAGCAATGGTAGTAACTATGTAGAAAAATAGTTTACGAAATGCTCTTTCATGTAAAAATAAATTTTGTTTTGAAAAAACATTTTTTATGCGAGTTTTTCCAAAACGGTACTTGCTTACCGGACATGTCTCGTATATAAGTTACCCTATATATCTGGCTTTTAAGTTGTGAAGGAAAAATTACGTTACGTTTCACGCATGCGTAGTAAAACATTATTTACTAAAAGTGCTCATATTTCCTGTAATATTCAAACCTTTTTTACAAAATGCTTTTTTAACATATTGTCATTTTTTCTGTAAGTTTCGTATAATATAACATAAAACTCTGCATGTTATAAGCAAAACACATGAGGGAAAATTTGGGATTTTTTAAAGATAACTGTTGTATCTTCCCAAATACTTGTGCTGAGTTTATGAACATTCCTGTAAATATTATGCACATTAAACATAACCATTTCTGAAAGTTTCATCTTCTTATCGGTAATCTGTGAAGCGGGGTGGTCCAAAATTTTTGTCTTCACCAGTTTGTAGACGGTCCCCTAATTGCCCTCAGGACCTAATCTTCAATGTAAAATGTGAGTTGCAGTCTATTCTTCACATGATCGAATTTTAACTGCAGTCAGTTACTCCTTTGCGGAGAAATTTTTAAAAATGTGAAAATCTGAAAGTGTCCGGATACTTATGGCCATATAGTGTATTTTACCACTCTACAATAAACATAAAGCTGAAAGCAGGCATTCTGTTACCCTATTACT
The DNA here is from genome assembly GCA_013235015.1 of Araneus ventricosus. Lineage (NCBI taxonomy): Eukaryota > Metazoa > Arthropoda > Arachnida > Araneae > Araneidae > Araneus > Araneus ventricosus. The sequence goes on from BGPR01000041.1 coordinate 1,225,618, forward strand.
GTGGAATTCTTTTCTGTTACTTTATTCCAATATTGCAATCTTTTACCTTATTACATGGAAGGATTTTGCTGCTAGTGATGCTAGGTCTTTTAAAATAGTTTTTTTTTTTTTTAATCTTCATTTTCTTGAAAGAATGTGATTGATTTAATTTGAGAAAGTTCAAATTTTATTTATCATGGGCTTTTACTTCTTTATTTAAAGACACGAGTAATCCTATATTTTCCATCAGCAGAAATATCATTTTCAGAAGTTAAGAAATAAATTCAAAAGATGTGCTCTTGACATGTTTTAAAAAGAATTTTTGAAAGAAAAGTATGTTGATCTTATCACTAGTAAATTCTTGAAGTATGCCTTGATCTTTTGACAATGGATTGTGATGCTCATGTTTTTAAAACCTTTTTTTTTTCAATTTAATTATTGTAGTCTATGTTGATTTTCTGAATAAGATAATCTCCAAATTTCCATCGGCTATCATTTACAAAGCCTGCACTAGCAGTAATTCACTGACAGTAACAAAATCCCAGAACGTAAAAAAATTCCAACTTGTCTGAAGAATACTTTATTTTATAGAAAAAGGAAACTAAAAAAAATGCTTCTATTCTAGAGTAGTTATTTGAACACATCGCTGAAATTTCTGCAACAAGCAATTTTCAATTAGTATTATTGATTTATTCAATGTAACTTTCTCTTGTACTACTAAATCAATGTTATAAAGTTGAAAATTTTCAAAATGCCTTAAATATAAGGTGACCAACTTTTTTCCAATGAAAAGGAGGACACAAAAAAGGACACATTAAAGAAAAAAATATATTAAATAAAAGAAACATTTTGTTCATTGCAACAATAATACAGAATACACTATAATATGACAAATGCATAATAAAGACATTTGTAATCTTTTAAATTGTAATTATGCATACATGCCTATTAATTATTATTTAAATGAGTACTTTTCTATAGAATGAAAATGTATCATTTTCTAACAATATATTGGAAATATTTGAACAAGAAATATCCTTCGTAGTTTAATTTAATGGCTAGAGTATCAACATTCAATCTCAATTTCTCACATGTCTAAAAATCATTAACAAGTAAACTTTCCCTTTCAACTGCTGATTTAATTCTAGGGCAGTACAACGAAAATTGGAACAAGAATAAATAAATTTTCACATGAAATATGTTCATTTTTGAAATGGCTGAGTGTTTCCACCATCTATTATTAGTTTCATGGTGTTTATTTTTTTTATTGAATTAATTTTTCAGAATTTAAATCTAAATTCAGTCTTCTAATTTCAAATATTGAAAAGGAGGACAGTTTTCATGGGAGGACAGAACTTGCAAAAGGATTGTCCTCCCTAAATGTGGACGGTTGGTCACCTTACTTAAAAACACCAAAGAGACTTTTGAAACTGTGAACCGCTTGTGACTCTTTGCAAAATATCAGTCTTAATCCTAAAACATGGTTATTGTGAATTTTTTTTATTCTAATAGTTAAGAAAAGGCTATCAAATTTATTTTTTCAATAATATGATTAAAATAGTGAAACCGCTATGAGCAAATGAATGTAACATTAGGAATAAAAACTATATCTGAATTTTCATTACGATCTACTCTTCTCAATCCTTTTAATGGCTGAAACAGTAACAGCAGGCTTGGATTCAATTCTAGGCTCAGACCTGGAGTCCCTGTGCTTGAAAGGCAAGGGGCAAAATGAAAAAGATTTTTTTTTTTTCATTATCGTGATAGATTCAAGTATTCTCGGAAATTTAAAAATTCCTTTCATCTCAACAAGATGTTTAATATCCAATTTCAGATGGACTGGAGTTTCTACAATTCCAGACAACAGGTATTTACTTCCCTGTGCTTAAGGACGAAATTCCCGTAAGCGATGATGGCAAACCTTTTTGAGAAGTCGATTAAATTTTGTTCATTATCTTTTTAACCACTTAACGGTTTCTTTTTTCTGCCAAAAGGTGCCCAAAAATAATCACATTTTTTATAAGTAATTTTGTATTCAAATTGCTTTTATAAATTCAAATCAGCAGTCAAAACTTTAAATTTTTTTTGATGATTTTTAATTGCAGGGGGGGGGGAGTGCATTTTTACTTAAAATTTACTTTTATCCGAACAACATCTGAACTGAAGAAAGTAATAAAAACTGGTTTACTGTTGTTTTGATATCCAACTTTATTTAGACTGCTAGAGCCATGTACTAGAATCATTGCTAAGTAAAAACCTGCCTGAGCGGTGTTCTGGCAAGTTAGGGAAGTCCCTTTTAGCAGTGCCCGAATGGTGTTCGAGCAAAACTGTTAAGTGGTTAATATGTATAGTCAAATTAAGGTTGGAGACGGAAATAATCATTATAAAGCTAATTCTTTCTAAAATAGGTTCATTATGTCCCCCTGTACTTCCCCAGAAAAAACCCAAAAAATCCTGCTTGGACAACACCCTTAAATTTTGCGTAAATATCCGCCATCTTGGATTTTTCCGAAATAACTCGGCAATGGACAATCATAGAGAGGTGATGTTGGTGTCAAAAGTTTCTGTCTTGGAAGTAGAACTCATTTCTGAATAAAAAGTAAAACAGATAATTGATATAATTTTATTAACATAAAATAGGTTTGAAAATATACAAAATCAGCATTTTTTGAACAAAAGAATGAATTCGCTTAGAAACATATAACAGGATGGAATTAATTTAAAATTAACCCGCAAAAATAAACAGGTAGTGTTCAATATGTCTGGAAAATTTGTATCTTTAATTAAAGTCTTCTTTGTTTTGGGTAATGTTCTCTGGTTTTGGGTCTGGTACGTTTGACTTGAACATGATCCTCGATATCGCAGGTGGAGTGATTTAGAGCAATGAATATGCCCAGCTACATGGAGGTGAACTAACATGTGTTGGACAGAGTAGAGATGAAGATTCCAGTCGCCTATTCTTTCCGCTGTTATGAATTTATGTATTACAGAAACTTGCTTGAAATACTGCAGCCATAATTTTGCTGTACGGATTATTTCTTCTAGTACCTTCATGACACTGGAAACAGCACTCGGTAAAGGTTTAACTTTTGATATAAATGATTATTTGGAAGAAGACAAGTTTATCACTTCGTTGTGAATTCCCCTGAGAGTTGGAACCGATTAAAAATCTGTCTTCCTTACAATATTCCAAAGTCAAATGAGCGACTGTTGCTTGAGAAAGCGAATGAGCTCGTAATGTTCTTGCATAAGTATGTCCATTAGCCATGTGGAAAACAGCGTTCTTGGCAAATACCTCATACCACATTTCTTCGAGGCCACTGCCACCCACGATTTTGCCCACCGCACCCGTGTAACTCGCAAGCAGATTAAATCCACCTAATTTTACTATTACCTTGGACAGCTTATCAATTTCGTCCACCTGAGAAACTATATCAATGGTCTTAATAAAAAGCGGCAGATCAAATATCACAATACACCTTTATTGCCGCTTCCTGCATTCTTCAGCTGCGAAACGAAGAAAAGTGTTAATTGAGGTTGGGGTTAGAAGGTTTAAGATTGACGAAAGGGAAGGGTATCGCTGCTGACTTATCATTACATCTCTTTCCTGCGTCAATCTCCATGAACCCACTCCATCCTTTATGAGGTTCTTCAGCTGACATGGGACCAGCCATCCAAATCCGGTGGTATTGTCGTTCCAATTTCCGCATCCATCGGCAGCAATTTCAGAGAGAGGATGCCTTCTGTTTCCGTCCAAAGTCACGGAGAGCAGTGGAGTGGAATTCGTATTGTGTTGTCCGTTTAATCAGAAAGTTCAAGCAGACCCCTTATTCCGGATCACACTTACAACTATATACATGTTTTTTAACAGAAGAGAGACAAGAGTAGAACGTAGTAAAGTGCGCATTGGCGCGCTCACATATTCTGGCAACCATTTATCGCCAAAATGCCAATTTACAGTTCAAAGGCGCCAACATCCTGGGCCCCGTTGCAATGTTACATGCAACTCTAATACACATTGATTACATAACAACGCATGGAAACTAGACGAAATTGTTAATACACAATGTATTCACTGTTATGAAATACGTAAAACATTCGAGCAATTAAATATATGATAATGAATATAAACACAGATATAAATATACAGTACCTATTAATAGTTAATCATATGAAGGTAATTTTATGATTTTGTTTACTGGACGTTGATAAATGCCTTTGTTTGTTTTCCTTGTTACAACTCTTATTACATTATCCTTTCTTGCGTGAACCTTAATTATTTTTGCAAGATTCCATTTAAGTGTTTTAGAATTATCCTCATTTTAAACCAAAACAATTTCATTTTCTTTAAATATTTTTTCACCCTTACGCCATTTAACACGTGATTGCAAACGATTTAAATAGTCCGACGACCATTTTTTCCAAAATATTTGAGAAAGCCTTTGTACCAATTGCCATTTATTTAACTTATTAATTGGTACTTCTGTTAAATCTGAATCTGGTAAAGCTGTTAAAGATGATCCAACTAAAAAATAGGCTGGGCTAAGAACGAAATCATCATTAGGATCACTAGAAAGATTACAGAGAGGTCTAGAATTTAATACAGCTTTCGCTTGTGTAACAAGTCTGCTAAATTCTTCATGAGTAAGTACAGTGTTGCCTACAACCCTTTTTAGGTGAGATTTTAGTGATTTAACGCCTGCTTCCCATAAACCTCCGAAATGAGATGTGACAGGTGGATTAAAATGACAAACGATACCTTCTGAAGCAATGAAATCTTCAATTTTTCCTGTACTTTCTTTATTGAATAGATCCTTTAATATTTTTCTTAACTCATTATCAGCTCCTACAAAATTTGTGCCATTATCACTATGAATATCACTAGGTTTTCCTCGACGTGCAATAAATCGTGTTACGGCATCTGTACTAAAATTATTTACAATTTCTAGGTGAACTGACTTTACAACAAAACAAATGAATATGCATATATAACATTTATACGATTTTTTAAATCTACCTGAAAGCAATTTAATACTGAATGGGCCACAAAAATCCTTACCGACCCTTGTGTGAATACTCTTAATATATTTACTCTAGAGCTGGGAAGATCTGCCATAATTTGATTACTACCCTTTGCGCTTATCTTTAGACAAGCAACACACTTTCTAATAATTTTTCTTACATAATTTCTACCATTTATTAAACAGAATTTTGTTCGAATATTGGCTAAAATTGCTTCAGCACCTATATGAAGATACAAAACATGAAAATGATTAATAATTAGTTCCGAAAAGTGATTGTTATAGGGTAACAAAATTGGATGTTTTCTTTCGATAAGCAAATTGAAGTTTTTCAGTCGGCCACCAACGCGTAGAATGTCCTGCTCATTTAAAAATGGAGATAAATTTATTAACGAGCTTGAATTAGGTAGTTGCTGACCTCTTTTGAGACACTGAATTTCTTGAGCAAAAAAATTTGCTTGTAAGTTATTCACCAAAAACATTAAGGATTTAAATAACTCGACTAGTTAAGTTGCCCTCGTTTGGTTGCAAAGAATTTTTTGCATTTCTAACGAAACGCACACACCACCCGATGACTCGTTGAAGTCGGGTAAATGAAGAACAGTTGCTGATTATAGGTAACACTTCTTGACCTTGCACCACAAGACACACTGGATCTGTCGGAGTTTTCTTGAACTCTCGTTGGTATAGCTCATTATCGTTGATATCACTGCAATCACAAGGAGAAACTACTGAATGATCTTGCAAAAACGACGGACCAAACCGCCACAAATTACAATCTTGGATTTTTTCTGGATCGATCCCTCTAGAGATAATATCTGCGGGATTTTCCTTGGATGGGACGTGTTTTCAGGCACTAATTTCTGTAAGATTCTGAATTGCACTTACTCGGTTTCTCACAAAAGGCTTGAGTACCGTAGGGTCCTTTTGGTATCCATGAAAGGACAATGGTAGAGTCGGTCCATAGCACAGTACTGTGGAAATTTTCATCGATGTGATGGTTTTTTGTGCTAACTTGGCAAGAAGCACAGCGGCACGCAACTCAAGCCAGGGTATTGTTACCGACTTCATAGGTGCGATTCTTGATTTTGAACACAATAAATTTGTAGACATTTCTCCTGTGTTATTGAGACACCTTACATATATTGCTGCACCGTATGCCTTATCAGAAGCATCTGCGAAGCCGTGCAGTTCTATTTTCAGAGCATTGTCCAACAGAATATATCGTGGAATGTTCAGAGTGTTGATAGTTGACGGAAACGTAGCAAATCGCTTCCATTGTGATTCCAATTGTATTGGCAAGGAATCATTCCAGTCCAACTTTAACCTCCATAATTCTTGCATTACAAGTTTCGCTTTCGTAACTACAGGCGAAATCGGATCTAAAGGATCGAAAATCCTAGCAGTGGTTGAGAGGACAGATCTTTTCGTAATTTTACACGATTCACAGTTATCTACATTAGCGACACCGAAAATGCTAAAGAGTCCTTTTGAGGTTTCCACAAAAGTCCTAGGTCCATTGTTTCATCAGGAATTGTAAAAGAAACATCTCCATCAGAAACTTCCGAATTTGCGAGCAATTCTTTGCAATTGGAGGACCATTTATGCAATTGCATGCCTCCTCCTCTGAAAAGCGCTATAAGTTTTTCCTTAAGCTGTTTAGGAGAATAGATGTCTGCAGTGCCAGTAAGTAGGTCATCCATATACATGTCACTACTCACAACTGAGGCAGCCAATGGATAATTGTGTCCATCACATGTAATCGATATTATTTGGATTGATATAATTCATAGTTTCGTTTACAGCTTGGAACGCGTTAACGAATTGTTCGATTTTTTCAGCTTATTTTTGCAAGCTTTTTGCTTAAGATTAAGTTCTGTTACAGTCATGACGAGACGCAATTTATTCCTTCATTACGAAATACTTGATTCTTTTTCAAATGAATCGCTTTAATCGGATGGAACGTTAGTAGTGTAAACTGACGAAAGTCCACCGAACAAGGGCTGCTTCAAAACGAAAACGAAATTACCTCTTAATAAAGAATGATATATCCATAGGCAACGTATGATTTTACTCTGGTGAGTCGGACCAATGTTTCCGTCCAAAATCACGGAGAGCAGTGGAGTGGAATTCGTATTGTGTTGTCTGTTTAATCAGAAAGTTGAAGCAGAGCCCTTGTTCACATCACAGCATTTATTGTACGATCACACGCACACGCGCAACTATATACATGCTTTTTAACAGAAGAGAGACAAGAGTAGAGCGTAGTAAAGTGCGCATTGGCGCGCTCACATATTCTGGCAACCATTTATCGCCAAAATGCCAATTTACAGTTCAAAGACGCCAACACCTTCCATTACCAGGCGATTCAATCCATGGTTCTTAGGCCAGTCTTGAGTAAAGACTGGGATGAATCCAAACTTTCCAACAACCATTTCCGTTGTTATAATCTTCGGTCGTGGAATACAAGAACTCGTCTGAATAGCAGAAGGCGTCACACACTGCACTCCTCCCATCACATGAAAAATTTCGTGTCCGTTCACAGTTCTAGAGTTGTGATCTGCATTGTTGTAGACAAACTGAACAAATCCTTTGTCCTGAACTTCACTAGAAGTGTTCGATGTTACGGACGCTTC
>BGPR01000041.1:1233263-1306974 GCA_013235015.1 Araneus ventricosus
TATTGCTTTATGGGTATCTTTGCTTCCAATAAAGCAATTGGTGCCAAGAAATAACAATGGTGTTTTTTTATTTTGTTCAGCTAGATTTATAAAATCGATCACTGTGCGGCGTACCAATTGTCCGTTAAAATCTTCGAGGCAACTGGCCTAAAAGAAACATCAGTCCCGAAACATTTCATGTTGGTTGAAATAAGAACGGTATTGCTGTAGCTTTCTTATAAAAGCTTCTGCGGACGCTTTTCACTATACAACTTGTCACTAACGGTACGGAAATGTAAGAGCATCTCCATAATGTCCTACAGTAGATACTGGCAGCCACCTTTGTTATCCAGGAAGTTGCTTCAGGGTCGGATTTAGCCTTTGAACCGCTCCGTGCAAAAGCAAAATAATGCGCCCTTATGGAACAACAATGTAAGCAAGCGTTTTTTTTTTTTTTTTTTAAACCGTCTATGGTCTTTCTTACAATTTTTAGTGAACGTCCAAAAGACAATAGTATAACTCAGTAATTGGCACAAATACTTATAATAACTTTTCACGTAATATACTTCATTTAAAAAACAGTTAACAGGAGAATAATTCAGACGAATTTTTTTACGACCTTTTAGTTCAGAAAATTCTCTAATTAATTCAGAAACATCTGAACTGTTACTCAGTTCATACTCCATTCTTAATATAGTGAGGTCTGCCAATCTTGTTTGAGATGCTGTGTTAGCAAATAGTTCTTGATTATTTTTAGTTTGGATATTTTTCTAGGAGCATTCGGAACATGCTTAAACTGATAATCTTTAAAACTTACGGATTCGGAATTTTTTTTTAAAACGAACTTCTCGTCGGATTTGAATAATTTCTTTTATTCGAAAGCCGGCTCTTGGGGGCATTTTCTTAAAAAAAAAAAATCGTTTTTGTATATCAGTTAGTAAAGTTTTTACCACGATTTACAAAAAGACTTTACGGAAAAATAGCGTTTCGTCCGAAAATGTGACCTTATTTTAATTAATTATCGACACGCGTCTAATTACTGTACAAGTTTGAAATTGGTCTCGTTGTAGAGGGTGTTAAATAACGTTTCAGGTGGTACAAAAAAAATTTCTGTACCTGTTCAACTTCCGGACTTCCAACAATTTTAGTACGGAACTTCACTGAAAAAGGCGAAAAAAATCGATAAAACTTTGAATAACGAAAAATCTACTTCAAAAATCGAAAAAATCGCTTCGAGGCGTTTCGACCCCTATCCTGGGCCCCCTTCGATCCAAATTTCGTACCTGTAGGTCCAGCAGTCTCTGCGCTGTACGGCACATAGACACACACACAGAGAGACATTTTCTTTTATATATACCTATAGATTACTGGAGTAGATCCTTGAAAGTTTTGTGGTCATTAGAACATAAAATTAGATTGTTTTTTAGAATTTTTTAAGAAAATTTTCTAATTAATTCAGAAACTCCGTTGCGATTTTTTTCTCATTTTGTTTTGGCAATTTTGCGCCCCTCGATTATTTTACTCCGTGCCGGGGCACGGACTAATGGGGTGTTCGTCCGGTCCTGATTGTATAATTTATTAAAATAGTTTAACTTAGACTCGTCAACAAGTCTCCCGACTACATTTACAGATGGCTTACCTAGTATGCTTGAACCAATGATTGAAAACCTTCCATTACAGATTTTATGATGTTATGCATCGGTCAGAATCAGGTCGCATTCGCTGTCAATTCAATTTATAACTATTCTTCCCCACTTGTCACACCTCTTTGCACACATACTCCAAATACTTGAAATTTTTGGGACAGTTTCCACTTGGCATATTTTTGGGTAGCGATGTGGGTGCTTCTTGTAAGCTTCTTTATCAACCGTCTCCCCGAAATAAAGACAACATGTTTTAAGTCGAATGGATGTAGGTTACTTCTGAGGAGGGTTTTTTGCTGTTGTTCCTCCAGGTAGAGACACTGAAACGTAACTCCCTTTGTCTGGTATAATTTTTTTCTGCAATTTACATTCATTCACATTTGACTAACGCCCTCAATTTTTTCCACAATACATACTGATATTCCTCAAAGTCTCTAAACCTCTTGTCACATTGACACCCATTAATATCCACAACCCCGACTTCATTGCAGAAAACGCAAATTTCTTCTTTCTTCTATTCAGCTGTCTAAAAAGCACCTAAGATCACTAACTGGATACGATCATGATAAAGAAAAAAAGTATTAATAATATTGATAATGCTTATTTTTCGAAAGAATTTCTTTTGTTGAATGTATTTGATAAATTGTACTTAAAAATTTTTTATTTCACTATATAATTCAATACTAAATTCTACAACTCATTAGTTAGAAAGTGCTGTTTTTGTATGTTTTCAAGCCTGTTTGATGTTAATAAAATTATAAAAATATATATATTTATATATAATTATAAATTATATATTAATTGCAATAAAATTAGACTTTTTATTGCAGTAATAAGTTCTTTCAAAACAGAAACGTTTGACACCAACATCTCTCTATGATTATCCATTGCTGAGTTATGGGGGAAACCCAAGATGGCGGATATCTTATCTTTTCTTTTATATCTTTTATTTTCATTATAAATCATTTATGAAGCATTGTTTTGTAATTATCTTTAACAGCATCACATTCTTTTATAGTGAAAGCAAACACAGCATTAATTTTGTAGGCCAATATGCATTTTAATTTTATCTTGTAATTAATTAACAGTGATAGCTGAGCTCTGAATTTATCGTATAAGAATATGTATTTTCAATTATTTGTTGTTACTAACACTACAAAAATTATTTAATGTTGTGTCTTGGAAAGAGTTAAAACTGTTGTAAGAGTTCATTGTCGGAAGACAGATAAATGTTATGTTATTTTATGTGAAATAAGAACATATGAATAGCATTGATGCATCTATAATAGTTGAAGACTTGATTAGAGAAAAATCCCAGAAAACTTTAGATTTTTATTTTTTATATAATCAGTTCTTTACTAGTTATAATTGCTATAATTCGATGCATAGGGCATGGATTTAGCATAAGTTTGAACTGAATAATTTTGCATCATGTTCAACAAACATGGAGTGTTTGGAAAAATTTTTTACTGGTAAGAATTAATGTATCATTTTAATTTTTATAATTTCGTAATATCATCTTGTTAGTTACTAATGAAAATTGTCAACGATTTTGAATTTATGCCCGTTTATTTCTTAATTCGCGTGATTTCCTTAAAATAATTTTCTTGCTTTATTAAAACTGTTATCTGAGACTTCTTAAAAGTTGCTATATTTGAAGTATGTGAATAAAATTAATTTGTGAACAATTTTCGGATAGCTTTTCTTTCGATCATGTACTCACGTTCCTGAAAATCTTCCATAATTAATAAAAATGAGAGAAAATAATTTATGATAGCATGTAATTCTTTAATAGAAGACATTAGGGGAAAATAGAATGCATCGAAAATATTGGTATCGACATTAAATATCCCTTTTTTTTACCATATGTCAGTATTTATGAGTAAATTAATCCGCTTTGCACTTTGAATAGAAAACATTATTTATTTAAAAGTAATACCCAAAGTAATTTGGCTTAGAATGAACAAATATTCTACATTACTTATGTAAATATTTATCCATGCAAATTTCAGATATAAATTTAAAATTACTGAAGTGAAAACATTTTAATTTTCAACTAACCTTAAATGATAAAATCGGAATAATATAGCAATTATAAACTGAAATTATTATTAATTAAACTATAGTTGCATTGATTGGTTGTCAAATGCTGTTCTTACTGTGCCTGGTATTGTCCCAATATAAACTTGGCCTAATTCCTAAAACTGCATTCAATTAACAATGTAAATAAAGCTGTGAATGTATGTGATTTATTCACATTAGCTTTGAACAAATATCAATAAATGTAATTTTAGTTAAAATATTATCTTTATTCATTGAAAATTATCATTAAAATTCTTGCAGATAAAATGATTCTGAATATTGTATTAGATTGAATTCTGTTAATAGAATTCATGACAAAGGCATTTAGCTGTTTGCTTTCTTGATTTTTATTGCATGCCATAAAACGGTTTTAGAGTTTGGACAGCATTTGCAATGAAATCCTAATTAGTTGGAATGTGGGGACATTGATACACTTTTTTTTGAAAAGATAAAAAATGTATTTACCAATGGTAATAATTAGAAATAATTCACTATTTTTATACATTTGCTAATCTAATACAGGATTTCAGTCGAATTTTGGTCATTGATGACATAATAAAATACTTATTGCACTTTCCCCCTAAAAATAGATTTATAACAATCTACCCCATACTGGGAGTGTATTGATACACACGGAAATATCTATATTAGAATAGGCCAGAAATTTCGGTAACGCTCAGGAATGTGGGCGTGGCTACGTGCCCAAGGAGATTCAGACCAGACAGTCTGCCTACAAATTAGCATACACACAGGATACTGTTTTGATTCTGTGATGATTTAATATCAAATAGGAGTTATACCAGAATTAATTTATTTTCACAATATAATCTTTTAGCACTTTTTTTGCTTGCTTTTTTTCTCTATGTGTTGGGAAACAATGAATCTTTTTCCGTATCCAGCGGACATTATTGCTATTTGACAGGTTTTTTTCTTGAGCTGAGTTAAGCAGTTTCTTTTCTTTTTTATTTTCCGTTGCTTCATGGACGCGGAACTCCGTTAATATCAAATAGAAGTTATACTGGAAATAATTTACTTTTTCCACTTATCATAGATCTTTTCGTTGAATTTTGAAGTAACAGTCGTTTGCTTTCTTTTTTATTTAATTCATCCCCACAGAACTCCGTAAGAAGAATTCTGTTATCAGTTGGAAGTTAGCATCAATTGTTTCATCAGTTTTTTTTATGCTTTTTTGATTTTTTAAGCACTCTGCCATTTTGCATGAGATTTTTTACTACAACTTTCATTAATAAATCTGTGACAATCAGATCTGAGATATTGTTGGCAAGCTGAAAGCCCGTCTTAGACGGGCACAAATCTTCTAGTCGAAAACAGTGATGATTAATAGGTGTGGGGTCAAAATAAAGTTTGTTTTATCAATAAACTTTGCATTCTAAATCAGTGTTTAAAATTTTTACAAAGTAACAAACTTTTATTTTAACCAAAATTCAACATTTTTATTGAGACTGGAAAAATGAAACAATACTGCCTCAGAAAATAATTTATCTCTGAAAATAATAAAGAAGAATGGGTGTGTGTGGGTTTAAAAATACTTAGGAGGGAGGGAATGCACATCTCGAAGGACGGATCCAGGGGGGCTTTGGGGGTTCAAGCCCCCCTTCGGGTCTAAAATCATAGACTGTCCAGAATACCTTGTATTGAACTTTTCGTTTCTACTTTCTAGAAAGTAACTGTAAATAGTAACAGGTCAGAACACATGAGTGTATTTTACGGGAACGGAAGGGTGTAGGAACCACCATCCTTTTCCAGAGTGGAGGAGAAATTGAAGTGCTGTGGGTTTTTTTTTTTTCTTTTTTCGTTGTTCTTTCAGCTGGATGGCTAGCGATAATTCAAGGGGCAAAAGTTTTGTTACAGGGCTGTCAGAGGAATTCGTTGGTAAACTACTGTACTGATACATAATTGAGCGGCGATCCTATTACAATGACGATTGCTGAGGCAGTTCTCAGTGAGGAAAGGGAACGTCCTGTTACGAAAATGATAATTTAAACTTGAATCTTCAGATACTTATATTGAATTGTATAAAGGTTAGAAACATGTTAAATAGCCATGAGAAGATTCAAGCTTAAAATATATCAATTTGTTTTAAAACCCTCATCATTTTGTTTCTCTTCGAGCAGGGGTGTGAAACTCGCGGTCCACAGCGAATACTTTTGCGACCCGTGAAACACAACAGTATGTAACATAATTTTTAATAAAAATGTCATAGATCAATTTTTGGAACTCCTAATTATGCTTTATTATTAATAACGAACCCCGACATTCGCCAATGACTAATTACTAGTTGTATTACATCGACGCTCCAATTCCACCGCCACTAGCAGCAAATATTTTAGGAGCCAATAATAAAATAAAATCACCTGGAAGAAAAATTTCTTTGTGTTTTCTTCAATTTTATCTGTTGGTATAGAATCAGATTTGAAGACAAAATTCAGTGAAGTAGGGATGCTTGAATTTTACAAATATTCGCCATCCAGGTTTGAAAATATTTGAAAACTGGCATGTGAAATTGTTTCCATGTTTGAAAGTAGTAATTGGGAAGCGTAATTATTTTCACCTTTGAAATGGAATTATTCTCCTGTAAGATACAAAATTTCTGACATTCACTTTGGATCAGTTTTGAAGGTAAACACTGCGGACAAGATATCCTCCGAAGTAGGAAAGATTTTAGCACTGAAGAGATTTCAAATGTCAGGAAGAAAACATTGACTTTACCGTTATTCTTTTTATACTGTATTTTCGAAATAAACCTCAGTTCCTTTTTTTTGCGGCCCACATAAACTTAACTTTGTTTATTTGGCTAGTTTGGCTAGCATTTAAGTTTGGCACATCTGTCTTAGAGAGAAGCGGAAATTCTGTTCGCTTCAATATCTTTCTGAGTTGTTAACGTAATTCAACTGCAATTTTTATATAAGCTGCCCTATATATCTGGCATCGAAATTGTGAAATAAAAATTGTACTATCTTTCGTAAATGTGTAGTTCAAATTTATTTATTACCCATATTTCCTCGGATATTCCAAGTATTTACTCAAATTTTAATACAATGCTTCGCTAACATATTGTCACGTATTTTGTCCGTTTCGTGCAATTTGGTTGAATACTCTGCTTGTTATAAGCTAATGCGAAAAAATTAGGAAGTTTCTTTTAAATAATTTGTGTCTCCTCGAATATGCGTGTTATTTTCACGAAAAGTCATGTTATTATTGCACCCAGCAAAAAATAATAATAATAATAAAAAATAAAAGATAAAAGTTTTTTACAAATCATTATAAGCTTTCTGTGAAATTTGTTGAACCCAAATCATTTTCATCTTCGTTACTTTCTGGTTGGTCCCGTAAATGCCCTCCTGACCGAAACTTCACTGTGAAACGTGAGTTCCTACCAATTGTACGTCCCATGCTTCTCCACAACTGATTGCGAATCAATGCACCAGTGATAACTCCAAATTTTTTTGCATTTTGCGAATTATGTTTAATTTTTGGACATGAGTGTATCTGACGATGTAACAGTGAAACAAGGTTTCTAGAGCATATTGCAAGCAAACAAGTAGAGAAAATTTTCCTCTAAGCAATGCTGATGAATATATGCTAGTAAAATAAATGTTCCTTTAAGCATAATAAGAATATAAATGAATCAGATGAGTGCTATTTATGCCTACAGTTCATCACAGTGGCGGCTCGACCATTAAAGCTGCAGTAGCACCTGAAATTATTTTTAAAGCTTGTATTTTCGTTTTTGTTCTTATTTGCTTACTTTCCCACTTCGAAAGTTCGATGATCAATGAAAATAGGATAAAAAGGTGAAAAGAAGATAGAAAATGAATCAACAAGTAAGGGAGGCACAGGTCGGGGTTGTGCTTCAAATCCCATAACTCTTTAATTCAAATTCAAATTCAGGTCGGGGCTGCAAAGCTGGTAGCCTTCGAAAGCATCATAATTCGCCCATTTCGCACCGCTGAGAAATTAATTGGGAGAAAAACCAACCCTCTCTGCCTTTTAATTTATAAGTACCACGGTGCCAACTAAAAGAGAAATATGCTCATTTCCCCCACCACCATCACCACGCTCTCACCAAAAGCTTATTTTCGCTTCCTCTTTATGTTTTTCTTTGATTTCTCTCATGAGTTTTTTATGGGTTTCCGTTTCGCTTCATGTTGCTTCGATGGAACGATGTCTGGTTTGTTGAATATTAGTTCGCTTTTGTTTGAAGTCACTCTTCAAGAAAGCGTATGTAGGTAATTTTCTAAAATATTATTCGGATGAAAATTTTGATACGGAGTGATCAATCTCATCATCAGAAGTAAGAAAAAAAAATAACGTTGCATATCTTCAAGGCATCATATTTTCAAAACTTTCAATCCATATTGCGTTGTGCCGGAGTAGAACATAGTTCATACGTCTTCAAGTAAGAAAACCCAGTACCAAGCATGTTTTGGAGCCGGAATGACATTCCGGCACTGCTCTTTTTACGAGAAATAAGCAAGAAAAAATTACTGAAACCTCCTTCAACTAGGGCGATTTTTGTAACCCAGGTTAGAGCGTTCCCTCACTACTTAGTGTTTCAAATACACCACTGCCCAGTACCAACGAAACTTTTTGCAGGACTGCTTGTTACTGAGCTGACGAGTCACTACTGGTTCATCATTTTATTTCCGAACTTGAGTTTAACCCAGATTTTTATCAGATTTTACCTCTGGAATGCCCTATACCATCGAAGAGTGCAATCCCCAACGACAATGATATTATCCATGCAGCTTTGAATTACAACATGTTTTGTTCTAAAGTTCGGAGTTTCAATTAAAATCAGAATTCAAAATACGGCGAACAAAATGGAAAAATGTGGTTAAGGAACCATAGACAACTGCTGAAACTCTCAGAAAGTGTGATATAGCTCCTTCCTTCAGACTGTGGAATTTTTTCTTCAAATAGTTGGGGCTATTCTTGTGATGAAAAGCTCAACAAATAAGAGTTTTTATACATTAAAGCGCCTAGAGAATTATTTACGCAGTTCAATGCGACAGACAACGCACATTGGGCTCCCTATGCTGACATTCATAAAGATAGAAAAGCCAATGTTGAAGATGTGATTGACATATTTTATAAGAAAAAGTCAAGGAGATTGACCGGGACTAGCCAGATGAAGAGGACGAAACATTTTGAGTAAAAGTTTAAAAATCCGAAAAAATAGTTTTTCTACAGTATCTCTTCACGGATTTCTAGATCCGAGCTTGTATATATTTAATAAATTAAATGTAATTAATTAAAATTCAATTAATGAAAAATTAATTAATTTCAAATTAATAATTAATTCCCTTAAGTAAATATTGAAAATAAAAAGTTAAAAACAAGAAAAATATTTTTCCATCGTAGCCCCACACTTAACGAATTCCTAGATCCTCCCTTGCCTCAATGCAGTTTTTGAAAATTTTAATTAATTAAAAATTAAGGGAAATTTTCGCGTTTTTCCTTGATGACTTACGAAAACAATATAGCACAAAAATAATTTTCATACTATCTGAAAATGCAAAAAATTATCTTTTCCATTATATTAAGTTTCCGTACAATTTTTTCTCCAATTTTTATAAATTCGTAAAAAAATATTTTAAAATTAATTTTCAACAATCCTCTTCATTTTTGCAATGAAATTCAAACCGTTTTCATTTTTTAAACATATACTTAATTGCGTGTTTCTCTTAGATAGTTCATTTTATATTTTTTTCCATTTCTGAAGACGATTTTGCAAAGTAGTTGCTGTTGAGGCATATTGATACAGACAGAAGATGCGTATCAATGTGCCCCGGAGTCAATTGCATCAATCTGCCCCAAGAGCCTTTTTTATTTAAAACAAGTGGTTACGTAGAAACAACACTACACAATCACAAGACTTAATATAGTTCAGAAAAAATGCCTTTTTCTGCCTTTGGAGTAGATTCCCTGGCAGGAAAACGTAACTAGTTAAAGAAATCACGCAACACATACTTAGAGTAAAATTCACTTAAGCGAGAAGATTAACGGTTTGATTCACTTGTAAATTAACTTTTGACTAAACATGGCCGAAAAATATACCCTGTGCTAAGGGTTACAGTGGCATATATGTGAGGGAATATGAACTTCTTGAGCTATTCCAATCATCAAAATCTATAGACTGTATCAATGTCCCCGCTTATCAATCTACCCTAATACCCCCTACTCTATTTTTCTATGTGGTCACATTATCCAGCAAATAGAATAATTAGAAAAATGGGTGGGGGTGGTTGTCAGAGGTGGAGAGAACATTTTGTTCATAATTTCAAAGAAAAAACATAAAATTTCGGAGCAAAGCAAAAAGATGGAGAACGTCTCAATCAGCAGGATTTTTTCATCTCTATCCCTACCAATATATATTTACATCTATTAGTATGGAATCTCTGCCAATGGAATAAGGAGAGACAGAAATTGAAAACTAAATCTTGCACCAATCTAGTTCCAAGTTAGCTTCTTTGAAAATCTTAAATTAAATAAGTAGCCAATATATATAGAAAAAATATTAACTGAGAAACAGAAATTAGATACTAGCCATTTATGTGCTCTAATATATTTTGCGTCTTGCTAATTATTGATTAAAGCTAAGGAAAACACGCTTGGGCAAAATAGCGTTCCTTTGTTTAAAATCACTCAGAAATTATATCCAATTCAAATTATGACATTTTTATCGCAGTTAAAAATTTCTGAACTTTCTGGCATATTGCCGTGCTGTGTTGTAGTTGACATAATAATAATAATAATAGAAAACGTATCGCAGCAAACGAATGTAGTGAAACTGTTATTTTTATTTGTCATATGTTGGGAAGGTCTCAAACCTTGGCCAGGAACGTATCTAAGCCAACTGTCGATACATCAAAACGACAGCATAAAGAAATTTCGTTTACCCTCCCAAAGTGTTTAATTTAGGGTAGTAACACTATCATCTTGTACAGGTCATCTCAGATTATTTGTTTTCAACTGAAATCTAAACACAGTTTTTCGGATGCCTGCGTAAGCTGCTGGAGGTGTTGAATTTTTTCCCCTTCCTTCAAGGCAATTTTTTTAATGTTTCACTTATTACCCTTCTAGGTTCAGGTCTGGCACCCACGTTAGAAGGGTTTTTTTTTCAATAAAAGCACAAATAATTGTCTGAGAGGAAATTAAATATTATGAGAGAAAGTGCTCAACCTCGGCCAAGTGCATTGTCTTTACCTTGGCCACCTGTAAACAGTGTAGTGTAGTGTTGTATCAACATCGAAAAGAGGGTTTTAGTTAAATTTGTCGTCAATAAGCACTCAAAACATTATATGGGAGTTGTTAAGCACGTATAAGATGAAGAAATTGTAGTGAAATTCCTAATAAAGAAAGAATATGCATTTGTATTGCCAGATATGTATTCAATATAAATGTCGTAGATATTGTCATGGTTTTACCCGCGCCATAAATTTAATGCCGAGGCTAATACAAATTCCCGGTTTCATTTATGTAACTATAGCTTTTCTTAGTTTATTTTTTTTTTTGCTAGTTTGAAGAATTGTTTTCTTTTTTTGTAACTTTTTATTTTAATAAAAAATTTCAATCGTTTCTCTGTTATAGTTGCAATATGATTTACCCTTTTAATTTTTTTTAAGAATAGAATTTTTTAGTTGTCCAAATAATTTTAAAGTCACTAATATATAACTTGCTTTTGAGTGAACCAATTTTTTTAACTAGTTGCTTACATATTTTTAAGAAAACCAGCTTCCTTTTTGAGTTATAATATTGTTCAACCTTCATGTGTACCTAAATATGTGCAATGATGTTGAAAAATTTAGTTTTGGACCAAATTGACTCGTGACAATGTCAAATTTCATTGCCCTGGCCAGGGTATAGCGCAGTCGTGGCTAAAGTAAAACACAGTGATATGCCTTGGATCAAAAATAAAAGATTATGTATTTTTAATTTTTATATTAATATTTGGTAAGGAGGACGAAAAATTGCTGATGTTTCTAAAGTACCTAATTCTTTTTTTTTTGACTCAGGCTTGATTTGACCACTCTTTTTTGTAAATGAAAAAAAAGTGTCCGAAGTATGGGGCCTTTCGCTATGTCATTGCTGTACGAATTTCGGAATATCCCTTATGGGAATTAAGAACAGTTGGTTACGAACGGCAAACTATAGCTCCGAATCTAGGATTTTGGTCAGGGTGAGTGTTTGGTGGTTGGGGTCATGAAAATGTTTTTGTATCGTCGTGACCTCATGGCTTATGCAAGTCAAAACACTTTAACTTTACACACCTGACAATAAGAATCACAAAGGACACTGCAATACTTTCGATAATTTAATAAAAATACAATGAAATAACTAGCTAAAAAATGTTTTCGACTGCGTTAACTCTACAAGTACGAGTGGAATGACTACAAAAGCGGGAAAATCTTCGAGCCTATCAAGCCAGAAAGCAATGTTGCCACGTTTTATTTCAAATAGAGAGACATCAAGAACAAACAGGTGTAGGGATTTGAAAAAAAAAAAAAAATCGAGAATTTTGGTTTAGCTCGGGGGAGGGGGGGAGAGCTGCAGCCCCATAGAGTAAATAAAAGCAATAGACTTTGCCTAAAATATGATTGTTTGTGCTTTTGTTGTTTCAAAGATTGAGGGGCGAGAGAATGCACAAAAGTGGCATTAACCTATCTTCCAAGTCTAAGATGCACAGTCATTTAACCCTGTTTTTTGATTATCTGAAATATAATTATTATTGAATAGAAAATTAATTTATAAATTTAAATGCAAATGCATTTGTTGTTTATTTACCTTTATTATCATATAATTTACGTTAAAAGGAATTTGCAGGAATATTTTAATTTTTCAAAATCTTTTAACAGCTTTCTCTATATACACAGATAAATTTTAACGTTGGCGCAAACAGAGAAATACCACTGATTATAAAAATGCAGTTTTCATTCCGAAAGTTGTGAATGGACGAATTTTCTGTTTTGTTTATTTTGTGATAATGTAAAGTCGATGGGAATCATCAAAATTTCCACTCTCTGTTTGAAGATATTAATTAATGTTTAAAGTGGAGTTTTCTAATGTTATGGCTTGTACTCTTCCGTACAAGTTAAAAGGATTTTTAAAACTTTACGGATGCTATTTCAAACAAAACTGACATAATTTGCAAGTTAACTATACTATATGGACGAATTAGTGTATATATTAGTGTTTCGCAGAGCTTCCGTGGTGAGGGTTCACTTCCGTTTTCTAGTAACCCTCCAATCTAAGTGATCGCCAAATACAATTGTATTCCATACCAAACGCCAAATTCGATACAGTTCTTTCTTGAGTGCACAAAGCGCCAAAAAGAGCGATAAAGAGTAATTATGGCAACCTTTCGACAAAATTACACTCTTATTTTAAGTAAACATCTACAGCTACAACAATGGACGAGTTTTCTGTTTTGTTTACAAATGTTCGAAACCTTGATTTTATTTGCATTACTTTTGGACTTCCGCTTTGAAGATTTTATTGACTTCGCATTACACCGGAGTATGAATGTTAAAGTTTTGAATGTAAATAAACAACAAAGAGAACTCTTCTATAGGAACATAAAATTTAACATTTTCGAAGTATCCTTAAGCCACAACATTAGAAGACTCCACTTTAAACATTAATTAATATCTTTAAACTGGGTATTGAAAGTTTGAAGATTCCTATTGACTTAACATTATCACCGGAAGTTGATGAGTAAGGCGGAAGTCCTACTTTACCGCACATAAACAAAACAGAAAACTCGCCCATATATTCGAGATTATTTAAAGAACTCTGCAGAGATTCTCTCTCTGTCTTTTAGAGAAGCATATTTTACTGATTGAAACTACTCAATCATCGCTTCAAAAACTCCATAGGGTTGTACGATGAGCTTTATTAAACTTTCTACTATGGACGAATTTCTGGTTTGTTTATTTACATTACAAATCTGAACTTCCGCTTTGAAGGTTCGATTGACTTAGCATTAAGCCGGAATGACGTAGGTACGGCATTTTAATGTAAATAAACAGTACAGAAAACTCGTCCATTATGTTCCGATCCTCTAACCACTATGTCTCTCTGTCTTCTTGATCCAAGGATACTGATAATCACGCCCGCGGTGGCATAGTGGTAATGTCTCAAATACGGAGCAAGAGGGTTTCAGGTTTGAAATTCCACTGAAGATCCGTTATGTATTTGAGCCTGTTGGATGTTAAATCATATGTATTGGATCACAAGTCCTCCCACTGGTGTAGTGCGGAAGTTTGGTGACGAGGTACCAGGTCAAGTATCGTCCTAGTCATCTGACCACGGTTCAAAATTACGAAGTCCTTCCCAACATAGCCCTCGGGTAGCTTCGAAACAGAATTCAATATAATTAAATTAAATAACTCGAAAAACAGTGCGGCGAGTTTAGTAGAAACACATTTTACTGATAGAAGAAACTCAACATTGTTTCATAAAATTAGAGGAATGTACTGCGAGCTTTATTAACTCATTTACTCAGCAACCAGTAAGTCTATTGTGGACAAAATGCGCGCAGTCAAAGCAGTGTAGTAAAGCTCCCTACCCCCAAAAAAACTAAATAAAATGCTATGCATTTTGTTGCCACACAAATATACCACAAGTTTGCTGTATTCTGCGCGAACGAGTTGACCCTCTGACTGCATATCCCACGATTTCCTAGGGTTGCAAGCAAGTCCATTTTCTGCTGCATCTTGCTATTTTCGCAAGCTAATGTGTTTACTTAGTACTTTTATAGAGTTGGATCATATTATATTAATAAAGCTTCGCATATAAATAACAACTCGCTTGGCTCAACGGTATTTGAACATGTTTACAAACGTTGCATCTAAATAGTGATTTTAAAAAATTATACTGTTAGAGGGTTAAACTGTCTGCTAGTTTTCTGTTTCGACATGCTTACCACTACGTCTCTGTGTCTGCTTGATCCAAATATACGAACCAACGACAAAGAAAATGCCATAGTGATAAAGTTCAATCATATGAATCACAATTATTAACGAGAAGTTTATGCATATACAACTAAAAAATATTTCCCTATCGTTTTCATATTTTCGGGTTTTTTTTCGATATGTGATTTCTATATGAAATAAGTTGAAATCAAGCTTATCTAAATCGTAAATGTATACTAAGATTCAATCATTAAAAGTTGTTGAACGAAGTTTATTTATTTGCGAAAGATAATCAAGTATTTGTGGTGTTGTAACTTCTGAAAATCATATTTCGATATTGGCAGTAGTGCGCGCTCACATCTTCACAAGTTGCATGAAAAACGTAGAAGGAAAAATATAATCGATTTTGCTACGCAGTTTAAGTGACATTCTGCATCGTGAATGTGATTTCAAACCATTTTAGTAAGTGGTCATTTTAATTCTTCATTTATCGTAAATAATTCATCAGACAAGACTTCTGGTTTGAAACAAAGATATTTTAATTGAAATTAAATCGGTTGTACAATGTAAAAGGACACCCTTCTCTCTAAATCAAAAAGGAATTTCTATTGCCGTCAATGAAGAAGGGATATCTTTTAGTTTAATTTAAGAAAGTATTATCGTATTCATAGCATGGAAAGACTACATGTCTGTGAAGTATGTCTAAGATCATTTCCCCAGAGATCTCATTTAAATAGACATTACCGGACTCACACCGGAGAAAAACCGAATGTCTGTGAAGTATGTAGCAAGTCATTTTCCCAGAAATCTGATTTAAATAAACATTACCGAATTCACACAGAAGAAAAGCCTTACGTCTGTGAAGTATGCCATAAATCATTTTCACTGAATTCTGCTTTAAAGCGACATTACCGTGTTCATACAAAGGAAAAACCATATGTCTGTGAAGTATGCAGCAAGTCATTTTCCCGGCATTCAAGTTTAAATGTCCGTTACCGTGCTCACACAAAAGAAAAACCATATGTCTGTGAAGTATGCAGTAAAGCATTTTCAGATAAATCAAATTTGAATCGTCATTACCATGTTCATACAGAACTGCAAGCTTGTTAAACTTAATTTAAAGCCTCTCGACAGAAGATTTTTATAAGAAGACATCGCGTTTATACCAAAGAACTATCTGCTTGTGAAGTATCTTCTAAGAATTTTTATGGAAATATATCATAAATATGCATTTTCAACGCAATACAAAAGAAAAACCAAATGTATGTAATGACGGCAAGAAAGCATTTCCTAACTGATCTCCTTTAAGAAATCATCACTATTCGTAAATCGGAAAAACCATATGCGTGTGAAATGTGCTGTTGATTATTTGCACTGAAGTTTTAGACGTTCATCGTTAGGTTTATTTTAAAGCAACGACATGCATATTTATGAATATGCTTCAAAAAGTATTTTTGAAACAAGTATAGTTTCTAAAATAATAATCATATCCGTGCCAAACAAACGGTGTTGAATGTTTCAAAAATCATTTTCCTTCACGTAATAGTTTCCACGGATCATGTTTACTCATTTATATATAATGAGAAGCGTTGAGATTTGTTCATATAAATGGCATGTGTATCCTTTCATTTAATTCAAATATTGTTTTTGATTGTTGAAATTACATTATACATTGCTTTTGTAATAAATTAAATTCATTTACATTTAAGTCCTGAAGGAATATTTGACTATATGTGGCATTGTAAAGAATGTTATTGTAAAGAATTTTATATTATAAATAAATATAACTTTATTATTTCCGTAAAATAATATTCTGTTCTATAGAGTATTTTTTGAAATTTGGTTTTTTTTTGTGTATCAGTATATCTTTAAATAAGTGTAGAATAGTAACTATATTCGTATCGATACATTAATTCATTTAGCAGAAAGCAATTTTATAATGCTTTAAAGTTTATTCTAATTAATATAACTTTTTCAAATATTTCATCTAATTCTTGAAGTTTCATATATGCAAATTATAGCGAAATTATAATATAATGCATCTAAAATCCATTACATATGAAATGCTCTTTTGCAATACTGATACATGCGATATGTTGGTTTCAGTTCTTTTAAATGCATGATGTGCCTGTATTTTTATATATTATTATATTAAGTTTAAATATTTGCAAGAACTTTTAAGAATAATTATTAATTATTTCAAATTTTTAATTGAATTAATGATGTATGAAAAATATGTTAATTTTTCAAGATTTCAGAAAAAGAAATTGTCAAACTTTTTTTTGTTGCACATAAAAAAGCTCTTTGATAGAAAGGAAATTTCTGTATCTTTACTTTATGAATGTGATCTTGGAATAGACATCTTGTTGAAGTGATTTTTTTATGTAATTGTATTTAGACATTCTTGAGGGAAAATGCATGGAAATACAGTGGCTCATATTTGTTTTGGGGCACTTGTGTTTTGAAACTTACTTATAAAAACATCATCTAAATATTAAAGGATTTACTTCAAAATTTTTTAATATAAACTTTCTTTTGTCTATGATAAAACCTACATATTGTAATGAAAATAAATTCAATACTTTTGAAAAAATTAATTTACTGAGAAAGTGTTAAAACAATCTCATATAAGTAATTGGACACTTTGAACATTCAACAAATGTAAACAAAAATATGCAAATAATCAAACATTTTAATAACTTTGTTTGGTATCCATTAGCTGAAATTACACTTTTAATACGTTTTGGCATGGTTTCAACTATTTTTTTTGCTTACATTTCGATATTTTAAGTGAACATGGCCGGGCGCTACAAAGTTACAACAAATTCTATTAGGAATTTAATCATAGAACATTTTAAAGATGGTAAACGCATTAGAACTATCGGGAAACTTGTTCAAGTCATTCAACTGTGTTTGCTATTATAAAATGATGAAACTACGTGGAACTGTTGAAAATGCATTGAAATCAGGAGCTCCTCACTAGCTAACTCCCAGGAATCGAAGTTTGATCGTGCATAAAATCAAGAAAAATATAAGATTTAGTGCAGTGAAACTTACAACAGAATTAGAAAATATTTGCAATAAAAGTAAACCCTGAAACTGTTAGACGAGTTATCAGATCATATGGGTACAATAGTAGAGTTGCCAGAAGGAAACTTTTTCGTTAATGAAAGAACAAGAAAGTTACGTCTGGATTTTGCAAAATCCATGATAGACGAAGATATATAGTTTTGGGAAAGCGTCATATTTTTGGATGAATCAAAATTTAACATATTTGTGTCTGATGGGCGAATAACTGTGTGGAGAAAGCCCAACGAAGAGCTTAACCCGAAAAATCTATTGCAAACTGTCAAACATGGAGGTGGAGGCATAATGGTTTGGGGATGTTTTGCTGCTTCTGGTATGGGAAATTTAGTTTTCATTGAAAATGATATGGACCAATATAAGTATATAAATATCCTAAAAGAAAACTTGAAAATTTCTGCCCCAAAACTTGGAATTCAAAACACATTCAAGTTGTATCAAGATAATGATCCCAAACATACAGCCCTAAATTTTAGCTTATGGCAGCTGTAGAACTGTCTCAAAATTATTAAGACTCCACATATGCTCCAGATTTAAATCCAATTGAAAATGTGTGGCAAGAAATGGAGAAAAGAACAAGAAAACATGATATTTCTTCGAAAGAACAACTTAAAGCAGTATTAACAGAAAAATGGAACAAAATTGAACATTCTTAAAAAATAACTATTTGAATCCATGCCAAAACGTATTAAAAGAGTAATTTCAGCTAAAGGATGCCAACAAAGTATTAAAATGTTTGATTGTTTGCATGTTTTTGTTTACATTTGTTGAATGATCAAAGTGTCCAATTACTTATGTGAGATTGTTTCTAACACTTTCTCAGTAAATTAATTTTTTCTCAAAAGGTATTGAATTTATTTTCATTACAATATGTAGGTTTTATTACAGACAAAAGAAAGTTTATATGAAAAAATTTTGAAGTAAATCCTTTAATATTTATAGATGTTTTTTTATAAGTAAGTTTCAAAAACACAAGTGTCCAAAAACAAATATAAGCCACTGTACTTGTATCACTTGAATCAGATAAATATGAACATTAAATGAATCCAGAAAGCACAGTGCTTGTTATTTCATTTTGAATAACGTTGTTTAATCCAAATTAACAATTTTTAAAGCTGGAATAACACGGAGAAATCTTGGAAGAAACTGCAGAGAACACGTAATAAACCTTACTGTATTTCTTTTTACTAACTTCTAATTAGAATTTATTCATTAATTAATTTCAGTCCATTTTTCAGTTTATTCTGGTTAATTTTATTCATTTATTTAAATGATTTATTGAATGATTGCTGTACCTCCTATCTTGAATTCGAACCCCGCTGCGACCTTAGATTGTGATTGCACTATTTCTTATCTTGATTTCGAACCCCTTTCCATCCGAGGCTTGTGGGTGCACTTTATCCTATCTTGAATTCGAACACAGCTGTGACCTTGGACTGTGATTGCACTACCTCCTATATTGAGTTCGAACCTCATTGTGATTACACTGTCTCTTACCTGTGATTGTGACGTACCGTTTCTGAATTTGAAAAACATTCTAGGGCTTCGCTAGCTATGAGGCGGGATCCTAGTAAATCTGCTAGCAAAATGAAGGTAAAGAATATGTGTTTTGTAATTACAAGAATAAAGTGCAAGGAGGTCATAAATTATTGGACCCATTTTTCAAAAATTAATAAAAAAAAAACCCTATAATGTAGCAATTTCATTTTTCTTTAAATGAGAGAGTAGCTCAAAAAGTTTTTTTTTCAAATAGGTAACGCGCCTTTACGGCACACTAAATCTACGCAATCAAACGCAAGTGTCAAAATGGCTACCGTGCAGCAGAAGGCATGTCTCTGGTTTAACGAAAGCAAATCAATTGTAACAATTCAAAGAATTATTCGGTTAGAGTATCGAAATTATCAGTCTCTAAGTGTAAGAACTTCAGCAAGCGTTGGTATGAGAAATTAAAGGAAACAGGAAATGTGCATCAGTGAGGGAGGCTTTCACTCCCTAATTGCTCACACCAACGTTGAATTAAGTTCTTACTTGGAGACTGACAATTTCGATACTCTAACCGAATAATTCTTTGAACTGTTACAATTGATTTGCTTTCGTGGAACCAGAGACGTGCCTTCTGCTGCACGGTAGCCATTTTGACACTTGAGCTGCAACAGATTTAGTGCGCCGTAACGGCGCGTTACCTATCTGAAAAAAAAATTTGAGTTATACTCTCATTAAAAAAAAACGAAATTGATACATTATAGGTTTTTAAAATTAATTTTTGAAATGGATCCAATAATTTATGACCACCCTGCGCAATAAATTATAGACACTATGCCTATGGGATTTTAAATAAGCACTGGCTGCTATTTTTTACCTTTAAAATTCATCCTATTGCTTCGTTATCCTCTTGAGCGGAAATCTAGTAGATTTGCCTGCGCATTGAGAATGAGGACTCTGAGGAAATTAGAAGAGAACAGTTATGAGGAAATTAGAAGAGAACAGTTACTGTACCTAAATGATAAGAATTCAAGCAAAAAACATTCTCCATTAGAAGCCTCTCTACAAGTGGCATTCTCTCCGAAGTTTATCAATTCATTAAAAAAAATACAGGGTGGCCATAAAATAACTTTCCCTGTTTGGACGCATCTGCAGCTAAAACTAATCAACGGAATGAAACCAAATTTCATATATAGACTGTGGAAGACATGGTAAGTTGATTTCCTCAATATATATATATATATTTCTGAAAGTCGCCGATAGGGGCAAATGTGGCGCTGCTATAGTCTACACAACTGAGAATTAAACAAATGAATAACAAAGAAGAAATTTTAGTGCAACACCACTTTAATGCAGCAAATGAGCTGGCTCAAAAGGTTACAGAGATGATATTTCAGTGGACCATAGCACTTTATGCAATAAAAGCTCTTCCTCGGCGAAGGCATAGACTTCTTTCAATGTGACCATCCTTTCTCGTGGACCACACATTTCATCCTGTACAGAACATTCCCCCGGATCTAACCTCATGTGACTTTTTCCTGTGGGATTATTTGAAGTCCAAGGTCTATCTTGGTGGGATCCTTGACAACCTTAAAGGACGTCATAACACAGGCTGTGTAGAGCATTCCTGGTGACGTGTTATGTTCGACCGTCGAGAATGTTGTGTACAAGATGCAGTGTGTGGTTCACGAAAAAAGGGTAGTCACATTGAAAGATGTCTATATCCTCGCCGAGGAAGTGCTTTTATTTCTTGAAGTACTGTGGTCCACTGAAATATCATCTCTGTAATCTTTTGGGCCCAGTTCATTTGCTGCATTAAAGCGGTGTTGCACTGAAATGTCTTCTTTGTTATTCATTTCTTTAATTCTCAGTTATGTAGACTAGAGCAGTGCCACATTTTCCCCTATTGGCAACTTTCGGAGCTTTTTTTGCGGAAATCAAATCCCATGTCTTCCACAGTCTGTATATGAAATTTGGTTTCATTCCGTTGATTAGTTTTAGCTGCAAATGTCTCTAAAAAGGGAAGGTTGTTTTATGACCACCCTGTATGTTCGATTCACCTTTCATTTATTCTTTGAAGAACAAAGAAAATTCTACTTTGCAGATGAAGATTTATCTCGAAATGGCGAATTCTAAAATAAAACTAAGCGACTTTAAGAAGTTCGAGTAAAACGATTTTTATTAAAATGAATCGTCCGTTTATGTGAGGGGAAAAATAAAATCTACATTTTTTTCTACAATTTTTTTATTATTTGAAATTATGTTATTTAAAAGAAACTTGACTCTTTAAATAATTTTAGATAAATATTCTTTTATTGTACAAAGTTATAACTTTTGATGTAGGCAAGCTTTGCATCGTTACTGGTGCTAAAACAAAAAGTGAAAGCTACACAAGAAAAATTATAAAAGTTACATTAAAAGCAAAGAAAAAAATTGTGATAATAACAAGGCAACATCAGTGGCGCAGCGAGGGGTGGGAAAGGATGCAATGGGTAGATGCTCATTTCTTCAAGTTTTAGGTGGGGCCACGGTTAATACATTAATGCTTGTATACCCCTTTTTAAGGTATCCGACTACTTTCGGAGGCCTTTTTTTTAAATATTGATATTTGAAGCAATATTTTTGTATTTTTATATGACATTTATGATAAAACTTAATAAATCATACAAAAAAGATATATGAATTCATTATTTTTTTAAATATTTCAAAAAAATTTAGAATTTGTTGCACTAAATTTGACCTTTTTTCAAACACCCTCGGTAAAAAAAATGACCAGAATGATAAATCCTTCAGTATATATAATAATTTAACTATTGGCTAGGTCCTGAAGCAAAAATTTTTGCAATTTCTCAAAAAACATGTAAATTATAAGAGTTTTGGTGTGAAATCATAATTTTTTTTTTAGAATTTTGGTCTTTCTTCAAATCTCAAAAGCTACATAACTTTTTAATGGATCATCATTGCACTTACATTTTGATTCATTACCTAGACAGTATCATAAATAAAATGTATGCCAAATTTCAAGAATATATTTTGAATTGAATTTTAGTTATCGTGTTTGAAAAATGGAAATTTTGGAAAAAAATCACATTTCGAGAAAAATTATTTTAAAGTTTGTTTTTAAATTACAATGAGAAGAAAAAGGAATTTTTCTTCAATACTAACCAGTTTTGTAAGCTAGTCTTTCTTTTTCGCCAATTTAGTTCATTTTTTAATTTTTTTTTTTCAGTGTTGGAAATTTTTTCTTTGTCTTTTTCTTGAGCCTGATGTGTCATTATCTTTATCAACCATGGTGCCGCCGTCGATAGATTTGAATATTTTTTTCAGGCAATTAACTTTATAATGCATGTTAGCTGATCTGGAGATACTTTTAGTGATTAATACTGGCCATAAGTACAATTTATGTGCTTTTCCTACTTTTATTATCAAATATTACATCATTAATGGAAAATCAAGATACTGCAATGATTCAAAATTACCTAAATTTGCAACAATGTCATAGAAAACAAAGAAATTCACACTAAAAATCTTCCAAAATAGTATCTAGTATATGGAAAGTAGTACAAAACTATTATATAAAAACAAAAATATTAAAAGTACTATTCCACTTTTAGCAGTTAAGTTCTACTAAAATATGTCTAATTTCATTTATCATCATAGATGTAAAATAAAGACTGTTTTGAAGATTAAAAAGAATAGGCTTTCAATATAAGACATTAAAAAAATGCGATTTTCGGTCGAAAATGGGTTTTCGACGTAGGCGGATCCCTTAAAGTCATGTCTGATGAGGGGCAAAAAATATCATGGCCCTGGCGTCATTTACCATTGCCAAGCCATTGATGAAAAATGGGGACGAAAAAATATTATGCCCCGAGCACCACTTACCCTTGCTTTACGCCACTGAAAGATACAAGTCGCGCGATTCCTCCACCCCTCTGCTAGATAGCAATACCATGTACTGTGAAATGGCTGTCTTTATTTGTTGATGATCGACTACGTATCAGTCAATCGGCTTTAAATAGTCATCTGTAAATGTTACGCCAAAAAACATCTGTCAGACACATTGTGTATGATTGTATTTGTAAGGTAATAAAAATTGGCGATTTGAGAAATAAAACGGAGGGAAATTGATCCTGGTACATCGTCGATTAACAAGCCACCTATCTCAATTTTTTAAAATTTCAAACAGGAAGAAAATACACAATTTTCTTCCCGAAATATTTCTTAACTATTTTAACATCGGATATAAACAAGAGACCGCATGTTCCTAGTAGATGTAAAAAATAAGAAATATTCCTTATTGGTAGCGAAAAATTGAGTATTTTCTGCCTCTTTGAAGTTTAAAAAAATTGAGATAGTTGGTGTTGCTTGTTAAGTGACGATATACTCTTAGATTTCAAACAGAAGTGACAATGTTTCGCACATTTTCAGAGAAGGAAAAAGAAGATGAATCATCTCGAGAAATCCCGAAAAGACGCAGATGTGCTCTATACACCACAAAATTCGGTAGCAGAAGTCTAAATATGAAAGCATAAAATGATAGAATGAAATTTTTATGTTATACCCAAATTTCATTTGTAATTTCTGTAGATATTAAAAAAAATACATTCGTACATTTCCCTGCAAAGAAATAATTTTTGAATATTTTGTGACAAAAATTATTTTATTGGAACGTTTTTTTTTTGGTTTCACATGTATTTTTATCTTGTCGTTTTACTTTTGTGGTTGTATTTGCATAATTTGGTTAAGACAAAATAAAAAACTAAAACATTATGGAATATTGCTTTTATAAATAGTTTTTTAAATCGTCATTTTTTAATAATTAAAAAACATTATTTTTTAAAATCTATATATATAATAAAAGATATAATAAATAACTTTTGATAAAAGGATGATTTAGAAAATAATGTTTTTATGACTTCAAACGAACTATTTTATAAATGTTGCTAAAAGGTTCAATGGCGTTCATTCAAGCCGTTGTCGGTCAAACTTCCTCGCGTTGATGCGGCATAGAGAGTGGGAGCCTTGTACAAGTTTCATCCTCCTCATCTGACCACTGTTCAAAATTACGAGGTCCATTCCAAAATAGCCCTCGTGACGCTCCAAAGCTGGACATGAACTTAACAAATCAATCAATCAATTTACACATGAAATTGTTTTTCAATTGCTGGGTCACGTATTTGTATGCAGCATAGTCTCGTGGATTTTTAAAGTTAAAATCATTAAAATAGGTATTAACTTTAAAAATAAAGGAAGCTGCGATTCAACTTAAATTAGTTTGAAAAAATGGCTATGTCAGACCATGTCTATCACGTGATCGACGTAGCCCGAACTAGTGTTGGGCGTTTCGGTTACCTTCGGAAAACCCGAACGAAATTCTCATTCGGAAAAAAGTGCAGAAGACAGCTAAAAATAACTAGCTGAATTAATGGATTCTATCTGCTATTTTCTCAGTCACTTTTCAAATAGTGTTCTCAATGTTGTAGGTTTTTTTTCTTTTTTTTTAAACAATGATTAGCTTTATTATGTTTTTTAAAATTTTATTTTCACTTTTCTCTGACTGATAGGAACATGAAATTCTGAACAACTTAATACAACCTTTCCTTTTTTTTAAAGTTTATTTTACTCGTAGTAAATAAAAAAATCATCTTATAGGAAACGTTAGAAAAATGCTTATATATCTTAGCTATATCAGTCAATAAAAATAACATGTATCTAAGCTGAATAAGTCAGTTTGTGTTTTTTATTTTGCTATTTTTTGTTTCTATTTTACATTCGAATAAAAAAAAATCTACAATGATTTGTAAAATTTATGGCAAAATAAATGAACATCTATTGAAATAACAAAGCTTCTCTTTGAAGCAGAAAACAGGTTTTCACTGTTGTTTAATTACTGCTTCTTCTGGATACAAAATTGTTCATACTGTTTTCTGTAAAATTGTTGTTTTTAACCGTTGAATTGTTTTTAACCTGAAGCCTGAACGGAAAATCTGTTGTCCGTCATCGGTGATCGATGCGACATCTGGCGCTTTACTAAATTTTAGGGATGGGAAAAACCTACCATTTTTTTTGTTTGTTTCGGTTAAACGTTTTTTTTTCGGTTATTTTTTTGTCCCGGTTATAACCAGTTATTTTTTTAAATTCCAATAACCGGGTAAAAAAGCAGGATCGGAAGATAGGCTCGAATTTAGGTTAGATTAGACTAAAATTTATGAAGTTATGAAGCTTTGAATTTCATCATCTTAGGACAATCATCGACAAAAACTTCTTTGAGGTGTCTGTTGGTTGGCGGATTACTGAAAGAGACTTTATGAACAGATAAATATTGACCAATGAATTGATTTCCTGTAAAAATAATATTAATAAAAATTTTTGTCTAGAAATGGCGTTTTATTTTAATAAAAAGTAACCGAAAACCAGTATTTCAAAAACCGGTTATTTTGAGCGGTTATAACCGCCAGGTTAAACCGAAGGTGAAAAAACCTGAATAACCGAAAAACGGTTATTTTTGCAATAACCGCCATTCCTACGGAGGTGTGAAAAAGAGCTCCTACAGGTTTCGAAAATATATGTATCCCCTTAGTTCACTTTTGTGTTCCAGTAACCTTTCAGAAGCAAACTTGTTCAATTTAAATGTGAATAACTTGACACTTATTCATTTTTAAAATCTACAAATGAAAAGAAAGGACCTATTCAAATGAAAGTGTTTGAATTATAGTATCTAAAGTTGTAATTAAGAAAACAAAGGTTGGCCTCGACTTCCACCAGCTATTGATTTTGGCTTTCAAATAGGTTATTCTGAATAACTGAACCAGTTAACAAAATATTTTTCTTAAAATAAACACAGAAGAACACGACTGCACCCAATTTGTATCCGTTTCCTTGATTTAAACCAGAACTTCTTAAGCTATTTCTACTCATAAACCCTTTTCGGATTGGAAAAAATATCGTGACCTCGATTTCATTCGAAAAACCTCACATATACCCAAAGGTGGGAAATGGAAAATTTGAGACGTTCGCAAAGAGATCACCCCGCCCTAGCCTAAGCCGTTCGATATATCTGAATGACCGAACCGCTGCAGATAATACGGGTACTGCCATCTGCGCACAATAGTCTCCCACTACGAGCGGTCCATGTACAGACCACTTTCTAAGGAGGTACGTCCCGTCATCGGCGATGGGTCCGGGAAAAGACGAGGCATTAACCCTCCGACTGTGTAAATTTTTAAAAATCACTATTTAGATGCAACATTTGCAAACGTGTTCAAATACCATTGAGCCAAGTGAGTTATTTATATGCAAAGCTTTATTAGTATAATAACAATCCAACGCTCTAAAAGTACTAAGTAAACACAGTCTGTGAAAATCTCAAGATGCAGCAGAAAATAGATTTGCTTCCAACTCTCTGAAATCGCGGGATACGCGTTAGAAACTAAAAAGAAATTCAGTTAAAAAGTGTTTAGCCAGAAAATTTTAATTGATTTTTATAATCACATTCAAGCGCTGGAGAATGTGAAAGACGAAGGCTTTGTGAGAGTTTTCGCGACTGCAGTATTTTTCTATACGACCCCCTATTCTAAAAAGTCGTGATAACAGCAATGTCAGGAAATGACACAACTAAGTGAAGTAGAGTGTTAAACGATAAGGGCTTTAAAAAAAGAATGCTATTGAAGGTAAGTTATTGTCGCTCTTGGAACTATTTTGCTTAATAAAAAGGCAAATTTCGAAATAACATACAATTAACAGAAGTATTTAGCTCTATCAGTGATGTAAAGGGTGGTTACAACTAAAGTATCTCGTTTCAGAGCTATGAAACGAAGAAAAATAACTACAAATGCACAAAAATATTCTACCTATTTTCTTGAAGAAATTCTGGATTTGAGAAAGTAAGAGATCCGGAATTTCGGTTATATCTGGACCCCAGTCACCCCTGATTAATAATATTGACGTTATTTCAAACCTTTCATCCCTTCCAAGTTTTTGAAATACTGATGGTACATACTAGTAATGACTAGAGTTGCATAGTTCTGGTTTATAATCTAGAATTCATTTGAATTTGATACCGTTTCACGATAATTTTTTATCTACTTTATAAATAAATATTAATTACAATATAAAATAACCGGTCTTTTCATCAACTTATTAATGGTGATTAAGGCTGGACATTCACGACCGCTCCACGACGAAATCGGTCGTGGGCGCGAAAAACCGATGAGAATTGGAGTGGTGCGATCGAAAATTTGGATTTTCAACTAATCTGGATATCCAGCCGCTCCATTTGGACTGCCAGGCCAAAAAGCGGAAATGTGACCGGTGTAGACAAGTAGGAGGAGGGGGGCTCTCTCTCGAATGCGAAAACCACAACATACTGCACTCGAGACGTTCACCAGGGATATCGGAGCCGGCGGGGTTTCGTGTTTTGAAGTCAAGGGAAGGAGTAGGCGCAATAGGTGATCAGGTTGACCGACAGTGGACGGATCTGTCATGAATGACCTGTCTAAATGGCTGAACTAAAAAATGAAATAGAGCGCTTGTAAATGACAGGCTTAACTGTTTAGAAAAGCACATTTAAATCTTTGATTTTATGAACAAACGTTACACGAGACTCAAAATTAGTTTGAAATCAGCACGACAGTAAAAGTTCAAAGGCTTTAAACTAACGTACTGGGTGATTCAAAGTAACAGACAAAATGAAAGGGCAAATAGGCGTCTTATTTCTTTTTCTTCGTACAAGAACTTCGGAACCCAAATGCTATTTAAAGGCGCTAGAGGGCGCTGTTATGAGAACAAGAAGCAAGTAAGTTTTTTCAGTCTAGCAGTGGATTCTTAAGAGTAATAATCAATGCTTCACCTACCAAGAGAGGGCTGAAATCCATCTTGTCTAAGATGGCCTAACAGGAACAGTAATATAGGTAAGAGGATGTATCCGAGATACACTTGGAAATTTGCAGGATGTGTGTTATTCATTGCAACATGTTAAGTTATATTAATGTCCCGTTTTGTAGCAGCACGAGGGCTATTTTTGGACGGATTTCGTAATACCGTGGCCAGATGACGAGGACGACACCCGAGCTGCCCTCTCTTTCCAATTTTCCGCAACACACCAGCGGGAGGACATTTCACCCCCTGCGTATGATTTAACGTGAAACATGCCCGCTACACAATGGATCTTCAGTGGAATCGGGTTTCGAACTTGGAACCCTCCGGCCCCGAAGCCGAGACCTTACCACTAAGCCATTCGTTGCAACATGAATCTTTTGCATGTGTCAGTGCTTCTGGCAAAACACTTTGAGCCCTCTTGTCGTATTATCATTCTAGATGTTAATTTGTGCAGAAATGAGTTTTTTTCAATGATTGAATATTGCTTGTCGTCCTTGTTTTATAATTTGCCTTAGTGGACGTCTAACGCTTC
Source organism: Araneus ventricosus (assembly GCA_013235015.1). Classification (NCBI taxonomy): domain Eukaryota; kingdom Metazoa; phylum Arthropoda; class Arachnida; order Araneae; family Araneidae; genus Araneus; species Araneus ventricosus. The sequence goes on from BGPR01000041.1 coordinate 1,261,883, forward strand.
CGGAAAGCGCATCCTATCCTATGTATGTTTTGCTTGTTTCCGTACGCGATGGTTCCGTTTGATGTTATTTTGAATCACCCTGTATAATAGGGCACTTCTATCACCGTAACAAAATTTTAGAATCCTCAATCCTTTGCTTGATCAGGAATAATTTGCTGTGTTTTCTAAGATGGGAGAGCAAAGCTACAACAGATAATTTTATTTCTGAAATCCAATTAAACATTATACACAAAAATGATTGCAAATTTACTGCCCAAAATTAGATGCAGTGTTTACTAAAAGTGCATTAAGAACTAAATGTAAATCGAATTGTAAAAAAAATCAACCCATAACTTTGAAAATTATGAAATTTCGAATTCTCGAAGTTAAAACATTGCCAGACGTTACTTTCAATCGGAGATTTCATGTAATAAAAAAGAACATGAGGTCAATATTACCTTGTAGTCTTCTTTTGAGTCATTTTTAAAAGTACTTCTCATTAAAAGTAAAGTGAAAGTATGTGTGTAAAATATGCAAATTATAATGTACATTGATATATGAATTATGAAGGCTTACTGCACACATTTGATCTATTATATAATGTTAATAAAATCAATTCCTGGGTGTTTAATATTTTACTCTAGTATATTTCAATGACTGACAAAGAAAATCATTTAAGAGCCTCTTACTCAATAAAAATTTTTAAATAAAGTTCAACAACAATGGCCGATACTAATAATGTTTAGTTTTACCAATATAAAACAAATGATTTGATCAAAGGTATACTGAAGCAATATATTTTATTCTTTTGAAACAAATAACTTACTGGAGGATATACACTTTTATTGAATTAAAATGTTTAAAATCCATTCATCAACAATATTTTGAAAAATAAACTAATAATCTTGTGGTATTCAGTTTTGAAACGAAAAAAATTATTAAGCCGACACAAAATGAAATAAAGACTCATGATAGTTTATTCACATTGAAATGCAGGAGTATCTGAATACTTTAGCTTATACATAAAGTATTTATTTCCAAAGCTAATTCGTGTTCTTTATGCACTTATGTAAATATGTATCTATAAACACACTGGGCCAATAACTAGTTCAAAACATTTACAAAGTATAAATCAAAAGAAAAGACTAGATCCAAGATTATAGAGTTTTCTTCATCAACTGCTATCAAAGATCAAGCCTCACTGCCTCTAAAATCATGGAATGTTAACATCACAGATAGGAAGGACTTAACAGTAAATGAGATTGATTTGAAAACTGTATGAACAGGAACAATAAAAATATTCATGGCTTCATCCATCCTTTTCAATTGTGTACAAGTCCACATTTTCGTAAAAAATCCACAGTTTGTAAAAAAAAATTGCTAATACTTTCAATCTAAGCAGTTCACTAACAAATTCAAAAATGTTTGCACGTTGCAAAGTACGTTCGAAAAAAGTTTCTATCACATTTCCAGCAAAAGAGCACAACTGTCTTTTTATAATACTTGTGAAGAGAGTGCAATTCACTGACGTATCATTCCATTTATCATGATATTTGCTAAAGCATTTCTTCGTTTCCTCCAGGATCCCAGATCCTTAGCATGATATCTTAGTTGACGCAGCCATTCCTTTGTATCTTTATTTGTCTCACCCTGTAATGGAAAAAATAATAAATTTAATAAAAACAACTTTTAGAAACACTTATTAGTATACTATAAAGTGGATTTTTAAAATTATTTCCTACTTCTTAGCTTTTAATTTATAATTCATTATTTTAAATAATATGGAATCTAGAAATCAATTTTTTCCCTAATTCAGTATCAGATGGAGCCACCGGTATGGAATAAAAATTTAATTATATAAATCAATTCAGTGAGTAGCTGAACTAGCTAGTCAACTAGCTTATCATAATTAATATTAAAATAGTGTATTGTCATCGAGAATAAACAAGAGTCCAAAATTTCAATACTCTAGCATATCAGGAAGGGAGCGAAAAGTTGATCACAAAATTCCATTTTCAGAAATCCGAAACAAATGAAATTGAACAAAAGTGTGTAAAAAGATTTAGAACTTTTACAATATCAGAGATATAGTATACAACAGTTCAACCCCGTTCGTTTCGTAAGGAGAATAATTAGCTATTTTTCACCTGTTCCTTACCGCAAACTCCCTTTATGCTATTTGTGACATCCCATCATTCCTTCTTCCAAGATTTAAGATTGAAATTACTGTTATTATTTAATATTAATATTACGGTCTATACGAAATCTCAAACATCCTCTTAAAACGGGAATTTCGAGTGAGAAACAGGAAAGTATTTTCCATCTTTTCAATTGAACAATAAGATCTGTGGTCCCTTGCGACCACCTGTTGTGTCACTATTCTGGCTTGCACTTAATTAACGATCCTTTCCCCCCAACATACAAACAGTCGATTAGGATATGGGAGTAACACTAGCTAACTAAAGAGGATTAAATGAGATACCAATTAATGCCTAAATGATATCCTAATCATTTAGTGGTACAACAAGTGTACCAATCCGCTGGTTCAGTATCTGTATAACCCGTAACGCAAAAGAAAAGATACATACATAAAGAGATACATACACAAAGAAAATTACTCAAAAATATATTAACATACAAAAAGTTACAAAGTACTGGTTTTAATTTAATAGTTATTATATCATCAAAATTTTTAGGAGATCGAAGACGCTGCATCTCATTTACAATTTTTGGCAGATGTAATATTTGAAACTTGCAGTCTTAATTCCGTTCCTACGCTTTCCAAAAGATTTCTCTACTTATTTTTAAAGTAAAGCTGAAAAGCTTTTTTTCCAGACCAATAGGTATTTTGGAAAGATGTCAAAAATTTCAGGGTTATCGTGGACAATCCAGGAAAACCTTCCTGTGAGTGAGGTTGAATGTCTGGGAGAGAAAAACATTCACTGACGAAGCGAGTTAAAAAAAAAGTTCGTAACACCGTGTCACAGTCGCATCTTAGGATAAAAAATAGTTTTTAACTATTTTTCAGAAATGGAAAAAATTACACTACATACAAGATTTTGATGAATGATTTAACCCTTTACGGGCCTGTAATGCCATTTGGCATCACCAGATTAGCGTGCTTTTCTATACAATTCCGCTTTTAATTTGGGCTGGGGAGTGTTCGATGGGGGCCTAGATTGCATCAAGATCTGGATACAAATGAATAATGAATGAATAATTTTAATTAAGAAAATAATTAATCCATGATAAATGAAAATTTTAAATATGAAGTATTTAAAAGTTGTTTTTTCCAATTTTAATTTTTTTTACTAACAAATAATAATGAGTCAGGAAGGGTTAAGAAACTTGGGATTCCCCAATACTTTCATTTTCTGCTTTCCTCCATAAAAGAACACATTCTTTAAGAAACCCATTATTTAAGACAGTTTTTTACACTTTATTAAGACCATTATTTAAGACGATCCGAAATAAAAAAAAAACATTTCACTTTTCAATGTCGAAACAAAACATAAATCCAATTCTTCAAATACCTTCTAACCTCCAATGAAGTCAATTAATGTTCACGTAAAATGCGTCTCGTCTATTTATTTTGGAATCCATTGCTCATCTTATAGGAGGAAAAAGGACGCTGCGTCACAGTACAAGATAACGTTCAGTTAGATGTCAGAGGGTATGTAAAGTTACGCTTGTCATGTGGCTGAGACGTAACGTGAATCGATTTCATTGAATCTGCGCTTGTTATTGTAACAAAATTACCATTTTTAAAATCAGAATAGTTACACTAAAATAAGACACTGGTTAATCTTACGATACAAAATGAGCAAAAAGTTGAACCAAAATTATAAAATTATCTTCTGCTGTTCTCATAGAAAAATCTTAATATTTTGAAATTATAGATAATCGCTAACATCTTATATAATACATAAAAAAATCAATGAAATGATCGCAGATTTACGTTATTTGCATGTAATCCCAAAAATGTGATTGTGACTTCATTCTAGTTGATTCTATTCTCATAAAAATATTTTAAAAACTATTCTAATAACTATAACATGGACAGAATGCTTGTAGTTTTCCAAAACTGACATTAAAATGCAAGAAATACTTTGCATCGAAGAGGGATATTTAATAATCAAAGCAGTTTTTCGCATTTTAGATTTAATAAATATAATTTTAAGCTTTTAGAGGATTCTTTTCTTACCTTTAATAAATAGGCTTCTTTTGTTGTATATTCTTGGATTTCGAAGACATCTTCGCTGTCTGAGTCGCAGCTGATGACGCAATTTCCAAGGTACAAAGGTTCCTGTAAGACAAAAATATTTCATTCATTTTGTCAAGATCTGATTTAATCGTTTGGAATGGATAGGAAACAGTATTTTATGCTTTTAGTGATGCAATAAGTTGAATCGGTTATTTCAAAAACCCTATAAGTAATTATTTTTCGGAAATCGACCTTTTTGCACGAATTGACTCTTTAAAGGTAGAAGCACAGTATGAGGCAGAAACCTCTTAAGCCTGGTTTAGTGAGTTATTTCTAAATTAGTTAGCAAGTTATTCAAAACCGCCTTTTCAAGACTAGCCAAATTAGTGAGAAAACCATTTTCTTTGATTTCCTAACAACTAACCTTCGATAACTTAAAGGTTTCTGAAATAACCGATTCAATTTACACTTGTGATAAATTCCAATTTTAGACAAAGTGCAGTGCTTTGTTTATATTTCTATCCAGGATAACTTTACATTCAAACTATTAATTTTATCGACTTCAAAACGTACTTAAGAAGGCACTAATTTTTCAAATAATTCGGTTTTGCAGAACAAAATTTGTGATTTAATTTTTAAAATAAATTGATTTAAATTATTATTATTATTATTAAATCTTAAACTGCGAGTCACGGTCCCAATGGGGTAGGAGCTAAGAAAAATAGAGGAGTTTACGCAAACTTTCACAGAACCCTTCTTTGAGATTCTTTAGCATTTGTAAACAAAATTATTTTTTTAAAAAAATCATACTGACTTTAAAAGATTTCAATAAAATTTTCGATATAACTATTTTTACCTTTTGTTACCATTAATTAATATTTCATTTCCTTATTTATTTTTCAACTATGGACTCACAACAAAAAAATTACGATCGAGGAATTTTTTTTTACACCCACACTTGGGTCGAGGGTGGAAATTTTTTTAAAAAAGCCCTGTTCTGATTGAGTGTCATCTGTAAAATCTCTAGCGGTGTATAGAAATTAATTTTGCTACACACTGCAATTAGGAATTAAGAGCATCAATGACATGTGAATAACACAACAACTTACTCTAACAATTACAAAACGACCATTCTTTTCTTTCATAAGAACCAAGCTTGCATCCCGAATGCCGGTATTTTTTGGAAATAGAACTGGATTGTCAATAGAGGAACTTTCAGGTCTGTAATTGGAATTGGGCTTCCCAAGAGCTATTAGCAATGCATGAACTGGGGTGAATTTTATGGTCTTGCTCTTTTTGTTCCAAGGATAGTCTGTGATTTGGGTAAATAACAATTTACCTGCCATCACAAATCTAGTTTCGTCCTGCTTCCAATTTAATACCTCCAATGCCATCTGTAAAAAAATATAAAAGACAACTGTAAAACTGCAACTTTACATAATGAGTGGATTACATAGAAAATTCAACTCGACACTGCATGATTTTTTTATTTTTCAACATTTCCACAGTTGTGTAAAACAATGCAAATGAGTGTAAAGAATGAGAAAAAAATAATAAGCTTAATCTTAAATTTTTATTTTAATCTAATGGATTCAATTCACGTGACGTCACAATTATAAGGCAAAAGAAATTGTGTGTGCCATGCAACATCCAACAGCGTTAGATGTTGTATGGCACAAACACATCAACAGCGTGTGACCTGCCATTATGCGCTTTTTCGTCCTGAAGTTTGCAATAGATTACAAAATTAAATTGGTCCGTCGCATTAGATGAATATCACGTGATCTTGAATTGATTCCACTAATGAAAAAACTAACTGCTCACTTAAAATTCCTTTATTAAAAATCATTCCTACTTGAAGTAAAAAATGTAACAAGTAAATTACCTTGTTGATTTAACTTTTAATTATACGGAAGTGATTTAAAAGAGGTAAAAATGTAAATGCTGCAAATATGCATCACTGCACAATGTAACATTTAATAACATTTAACTGCAACATTTAATTATACAGAAGTGATTTAAAAAGAGGTAAAAATGTAAATGCTGCAAACATGCATCACTGCGCAGTGTAGTGTTAATTTCTAGCAGAGACTGCTGAATAAAACACTTAAGAATTGCATTGAAATTAACCTAAAATATATAAATTTCCACAACGTAATTATTTAAATGCAATTTTACCACAGAACAAATCGTCTACATTAATAAAGTTCTGTCTTTTATTAATTCCCGAGTTAACGCATATTTCAGAAAATTAAATTATATTCCCAAGTAAAATCAACTACATGGGAAGGCATTTTCTTAATTTGTTATATAGAAAATAAAATTCATTCTATCGTTAAATAGATAATTTAATTAAATGATAGAAAATGCGAACAGATAGAATTTTAAAAATGGTTTTTAATTGTATATACATTTCTAAAAATAGCAAATATTTTACCTTTCGGAGTTTAATGCTTCCAATATCTTTTCCAAGTCGGCGATGAGAAGCGGAAATGTTTGAAATCCGTCTCCAAATTTTTGTGCCTCCAACTCCTTTCGTTTGCTAAACGAAACAAAAATTATATAAGCACATATACATTTTTCATTAAGTAATATTTCATGAGCAGATTAATTCTAAAAATGATCTTGTACCCAAATATCAACCAAATGGTTTCGAAATGGGGAGGAGTGGAAAAGAATTAAACAATTTGTTTTGACCCCATTTTGAATTGTTAGATTGATATGCCGTTGTTAAAACTGCATATTAGGAAGTCGGAACTGGACTTCCTCACTTTTAACTTGCTTCAGATAATTATTCTTACACTGATTAAAACTGAAAAAGTGGAACGTTTATCAATTGTTGTTCACAAAATAAATATTTACTAAATATAGTTGAGACACTTAAGTCCACGGTGGTCAGTCTTGAATTCGAAGCCTAGTTCGAAACCCGATTCCATCAAAGATCCTCCGCATACCCATCTCTCTTACAAGTTAAATCCGTCACAATCAAACGTTCTCTCGCTGGTGTGGTGGGGAAATTTGGAGAGGGCGGGGTCCCAATTCAGATATCTTCGTCATCTGATCATGGTTTAAACATACGAGGGCTTTCCTAAATAGTCTTAGTGTAGCTTCAAAAATGCTAAGTCTAAATTAATAATAATCGATGTAGTTCTGAAGGAATGAATTTAAAGGTATTTTTGAAGCAATATTAAAACATTCAGACCTTTATTTATATTCGGTTATATCGTCTTACTGGAATACTATTTTGTAAAATACTTGATTAAATTAAGATTAATCGAGTATGTAGATTCATAAGATTTTTCAAGCGTAAGGACACTAAATTACTATAAGATTCGCCAAGATACATTATAAAATGTTATATTTTCTGCGATATGATCAAATGCAACTCTCAAAAGTGTAAGAAATATATTGAACAACAAAAATTATAAAAATAAGAGTGGAAATATTAAAGCTATTCTAAATTGCTTGAATATCTACAATACGGGAAAACTCCACAGACTTAAGGAAATAAAACCTAAATGAACCTTTTCGATTAAATATTCTAAAATTATACAAATAATAATTTATATTCGCTGAAATTACAAGATTTATTAAAGAAAAGGGAATAGAATTATTATAGCAGCATAGAAATAAAAAACATTTTATAAGAACTAATAACTAAAGCACCCAAATAAATTATAATATTCTCTAAAACAACCAAGGAAATCTATTATACATATCCCATACATAAATGATTATTCAACCATCTTATTCAAACATATCGGGCAACATGCAAACTAGCTAAGCCAAATAAAAACGTAACACCAGGTTTAACAGTAAATCAGGCTTATCAGCAAGATGAAGTAGAAATGCGATTTTGTAGTAGAGAAATACAAAGCATTTTTATGAAAACACTAACCGAAAGCAACCAAATAAATTAAAATCATATTTACAATAAAAAATCCAAGGAAATAAATCAATCCTAATAAAATGTTCCACGGGTACATGATTATTCCGGTATCTCGTTCAAATATATCAGGTAACGTGCAAACCAGTCAAACAAGGACCGTTACCCAGAGTCTAGTAGTAAAGCATGCAGATTAGCTAAATGAAGTAGGAACGTTACCTTGCGCCAGTGAGCTGAAAAGCGCAGTCTCTGGAACAAGACAACAGGGTTACGTAGAACAAGAAAGATTGTGAATGAGTGTTTAGGGGGTGTGCATATATATATACGAGAGGTGAATCTTCCAGCGGAAGCCTTGAAAAACTTGGCGGTTTATCCTACGCTTGGCTAGCTTACTCCGAAAAAGTTACGGAGAGGTATGCAACACCGCTACGATCCTTGTTCCACGTAACTCATCAATCAATCAATCAATCTAAAACAAAAAAGTTTTCCTGCTCCTGTAACTTGGGCGTTATCTCTCAATCTAAAACTTACTCCAATGTTAATGTTTACAAAGTGTATCTATTCTCGTGTTAAGACATGGCCTTTAAACTTTTCCTCTCACGATCTTATTTTCGTCAAAAACATTTTTGCCGCGGCCCAAAATAAGTTCGAAAATAAATTAATGCAGCATTAATTAATTATAACTAAAAGGAAAATTAATCAAAATTAGTTATTTAACACGTTTCGATGAAATCTTTCAAGCTAAGTTGATTTTTACGCACTTTTATCTAACTTGACTTGTTTCATGTTTGTAAAGATGAAATCTTGCAATAGATGTTTTACTAACTTCCCGATGTGCTAGAGTTTTCAAATTTTGTACTCTTGTGTGTTCTCGATGACAATACACTATTTCAATATTTTCAGAACTTAATTATTAGATATACGATTAATTTAATTTTGATTCCATTCGAATGAGGGTACCTGGTTGGGAATCTGAGAAAAAAATTGATTGCGTAAGTATTTATAATAATTAATTGTAAATTAAAGACTAAAAAACAGGAAATAATGAAGATAAAAAATTCTACTTTCTAGTACACTAATAATTGTGTGTTTTAACAACTTTTATTAAATTTATCTTAGTTGCTTTTTCTGAAATTTACTTTAAATAGAGAAATGCATAGAGTTTCAAGTTCACCAACAATTAAAAATAGATATAATTGATTCAAGGGTAAAAGAATAATTTCTTTTGGTAAGCGGGTCTACTAGTGGGGATTCCATATATCTCAAACCTAACGATATTTAAAAAGACATTGAAGAACAACGGATTAAAAGAGATCATGGCCAATAATTTAATCTATTTACAACAAGACCTTCTCCTTCATTTTTTTAACATTATGATATAGGAATCGATTAGGGCTCACCTCTAAACTACTGTAAGATGACATTTTACGATATTCCAGGAATTCCGAGAAAGATAATTCTCCCTTTTTTGTCAAGTGAGTGGAAAGTATAAATATATAACACATATCATCACGTATAAAGCTTTCTGCTCTAAGTGAACCAAAATGACATAATGATGCAGAGTAAATCTCCGATGTCAAAACTACAGTAATCATTAGAGATCTAATAATGTAAAAGAAATATTTAATAAAAATATATTTATGCTTGCTTTATTCGTTAATTCATAAACTATTTCATTTTTGCGCAATGTTGGATATTTGAATTGATCAGTTATATTAACGTCCCGTTTTGAAGCGACACGAGGGCTATTTTGGGACGGACCTCGTAATTCTGAACCGTGGGAAGATGACACCTGAGCAGACACCCCTTCTCCAAACTTCTGCACCACACCAGGATTTGAATTGATCAGTACTTAATGTTACTATATTTTTTGATTGAATACATTGTACAGCTGTGAAGTCGTCGAATGAATAAATCGGCTTTAAAAAATCATTCATTTAAGATTAGGGGAGAGTAGGGATAGTCGAGCCAATTTTTAAATTTTGTTTTTTTATAATTAGGAATTGATGAATAAAATATTGTAGTGCAAATTTCGGTATTTTGTCTTCGAAATTAAATTAGAAAGTTAACCATTTTCGTCCAATTTTATTGCTTAATAAATATTTACTTTTTGTTTCACATTGTGGCACAAGTATCCCAATGAGAGGGATACATGGTCCATAATGTAGGGATGCTTGAGCCAGCCCTGAAAAAGTATCTACAAAATACAATGTTATAAATGTTACGGCTTATTATTATTTCAGAAATGTTTTGCTTCATGCTTAAGAAAAAAGAAAAGTCTTTCAAAACCAGTCGTGAAACAAAACATACAACATGGTCATTTTTTGTGGTGATGTTTGGTGGTCGAAGAATCATTTCAATTTTGTTTTCATCAATGTCATAATTGGGTGGCCATTGAAATTTGGAATCTGCAACTCTCGAAGCAAATTTATGCTGAGCCCATCTTCTGAAATATTGAGAATTTGGCCAACACATTTTTTTATGGTTTTCTTCCCTGTATATTTTATACCAGTTGCCAATCATCAATGGCAGTTTTTTTATTGATAAAATCATCACTATTTTCAGTATTTCCATCTACTGACATTGTTGAACTTGTACTTTTAATTGAATAATTGTCAGAATCTAAATAAGATGTATCGTAAGAGTCTTTCATATTTTTTTCGATTTTTCAGGAAAAAGTTTTGTTTTAACGTTTGGTAGCTTCCAAGAAAATTTAAATTGTGGTCTTTGTTGCTTTTCTTTTCTTTTTTCGTGATATTTTCAATAGCTCTTCAATTTGTTTTTTGGGAGTGGAAGTAAAACTAGCTGATTTAGCTCTTTTCCTAAACCTTTTTATGATGCAAAGCAAGGCTTTTAATAAGGTTGCACAACCTTTGGAGAAACAGTTATTTCAATAGTTAAGGTCCCAGGAATAATAGAATTTACAGGCATATGACCAGAAAAAGACAAATTAATTACAATATTCTGAGGTAAGTTGACATCTTCATGGGGAGTAAAATCTGAAGAAATCTGGAAATTTTTAATAGACACACTTGATTGCTCCATACCCGACCTATCCAGTGACAAATGAACTTTTTTCTCTATATTATTTTTTACAAAAGCCTACTACTCAGATATATCTTAAACACAGCAAATGTTGTAAAAATAAACTACTCAAATGCTCTAAACAACAAAGTTAATGAAGACTAATTTCCAAGTAGGGATAGTTGAGCCACGGCTCATGTATCCCCAGTGTCAGTGTCGCAAGTATCCCCACTACCAGCAATTCTTTCTACCAAGCTATAACTAAATAAAACCTGTAAATATTTTAAACTTAACATGTACTTGAAATTATAATTATTTTATCTAGGAATACTATTACAGCTTAAAAACAAAATTTGAATACAAAAAAAAAAATTCACACATCTTAATATTTACTTCAGACAGTAAAAAAAGAACTATTGTTCATGGCACTTTCAAAATAACACCAATTTACTTGATTTCTTTTTCACATATGTAGAACTATAAATGCGTTTAAATGTTGTCAACTGAAGAAAGAAAAATAAACCTGCTGTAGAGAAAAAAGGGGTGGCTGAAGTCTACCATATGATCAAGTATCCCTACTCTCCCCTACTGAGGAAACAACTCAAGGACGTATTTAACTTGTGAGAAATAAAAACTATTTGTTACATTTTTTCAGTGTTACCATCGGATTAACCAAAATAAATTCTAATTAAAATTAATATGAAAATATCGGCTATAATAAATTCAAGGAATCAGAGAAAAAAAATCGAATTTCCAACGAATTCGCATTAGAAACAACATTCGAATTAATCAATTTCCACTGTATTCTCATTTTGAAAATTTAAACATAACCAACTTAAAATGAATTTTTGATTTATTAAATAGGGAAAGTTTCTTCAAACTTTTCAAAAGTACTACAAGGACGACACTTATAACTTTTTTAGAAACGTTTCTGATAACATTTGATATCATTTTACTCACTCCAAAGCAACCGAAATCGTAGGCTGTCAGATCCTGATCATTTTACAAAGGATATTGACTCGAAGTACATATGAAACCTTCTGTTACACTGATAACCAATGGTTCAAATGCGATAAAGATAATTTCAACGAGTTAGAAACAGCGAATAAGAATGACGATCGAACAATACTTTTAGTAAATATTCCATGCTAAATTTGAAAAAGGAACGGACTATTGAGAAATTTCATGAATTGTAGCAAATCTTACTTAAAAGTAACAATCGATGTTTGTATTAAAAACATTTGCATAGATTTCTAACTTTTGTTAGACAGCAGTTCATTTTAAATATCAGCGAGACTTGAACTGGGCTCTAACTTTTACACTAGGAAATTCAAAAATATTAAAAATTTCTCAATACAAGAACTATGAACACTTAAAAGTAATGAAATGTTGAATAATTTGCCAAAATTGAAATTCAGATTAAACAGCTAAGTATTAAAAATAACTGAAAATACGAAAAATCTCAATATGAAAATAGCCATATTTTTTTCAAAAAATGACAAAAAAACCAGTTATTGAACTCAAATTTCGAATTGAAAAAAATAATGCATCTCATATTTTCATTTTATTCTTATTTTTTTATAATGTGTCTCTAAGACAAAAGAGGCGCAAGACAAAATTTACTATTTCAGAATAACCCAGGAGAACATATCCTTTAACTTACAGGCTATGCATATTACAGTAAATACTTATTATTAATACTTATTACTGTTATCACGTATATTAACTGTGAATAGTAAATTCACAGTAATATAACTTTTATCGCACCCAACCCTTAAATAAAGGATTAAGGCTAGACAAAATCTTATTCTCCTAAAATGAGGATTTTGTTAGCAAAACAAAGTGTTGCCCACTTTTCAAGTAATAAAAGTTTTGGGTATTCCTTCTGATCATCCATGATCTCTTCTCCTTAGTAAAAATATAGGCATAACACTTGTGGTGATACAGTTTAGTAAACTAAGTGAAACCTTAGCCTACAAGTAATTAGAGCTTCCATAGATTTGCTTCAAGAGAGAAGTGAAATTATAATACTTCCCCAGCATTTCATCTGTACCAGCAAGTACGTAAAGGAAATTATCTGGAACAGCATTTGCATCACCCATAAGGAAAAGGTTAGGTAAACTGTATGAAATATTTGAGCTTTGGAGTAATTTTCCTGAAAGTGAGTGAGTTTTGGTTTTATGGCGCAAGAGCCAGACTTGGCCATGCTGCGCCAAGTAATTTTCCTGCAAGAATCCTTATGAACAGACATTATAAGTTTCAAGATAAAGCTAACGGTTTTGTAAATCTGCACCACATACTCAATTAAATGATTTAAAGGAGAGTTTCCAGAAAATCAGTATATATAATATTTGGGGATCGACAAGATAATAAAATAATGACAAGATAAGTAAATCTGGAAATTTTCAGGGCTCTGTTTCATAGCTTATAATTTTGTGCAAATTTTGATATAACTGTCATTTGGATATTCATAATTTTTTTGAAGATAATTAATATCTTATAAAACTTTGCCATAATTTTGTCTGCTAATATTAATGCGCTTTTCATATTGAGCTCAAGACACATGAAACTGTATTAGTCAAAGTTGTTTCGGATCTATTAAATACGATACTGTCAAAATATTCATAAATATTTAATATTCATCTTTTTCAAATACTGGGTTTTATAAATGTTAAGATTTAAAGAGTGTAATAATTGTAATACATTTTAAAAAATTATCTACGAATGTTTAACAATTTTACCTAGAAAAATTAAAGAATTAAAATTTACGCATTTATTGGATTGAAGAATTCAATAGTTGCAAGTATCATTTATACACAGTTACATCCCTTCTACAACTGCAATTAAAAATATAAAATTGTTCTGTTTGCATATCGAGGAAGTTATGATGAGTGTTGTGCGTGAATATTGTCAAGCCTCTGAAAAACAGCAGATTTCTAAGCAACTCACTACTCTGAAGTTCTTAAAATTATGCGTAGATCAAAAACGTCAATAATAATTTACATCTGAATTTATCTAGATGCCACAGTTTTTTTTCGTAAAATTGTCAATTATTAGCTTTCGAAAAATAGTTCAAGATTTCGGACATTTTGAGAGTCTTTGGAAGTGTTTAATCATTTTTCTACGCAAAATTACTCATCCAGAAAATTAACTTTTATGCATATGCTAGTTTCTGAGGGATTGATATGTATATATTAGTAATAAAATCTAATAATAAATACAAAATTTAAGTGAATAACTTATAAGAATTTATTACATAAACCGGAGATTATTTATAAGCCCTTCGAAAATGCATTCAGTTTGAGACCCGTGGATTAAGATGATAGAAAATAAATGTATCTTACAATTCCTTATATCTTATAAAATCTTATTTATCTTATTCAAAAGTAACTAATGAAGACTGGTGCATCTGATAAAGCGAAATTTTATCAAACACACCAGTCTTCATTGCTTATCATTAATATTTAACGGTAAATGTAACTATTTTGCATATTTAATCTCACTGATGAAAACAATAGGTTTTTAACTCTACACAGTACGATATTTTATTTTTCTAATGTAACTGCGTAGTCTACGAGTGTCAGAAATATAGGAAACAACTAAAAATTAATGAGCTTAAATTCTTACTTAAAAATGGAATTTAATTAAAATTTGTTTGATAAAAAACTTTCCTTTCTCAAGTCAAAAATATAATAAAGGCAAGTTAGTTAATCATATTGATCATCAATTAGTTGAATCATAACATATAGAATATTTATGAGGATTTTTGCGAAAAACAAATTTGTTTCAAATAATATAAAACAAATTTTGTATAGAAGTAACTTATTTCTATTTTCGATTTCATTTTTGGCGAAAAAGCCAGGCATTTGGCGATGGTGTTTTTTTCGACAATAGAATGAACTGCCGAGAAGACAGAGAAAATACCTCGTGACGTAGCTATCCATATTGGGATTGGCGCGTTTCGTGAAGGTTGTAGGTACCGGCATGAGTCGCGTCTGAGGAATGCTAGCCTCTTACGAAGAAGAACTTTTTCTTTTGGCTTCCTTCATTCGTAGTGAAACGATTTCATTTACGACCTAGAAGCAGAGCTAAGGTTTACTTCCTTTCGGAACTCATTCATAGATTCGGAGCAGAGCGGAATGGTGTTTGACAACATCCGCTCAAAGAAACGAAGCATCTGGATGTTGTTAACAAAAAGCCATTTTGGGAACTTTAAATAAATCTTTGGAGGCATAAATCTCTTGTTGGAGAGAGAAAAAAAAGTTTCTAGTTTTTCAAGGCCAGCGTTTAGATGATAAAGAACAGTCTTCCTCTGTGCATTTTTTCTAGTTTAGGTTGTTAACATTTAGCTGTTAACCGTCTCTAGATCCGGATAAACCCTGTAGGGTTTGCCTCTCCCCTCCAAAATTCCAAAACCAGAAACCTATTGATTCTAATTTAATCTCCAGGCAAGCAGTTTTTAAATAGCAAATATTGTGCCAATAATACTGAAACATTTAATTGAGGGTTACTTTCAAGAGAGTTGGTTTCAGTATCAATAGTTCGGATTTTATATAAAATGGTCGAACTCGCTTTGTTTTAGTTCCCGGAAAAATAAAATTCTAAAGAAAGAAATAAATCCAATTTTCTTGGAGTTATTTGTTCTATCAGTGTATTAAAACAGAAATTAAAAAAATATTTTAAATTTTCTCTTTAACAAAACAAGACCATTCTCTCCCCCCCAAAAAACTGAATATCAGGAAATAAACATACAATTTAATTCCGAATATAAAATATTTTTTACGGAGAAAATTTTCATTCCGTCTTTCAGTGAAATATTAAAATTAAACACTTTGAAAGAAAACTTCTGCATTATTTTCACATCATATTTTGTTTAAATTTGCAGCATCTATATCTAGGTAATATCTAGTTAAGTTTTATTAAATGACCCAAAATATGTCACTAAATGAGATTTTGCATTGATTCGATTTTTTAAAACGACATCTATGGTTCTATTGGAGAACGAGTTCAATTTGAATGTATGATAGACATCAGACCACCTCTAAACTTACAGCTGCACTATATATAAAGCTAGTTGCAGCTTGCCCACCTATAAAGTTTATCTATATAAGCTTATAGAAATTACATATAAAGTTTATCTATACTTAAAACCGTTCCATGGGTTGTTTGAGTGATCTTATAATTATGAAGCAGGATTGGGTGTCAAGGATACTGCTTGATACCATTTACAAAATTTCAACACCATACCCAAGAGGGGATGTTTATATGAGACTGAAATCAACATATGTTAGGAATATGTGGCTTTGTACTTTCTTAGATTGTGAAACGGTGTATGTACCAAGAAAGAGAACCATTTCTTGACAAAGCTCATAAAGCTATCTGTAAAATAGACAATAGGATAATCTAACAACAAGAGCTTATTTAGCTTCATTTACACACTGAAAAAAATTGAGTTCTTAGTTCAATATCCATTGTGGAGTCTACCTGAAGGTTACTGAGATTTTGTGCCAAGTGAATATTTTTTGAAATGTTAAAAACCTTAAGTGTAATGTTTAACATTTAAATGCATCAGGCCGCAAGTCAATTAAAATTTCTGCTCAGAAAAAAAAGTATTTTTAAAGAAACAAAAATATTAGCAGAAAAAAATGAGCAGGATAATTTTCCCATTTTGACAGAAGAAAAGATCGAATGCTTAAATGTCAGTCTGAAAATCCGTATAGGCATTTTTTTTTATGTCGGCGAGACAAAATGAAATTGGTCAAATTTATATTCATATTTTAATGTAAAAAAGTGAAGAATTTTAGAGCAGCAATTTCTTCGTATAATAAAAAATCAAATCAGTAAAAAACTAATTTGATTTAGTTCATGAATCATGCTTCTCGGTACAGGAATGAGAATTTCAACCAGTAAGAGGTTCTATAAACAAACAAACCGCATTCGTTTATTCCACCGCAAAGAGTTGAAAATAGAAAGTCGTAATGTGAATCTAAATGTGCGGCTAATTTTTTTAAACTTCAATTATGCCGACTTTTTTTCTGTTCTCGGATGAATTCATCCCTCTACACATTGGTACATAGGACAGGGTTGGCGCCGGGGGGGATTTTTGTACCCCGTTCACGCAACAGGCTATTCAACTAATAGATAAATAAAGATCTGGTGAAATTTGAGAATGTCATCATTGCGCCTCTGCCCTTGTACAGCAGGGTCGTGCCCCCCGTCGGGCGAACTCTAACGCCACTTCTGATATAGGAGGTTATGGAACAAGGAGGAGTAGACAACTTTTAGCAGACATATTCTGTCCACAATTTTCTTATTTTTTAACACAATGTAAAGGAACATTGTTATTTGCAAGATATTAGACATAGCCAGTGAAATTAAGTTTTATCAAAGAATATGTATCATATGAAAAAGTTTATAAAATGAGTTGATTAGAACAGACTCCCACAGCATAAATGTGTAGGAGTAGGTAATCAATCAACAATAAAAATCGAAACAATATGGAAATGCTTAATTTATTTCAAAAAATTGTTTATTAAATTGTATTTTCTGAGGAATTTCTTTTCAATGGATATCATCACAGTCGATCATAAAAATAAAGATAAAACGCAGTTTTAATTTATAATCTATCAAACGAAAATGTAGATAAACCGTGATTTCTCCCTACCTGCTGAATAATATCCGAGTTTAAAGCGCAGTTTAACCTTCTGACAGATCATGTATAAACTCTTCAAACGGTCGACCCAACTTTCCCGTTTCTTATCTTAAAAGCAGATAATTCATATTTATTGGCATATTATTTAAAATTTCATAGGTTAAATAGTTTTAAGATTATCAGAGATGCGATTAAAGATCAGATATAGACGGATAATTCCCTTTAAAAATAATTTCTTAGCCAGAGAGGACGCGCGGGGGTCATTTTATGCCCTCGGAAAACTTCGATTCCAAAAACACTAGCCACCTATTCATTCCCTTCTTACCAGTAGCTGAGTTAGTCAGAGTATTTAGAAAGTATTTCCGGAATTTGTGTCCCAATACACATTAGGTCAGTTGCTGGGATTATGGAATGACCCCGCGCGTCTTTCCGTTTGTTCTACAGACCAGTATTTCACGTGGCCGATACTGTCAATTCGTTGTTTACCTTTCCGAATTGAAGTATTTAGCCGTTGCTCACAATGCCGACTTCATACGAATTAAAAATAGAGCGTTTACGTAAATTTCTTGCTGAAGTTGAAAGTGATGCAGATTCAGACTTCGATAATGAAGACAATGGACTTGAGGATTTTTTAGAAGAGAATTTTTCAGATCTTGAAAGTTTCAGCGAATATGATACGGAATCAGAAAAGGACGGATATTCTGGAAATGAAGAAGTGAATAACTTGGAATGGTTTACATCAAACGATGGCGTACAGTGGAGGACGAATATTCGTATTCGTTTTCATAATATTTTGTCATGCTTATCTGAAACAAAAGAACCACCGAAAGATGCGACAAGCCCTGTGAGGAGTTGGGGGTTATTCTTGAACGATAACAAGAAACAGTTAATCGTAGAGTGCACAAATATATTTATCGAGAAATGCGCACCAAACTTTTCACGTGAAAGCGATGCACGAAAAACAGATCCTCTAGAAATCCGTGCTTAAATAGTGGATAATAATAGAGTAGATTTTATTTGTGTTAAGCACTGTATTCTGAATGTCTAAAAGTCAAAAGCGTTATTTTTCAAACTAAAAATAAAATGTTTTTAACAGAGCAGGGTTGAATTTCAGTTTGGGGCCATTCTATGACTCCGCGCGTCTTAGCGCTCGCTAAAGAGGCGCGCGTTCTCTCGGAGTAAGGCTTAAAGTAATAATTCTATCAAAATATTTAGCCTCTTGGAGGATTACTATATTGAAATCAAATAGGCTTCTTTTGAAAGACGCAGGTTTAAATGTTAAAACAGTTTAAACTGATTCAAAATCTGATCATTTGGTCTTGAAAGACAAGGAGGTCAAAATGCTATTTTTTTTTTACGAAGAATAAATTTCTATAAATCTCACTTGGTCTTGAAATTGAGATAGATACATGTAAGGTTATATACCTCCGAGAAGGACAAGATACGACAAGTCAAACAATACGAATACTATATCTGTTGATTAATTTCCCTCAAAAGTCATTAAGTTGAAAATTTGATTTTGAAATTTGGATTGAAATGCAAGCACTTCAATTTACTGTTTCAAATGCCAGTTAATTGCAAACCCTGGTGAAGTACTAATGTTTAAATTGCCTTCGCAAAGAGAATAAACGCATTAACTAATTATGAGATTCAATTTATCTTCAGTTACGAATAATTCTTCCTTTGAACATTTACAGTTATGACCTAAATGTACATTCTATCAAAATTTACATCTTCGAAACATTTTATTATTATAATTTGCCTTTCAATCAAAACTGTAATTAGACTGGCACTTCGTAAATGCAGATAAAAGAGCGTTACGAGCTCCCTAAAGAGTTGTCATTATCTCTCCCCATTAAATCTCTCAGCATCAGATAACAGTTCAGCACTTAGGGAAAAGAAAGCTGGGGATAAATCTTGAAACAGTTCCAGTTTCGAAGCAAATTAACGGGGAAAGAAAACATTTACGCGTTGAAAAACGGGAAAAATCACTATTTACTAAAGCAATACAGACGACGTAGTTCCTTTAGCACATAATAAACTTCTATGCAAAACTTTCAGCAGTAAACTTCCGACTACAAGGCTGTTCTCGCGCATATTTGGGGTAAAATCTTATTTATCACTTGTTTTTTCACCAGGAAACACTTTTTGCAGACGCCAAAATTTGTTTTGAACAGCCCTAAAACGGTTAAATACCGAAGGTCAAGAATTTTACTTACGTTCGGTACAAGCATATATTGTGTAAAAAACTCAGATAATTTATAATCTGGACTAGTTTAAAAAATTAGTTGTACAATATGAAAAAGCCGAACTTTTCTGTTATTTACATTCAACCTCTTATAACATGGCTAACTCATTTTGTATTGTACGGAAACCGTGGGGTAGGCGCCTGCCGCTATTTTTGTATTGTGTTATGTGGAAATCGCCGTTTTTATATCGTGTTATTGCAGAATTTGTGCTGTAATTTTTGTACCGTGTTACATGGAGTTTTTTACGTGTTATAAGAAAGGCTAAGTGAAAGAGGTTTCACTGTACATTTAAAGATACAGTTGATGGCGTTTATCACAAATGGCTGAATCAACATTAATGAAAGAAAGGAATTTTACATTTACAATACGATCGGGAATATAATCAAACATTCAATTAAGTTTATTGATTTTCAGCACACTTGCGAGATTCGAATTAGATGGAACACTTTCAATTTGCACGAAATGGAACGAAATTTCTCTTTGAAATTTAGTGTCTTCTGTATAAAAGTGAATAGAGAGAAAAACAAATGATTTCAAACTTCCCATTTATGATTTATACAGATTGCTAATATGTGTGCTTCCAGGATTGTCCCTGTAGTATTTTCCGATGGAAGCTTTTTCTGTATTAAAAGTTCGTTGAAATATTGATCCAGCTTCATCTTTGAAATAATTCGACTATTAAATGGAATCTGCCTTTCCACTTGAGAGGTGACTCTCAGTCACCATTCTAGATGGTGCATTATTTTGACGTTTCTTGATTTCGATGGTTATAAAGCTACCTACAAAGTTGTAAGAAGTTGTAAAATAATTTTTCAGAAAAAATGAATTTACACAAACCTATTTTTTTACGTTCCAAAGCAATAATATGAGCTCTTCTAAATCAGTGAATAATTATGCATTTAATTACTTTTCCGAGTGCAATGGGTTAACTCTAAAAAATACTTAATTATCAGTAGTTCAATACCAAATATAAGAAGTGTTTTTCCTTGTCAGCTTTTTTATTATTTTAGCAACGCCTTTAATCATTCATACATTTTATGAGGGAAGGAGTTCAACATCCATGCATTTGATAATATTAAAGGTTAACTGCCATATGCATTTTTAAATGTATACTGCGATTTTCAAATGCTAATTTTTAAATGCTAATCGCAGTAACTGGAGTTAGTAAATCTTTTGCACATTAATAGATTAGATTCGATTCCAGCAGTCCGATCAAGCTTGATGAAATTAGAAATATGCGATAAAATATTTCGCTGAACACAGATAATTCACACGTGAATTCTGTTCGAATCAACCTTATTATTTAGTTTCACTTTTAAGAAATAAGCAAAAAGACAGGCGCAACACATCTGGTTGGCGCAATTTATTTTTCTCGCTCCAGGATTTTTCTATGTATAAAATTTTATTTTCTAGTTCGCTCTGCCTTTTTTCTCGTTAACTTTAATGAAGTGTAAAGAATTTACTCCTTGGAGATGCTTAGGTAATAATAATTATTCAAATAATTATGCTTCCGTGATGTCTAAATAAACTTTCTTTTAAGGCTTTTTGGATTTCGTGTCTATATCCGAGATATAAATTTGTCATAGGTCAATTGATAATTCAATGTGCTTGAGACTCGCTTTTTCAGTATACACATTAAAAGTATTACTCATATAGATTGCTAAAGTAAGAAATGAATGAAGTGAAAACTGTTCAACATTTATATCCATAATATGATCCATAAAATAACTTTTCAAAATTTCACTCAGATATTATCATTGAAACTAAACTAAAAATATCTGTTAGATCTTTGAACTTCGATAATGTACTGAAAGTCTCTCATCTGCAATTAATTAAATCTGCAAAATTGTAAATGTTTTAAGTTATATTCAAATGTACAGTGGAGGAAAAAAAGGAGCCACCCCGCATTATTTTGCGTCGTTCATCGTGTATTAAAACAAAAGGTACCACTTTTCAGGAAATAAGGTCTAGCAAAAGGTTTCATGTTTAAAATTTCCACAAGTGGTCATACATATTTATAACAGCACTCTTATTTTTCACTTATTTTTCTTAACAAATTTCGAAACTACATGAACAATTATGCTGGAATACCAAGTTTCATCATCCCAGCATTTTTTGCTTAAAAATTATAAGCAAATGAAATTAAGAGTTTCTAATGTTAAAGCAAAATTTTGAATTTTTATTGATGTCTTGAGAAATAATATAACTATTGACTAAGAATTTTTTTATGTATTAGTATGAATTATTCTGCACATTTTACATTTTTTCTTTTTATTTTAAAATAGTTTTGAGCACATGAAATTATTTATCAAAATTGATGTTAAAAATTTTTGAGTAGCAACACTTATAAATTTTAACAGTAAGCGAAGCAGATGGCCATTTGATAAGCCTATGCAAAATTTCAGCATATTCGTACGAGAAGTTTTGAAGTTTCATTTGGTTTTCTATTTTCGCTGTAACTCGGAGCTCTAACGCTCAGAGCTTTCGCTCCAACTAAGTTTCGCACTTAAGGGAGCGTCATATATGTCGAAACCGTTTTCATTATTAAATATAATCATTACACCACTTTATTTTATAAAATTTAAATATATAAACATTTAGCTATTTATATAAATTAAAATTTTATACATTAAAGTGGTGTAATATTACACTATTTATTTTCTACGAATCAAGTTTTACCGATTGTAAAATGTAGATCAATAATTTAAAATGCTACTACCAACGAAAGCAGATAACTTCTCTACCTTAATGTGGAGACGACCCCTCTTCTATTTAGAACACAAAATGTCGAATATATTTCGATATATTTATGTCATATTAACCAAAATTTATTTCTTGGGGTAATTTTTTTATGAGAAATTTATTTATGACATCAAAAAGGGGTGTTTCTATTGACAATTTTGAAGTTAATGCCCAATGAACAATCGCAGAATAATGCTGGGTGGCTCCTTTTTTTCCGCGACTGTACAGCATTTTAAATAGAGCGATGTTTTTATAGTTTCACATTGGAATTTCATATTTTTTTATTCTAGGTTTCCGTCTGTAGCACTTTCTTGTATTTAAGAAACTATTTAAAAACCGTGAAACGTAATAATGAAGCCGACCGATCATATGTAAAGAAACTTATGAAGATTTGTTTTCAATATCGGTAACTTTTTAGCACTGAACTCTAATTATCAGAACTAATAATTGCTAGTTCACTTTATCTTCAGAAATTAATCTTTCTTATAAGTCTTAAAACTTATAATCATACAATGGTTATATAACAATGTTCACGGCTATGCTTTTAAGAGAGTGCATGTATTTTCCCTAAGAATTTGGGGAATACTTTTATTTGGAAGGATACTTTTACTTTAAGATATATGCAGGATGCAACAAAATAAATTATACAGACTGTTAACGTTACCGAAGTTTCTAATAAATTCTGCTGCAAAGGCATACAGTGCATTGTTATCCACGATAATGTTGATTTAGGTTTAAACGTCTCGCATGAATAAATGCGATTTCTCATACCCATAATTTATTACTTTTTTGCATTCTGTGTAATTTAGTTTTGATGTAATGCTTTTGTTTTTATCTGTACTGTAGTTTTTTTAACTCAAATTCCCTGTCGTCCGAATCAATGCCTTACACCCTCTGGGTAGGCTGTGTCAGGGTGGGCAATAAAATCATGATTTAATGTTACTTTTTTCATGCATTTCTACTCAGCTGGCAGAAGACCAACAAGATTACAAAAATATCACATTCTCTTTAGTGTAAGATGTTATCAAGAGGAAAGGTAATGTTTGGATGATTATACGAATCTCCAGGTAAAATTATTTCAGTTTTCCCAATTAGAATACACATACTATTCGAGGCTTTTATTGTTATTTCGATTCATTTAAAACGGAGGAAACCTTAGATGCTTAAGCGTATCCCATTGATTTATTTTTTTAATAATTAAAGATTTAAATATCGCAAATTCTATATTTCGACGCACGAGGCAGACAAGTATGCAAAGGGGTGAACAGCTTTTTAAAAACGTAAATAAAAGTTTCTCGTTAAGCCCATTAATTCAATTGGCAACCACTTACGCCAATGAATTTTCTCCTGCTTGCTTTGAAAAAGTGAGCATCTTGGCAACTTTCACAGAAAATTTTCCACTTTACCTCTTTCAGGCCGATTGGGTTCACTTCAAAAATGAATTCTTCGAAATATAGGTCAAGAGCTCATTCGAAAAAACTGTGTAAGCACCCGAAGCATGTAAAAACCAAGATTATTAGCCTAGACTTAATGATGTAAACAATAAGGAAGTTGCGAGAAATATCTGGACGATGCCTCAAGATTTTTTGGCTTCAACTCCAAATAAAATAAGAGGAGAGGGTTTTGTAAAAGCCACTGTCGCCAGCCTTTCCCACGCAGTTCGTAAGTACGAGGAATTTTTAGCGTGACGCAACTTTCACTGCCGGTCTTCCTTCGAGATTTGATACAAAAGACGCCGCGAGTTAAAGAGGTAGATTGTGTTCGGGGAAGAGTTTCACCCTGTCATGAAAACATTCTTATATTCCAAGTGTTGTTACTAAAACTTTTGTTAAAGCTCCTGCACCTTTCTCCCTTTGACAACAATACTTTTTGAGACTATTTTCGTCTAAAAATTTGGTTAGCGATTCCTGAATTGGAAAAGAAGTAAGATATCGCAACATTAATTAGCGATACGAAAAAGAATTCAAATTTACAATATTTGATCAGCAATACTTTACCAGGATGATTTATTAAAATTACTTTAAGAAATAGCAAAAATAGCTTCGAATAAGTACAAAGAAATAAATACGAATTAAGGGAAGTTCTAATTGTGAAAGAGGTAAAAATACAATAATATTAAACAACGAATGAAAAAGAACGAGGAGGAATAAGAATCTGGTGAATTATATCATCAAAGGCCTTCATCCAAGCAGATTCAAAAATAGAATAGGTTTCCTGTCGAGGAAAAACGACTTTAAAGTCTAAATTTGAATTTTCCTCCAAGGCCTGAACCTATTCCGGAACAAATTGGAAAGAAAAACATTTATCCACAAAGAAGAAATTCAAAACAGTCTTTTAAACATAGTCTGAAAAGAAGGGCTATTGTTGTTGTTTTGTCTTTTTTCGATATTCAATTCGAATAAGAAGGATCCCGAAAGAAAAAGAAAGCGACGAAGTGAAAGCTTTCGTGAAGGGGAAAAACGCATTGTTTAATGTTTCACACATTTAATTGTTAATTTTTCCTGTAAAACTAGATAACCAAACATCTGTTTCGTAAAGTCTTGTAATTGAAATCGTTTATATTATTTTTAGTATTTCATGGAACTAATCACAGGTGTTGCATCTAAATAGCGATTAAAAATAGACCGATGTTGTGAGAACTTTTGTTGAAATTTCAGATCGATCTGATAACATAATTTAAAATATCTTATAATTTTCTTTTTGACTTATATGGATAGGTTGTAAGCAATATATTTATACTTTTCCAACGAAATATATATAAAAAGAAACGAATATAATGAAAATTTCTATTTATTAGTCAGTAGTTGTATAAAATTTATTTATTTTTACAAAGAGATTAACATAATAGATCAAAACGAGAAAGGTTGGGTCGGCAACTATTTACATAAGGTCAGGCTTGGATCAACACATCTTAGGAGTTAAAACTTCAGAGGCTAGCTACAAAATCGCACTCGAGTTGATGTAGCTGTCCAAGAAGTAGTTGCAATTATATTTCGTGTTTCTAAGTAAATAAATAAAACTGCCACAAGAGTTGCAATTAATCGTAGTACAGTCAAACAGAATATTAACCCTGGAGAAGTTGTGGACGTCTGACAAAAGACATGCGAATTTTATTTTGTTGCTGAGCGTAGTTGAAGAAAAAAGCATCTCCAATAAAAATGACGCAAGTTGTAATAAAAATATAGTTAAAAGTATGAAAATAAAAAAAATTAAGGATATTAGTAAAATTAAGTGATTATTAATGAGCAAAGCAGATGGTGTCTGTCAGAAACCACGCGATCTAGGTCAGAGGTGCGACCTCTCGAGGGTTAAAAAAGATTAAGTTAGCCGTTTCATTAGTATTCAAAGATGTCTAAAATTTTCCCATATTCCTTAATATCTGTATCTTCGAATTGTGTTAAATTTATTTTGATGAGCTTTAAAATTATGACTAATTAAATGACGAGTTGAATATATTATAGTTACAATGTTTTTATCAGTATAAGCATGCAGATTCAGTCCGTCACTGGAACTATCTGATGTCAGTGTGGCCTTCAACAATACTAAAAAGAGATTTAAAAAAATCTAGAGTTCACAAGATCGTCAAATATCGGTGGCATGTAATGTCAGAAGACAGAAAATGAACGACGAAACGAAGAGGGGGAAATTAAGTAAAGAAAAATCAACTAAAAAATGGCCATTTTTATCTTAGAACTTTTTACAGGCATTAATTAAATCGACAATTGGGTGTTTATGACAACTGCCAGTATCTGCTGCACTTTTATACTCCTTTCAACCCGCAATAAATATTCATTACGCCTGTGACCAGCCATTTCCCTCTTCTTGTTCATGTTTAACCCTTCAAGTCTTGTGCCCGTCATATTGACGTGCATCGAATCATCGCATTTTTAAGCTTATAAACTAAAATTTAATCATTCATTAGCTTTATAATTTGACACAAAAATTATGCAGGATCCATAAGCATCTTGAGTATTCTATGCCTTCTTGGATGAATGTAAACGATATCCCCTTTCCAAAACATGAGGGGTCATCTTATTAGATAGCAAAAAAAAAAAAAAAAATGCGACCCTTCAGTTAAAATTTCATTCATTTCCTCATTTTCTGAAATGTTCATATCACCGAGATTTAGCATTCTTATAACCGCTAGTGCTTCTCTCTACATTACTCTGAAATAAGTATACTTAAATTATTATTAACAACCAGTATTAAATTTATTATTAATTAATGCTTATTGTCTTATTGCTCTTTCCTACTTACTTGGAGTCACAAAAAATTCTTGTTCCAAGTAGTATAAATACAGGTATATTATAACTAAATTTCGGCTAATGAGAATGTTCTAGAGCTCCAAACGAAACGAAATTTTACTAGTACGTAGTACAAGTGATGCTCTCTGTGAAAACCGGAAAAGAAAAAAAAGAAGAAACAGTCGGTGCCGACAATATCTGAAGTGATTTTTGCAGATTTTTTTTATTACTGAAGCTAAACTGAATATTTAAATTTTTTTTAGTTTAACTAAAAATGCAGCAAAAACAAAAACTGAATGTATAGTCTTTTTTTCGTTCAAAATACCGTTTTCATGCAAAACAGAGCACCACCTCACACTACTTTCCTTGTTCTCATAGAGAGAATCATTTGTGCCATATTCTAGTAAAATTTTGTTTCTTTTGGAGACTAGAACCGGCTCTAGAGCTTTTGAATAGGCTAGCTTCAACTATAATAACCCTACATTTTTGCTGCCAAAATTAGTTTGTAAATAAAAGTTAAAAAGAGCTCTGCAATAAAACGAAAACGATATAAAAATTGCATACTTGATTTATATGTTCAAGATGCAGCTCAACTTTCTGCTGGGCTTCCTTCAGAGCATTCCTGTCTTTATGATGAATTGGTGTTACCTTATGCAGACGGCTGAGGAGCAGTGGGTACCTAGAAATAGTAATCCTAATTAGTTTCCGGCGTCTGGGATTTCGGAACTTCGTGGGAAACCCAGGAAAAGAATAAAAATGAGAGGAACCAGGATACTAAATAATGAAACACGTGGAGATAAGAGGAAATTTACGTACGCAAAAAGTATTTCCTGTTTAAATTTTAGAAACATTGTTCTAAGAATTTTAAAGTTTGCAACATACCCCTTTTAACAAAATACTGAAAAATAAGCAGAACCAGTAACACTAAATTTGATTGAATAACCCCACATAAATATAAAAGCAGTGTTACTTCTTGATAAAAACTAACAAAATTAGTCATTTGTAAAATGCTATTAAATCAATTTAAGAAATTTTTGATGAAAGTAATCCTAATATTTTGATGAAAGGAAAAATAATCCTATGAACAATTCATAATTGATTCAGAATGCTAATCTATGTCATTTAACCTTTGTATTAATTGCAGTGAAGAAGGAAGCTGGTGTCTTTCCACTAATCCTATTTTTCAGTCACAGGTATTATTTTCTTTTATAAAAATGGAAAATTAACTTTTCAGTAACTGACATTACTTATACGAAAGCTCAGGTATACGAAAATTGTCCCAAGACAGAAAATTTCCAATAATATAGTTTCTATACCCTTTCACACAAAACTACCAGCAATGTATATCTGCAAATATTTTAAGGATTTGGTTTTTCTTTGCATTTTTGAGAAACTTAGAGAGTGCAATGAAATGTATAAATAAAAAGCAAATTTATTTTATGGTCTGTTTCATTCTCATAGCCGAATTCTTTATTGAATCATTTATTTGAAATTCAAAACATTGTTTTTCAAAGTATAAAAATTTTTATTTCTGGAAACATACCTTGTGACTCGTTGAACTGGAACCATTAGGAAAGCTGGCAGATTCATTCGCCTTAACAGAGTATTTTCCATTTGTGACACTCGCAGAAATATTCGCAACAACTCTTTTTCTTTCTCCAGACTGCTGAGGAGTACCGAAGCAGAAGCCTATAAAAGAAAATTACATTTGCCGATTATATATCAGTAACATATTGCCTATAAAAATTCATATAATAATAAGGTATAAATATTATATTTATAGAATTTATAAATATAAATAGTTGAATAATTTGCATAAAAATGTAACCGAGTTGTAAATTCCTGTGATTGATTGCTTTGTTGTATTAATATCCTGTTTTGAAGTTACGCTAGAACTATTTGGGGATGGAATTTGTAATTTTGAACCTTGCTCAGATGAAAAGGATGACACTTGAGCCGACAACCGCTCTCAAACTTTCCTTACCACACCAGTGGAAGAATACAGAATTCCGATGGATTCAACTAGTACCAAGTCCGCGTGCGCTTCACATATTTGGTAGAATCGGTTGTCGAACCCAGGACCTCCGGTTCCGAAGCCGAGACATAAGATTAAAAGAAACTTATTGATTGTTTGAAGTTCAGCATAATGCTTCAATCTTCTTTGGAATCGATTGCCACATTAAATTTGACCCGATATAAACTAAACAAAGGGCAAAGCATAAAATAAACTAAATAAAGACAATTCTTACAGTGATTAATGAAAACCACACTTATTAATATGAAGAAATTAAAACTATCCAAAAATCGCGACCAAGAAGCAAAATTTACCAGAAACAACAAGTCTTAGTGACAGTTTAATTACTCGTATAGTTTATTAATCCAACGCGTTTAAGAAAATTTCTTTCAGGGTGTTCAGAACTCATGGCAATTCTGGATTCAATTAATTGATTCGGTTTGATATGCTATATAGTTTAACAAATATGAATGAGTTTGATTTACTATATTAAGATTTCGCTGTGAATCTTCGATTGAACTAATAGGATGGAGCTCTCAATTTTGATCCATGTTCAGTTGACGTATGATGATATCCTGTCTCAAAACTTCCACAACATATCAAGATAGTCCAGTTCCTCTCAAATTTGACATAAACCATCTTATCATTCATGCACCATTTTTTTTCTCTCTTCAGATGGTAATTTGAGTGTGAGAACTAATTCATAATTCAGATTTTGGAATATTCTGATAAATCTTCAGCATGTTGAAACACAAATCAAAGACAAATAAAACCGTTTCGATTCTATCATCAGACAGTACTAGCCTTCTCAAGACTTTGAACTGTTTGAAATGTAAATGCTAAGGGTTTGTTTCGATTCCATCTCGTGAGTGTAAGAAACGTAATTTGAAACTACGAAGGGGGGACGTTCCGAAAGTAAGTTTCCTCATGATTTTTCGAAAGGAAGCTTTATAACAAACAGAAACATACAATGACATAACAAGATACAAACTTTTGGCAATTTTTCCACATATTCGCCACCGACATTGATACATTTGCCGTACCGTGAAATCAATTTCAAGAAACCATCCTGGTAAAAATTCGGTGCCCAGCGATTGAAAGAAGTTCACAGCCTTAACGCCAGTTTGATGAGGATGTTCGGAAGAGACGACCCGATAGTGCTGACTTCAATGCAGGACAAATGTGAAAGGCTGATAGGGCAAGATCGGGGCTGTAGTCTGGATGATCCTATCTCTCCCATCTTAGGCGACGAATGTGTTCTTGTGTGTCCCTTGCAGTGTGTCATCTTGTATTATCGTCCAAGAACAAAACCCCTCAACTCTAAAGCTTTGGTCGGGCCCTGCAGCCCCACCAGACTTTTACCTTTTCCCTGCATTGAAGTCAGCACTATCAGAACGTCACTTCCGAACATGATCATCAAACTGGCGTTAAGGCTGTGAAGAACTTCCTTCAATCGCTGGGTACCGATTTTTACCACGATGAATTCTCGATATTGATTTCATGGTACGACAAATGTATCAATGTCGGTGGCGAATATGTGGAAAAATAGCCAAAAGTTTGTATTTTGTTATGCCATTGCACGTTTCTTCTCTACTAATAATAAAGGAGAATGTGTGTGTGTTAGCGCTCTACAGGGCACACCGCTGGACTTGGAGCTACGAAATTTGAAGCACAAACATACTTTAGAGGGTGGGAATGTGCACCTCGGAGCCCTTTTTTGAAATTTTAATTAATTAAAAATTAAACGAAATGTTGGGTATTAATTCTTAATAACTTCCGAAAACATTACAGCACAAAAATCATTTTTACGCCATCTGAAAGTGCAAAAAATTACCTTAATGCTATAAATTAAATTGCCTTACAATGTTTTCTTGAATTTTAATACATTTTAAAAAATATTTTTTGTCATAATTTACAATGCTTTTCATTGTTCAAACCGTTTTCATTGTTTAAACAAATATTTAATTGCGTATTTCTCTTTCATTGTTGTAATCTGAGATAATAACCTAATACATTTTGCTTTCATATTTCATTTTATCAAAATTTTGTCAAATCAGTAAACAAAGCTCTCCGAGATATTACTTTGCTTATATTAAGAAACATAAGCTGAAGTGTTATGGTTGCTATGTTTTCATTTGTTTTTCAACATGTTTTAATCCAGCTAACATGCCGCTGGCCATAAAATGTGCTGTGTCATTGTAATATTTCATTAAAATGCATATTTTACAAGAGGAATAAGAAAGTGAAGATAGTGCATACAACGTGAAATTAGAGGTTACAGTTATTTGACTCTAGACAATGAGCAGAACAAGTACAAGATCACTAATAGAACATGAGTTAAATATCTACCACAGTCTGAAGTTTAAAATTACGTTGTTCAGGGAACCATTAATATAAAATGATAAAAGATTCAACCGAAATCATATTCCCGGTGAATAAAGCTGGTCGCCGAAGGCGACTTGTTTGTAATAAAGCTTCCTTCTGAAAAAGCATGACGAAACTTAGTTTCGGAACGTCCCTCGTAATTACTGCCATTTCAGAACATATGACCGAAGATGAAGGATCGATTTTTCAAGCAGTATGTGGTTAAATGGGAAGAAAAATCTTTTGCACATATGTTTATAAGCATGACTATGTGTCTTTAATTACTGTGAATAGTTGTACTGTGATATTTTATAATAAAATTTATGTATATTCTTCTTGACGTTGTCATTCTTCAAGCTACCCACATTTCCTTCTAAAAGATATAAAGTAATTCAAAATGAATGTCCTGATAAGAAAACTTCTTTCTAACCGACAACAGAAATTTTTGCACAATATGTAGAAGATAGCTTAAAGCCTTGTTTGCCCCCGTAATAATTGCTCCATGCGACTATCCTTGGTCACACAGACAATATACAATCAATAGTCTATTTCCAAGCCAGGCATTGTGAAGATCTTCGTAACCTTTTATGCCAGTGCATTCTCTGTGTATAATTTCAAAGCCTTCATTTATCATTACTTGCCTATGGGATGTACATATAAAAACTAGGAAAATAATATAAATACGTAAAATGTGCAAATTGGGTAGTTTTAAAGGTGGTAATCTAAATCTTTTAACAATACGTCTTTTGTCTTCATTTCATGGCGATATGGAGAAGGCTCTGTCTTAACCAGAAGCGGCTCGTTCATAGGGACTGCAGCACCCCTAAGTTTTTCTATTGTGTAAATTTAATCAATTTATTTTATTTCGCATTTATTATTTAAATCAATCAACGATCTAACGCAATTTTACATTAAACGATTTCGATCTTCACATGAAAGGAGAGGAAAAACTGATGCAGAAAAGTAAGATTTCTATTTTATTTTTTCACTACCTAAAGAGAAGAAGCACAAAGGGAAAAGTAACTACTCAGACGAGAACTGTGGATCCTTGCAGCACCGAATTCCACCTGCGCAGTTACAAAACGCGCAGGTTTTCCCTGCAAAAATTTTAAGCTGAAAGGGTACTGTCGAAGTTGACAGTTCTCGTGACGTTTGTTGATAGTTCTCGTGACGTTTGTTGATAGTTCTCGTGACGTTTGTTGATAGTTCTCGTGACGTTAGAAACGGAGTTTTAAACATTTTTCCACCGCGGAAATTTTTTTCGCTAGCCAAAACTTTGGAAATAACCAAGGAAATGAAGAATAATCAATGGTAAATAAAAATTTAATTGGAAAATTTTTTTATAGTAATGAAATTTGGATGAAATTTCTTGAAATCCAAAGAATCTTTTTGATAATTTTTAGTTATAAATGCCGATGACGAACAATAATACATACAAGACGATTTTCATACAAGACATTTTCTGCGATACAAATATCCTTTCAAAAATTTTGTGACACCCAATATTTTGTACCTTCTTATTTGGGATCATGATTCATAATTTAAGAAGCCCCGATTTCGAATAAAACACGGTTCGCTTTAAGGAACAGAATTTCTTACAGAATATTGATAAGGATATTCCCATTTTAAAATATCGCAGTCAACTTTTAGATAGAAGTAATAAATAAATTAATCATTTTTTTTCTCATCTTGGCAATTCCTGTTACTACATAATACAATAAAACATGAACTCGCTTTCTAACATTAATATATATATATATATATTTTATGACGCACACAATACGAATCGGGATAGGTTAGTACATGTAGCCGTTTTGATTTCAATGAATAAAAATTTTTTTATCGTCGTACAAGCATCAAGGTTAACCTTTCTGATCTTTTGCTGAAAACAAAGCAAGAAGAATTGATTTTATTTTTAAATAGTTTTTAATGATACTAATATATAGTATCCGCTATATGCTTCTTTTCATATTAGTTATAATCATAAAATTTTTTCTTGTTCATTAATAAGAAAATTATTTTATTTCTGTACTCTACTGTCATTCGAGGAAGCGGTTGTCGGTGATTAGCCTAAGATGATGAAATTCAAAACTTTATAACTTGGTAAATTTTAGTCTAGTCGAGCCTAAAATCGAGACTATCTTCCGACCCGGTTTTTGGATTTTAAAAAAATAACCAGTTTAAACCGGGGCAAAAAAATAATCGAAAAAACCGGTTAACCAAAACAAAATAAACGGTAGGTTTTTCGCATCCATACTTCTGATAGAGATGATCTCACAATTATGAAATGGACTACCAATTGTATATTGTCCGTATGACCAAGGATAGTTAAAGCAATTATTACGTACCCAAACAAAACTTTTAGTTTCCTTCTGTATTGTGCTCGCATTTTTCTTTCTATCATGGAAAGTACAGCCATTTGTAATCAGGTAAATTATTTTGAATCCCCCAGTACCATAATGTCCAAGAGAAATAAAAAAATAACTCTTCGAAATAAAAAAAATGAAGCGTTTGAAAAAAGAAGATAAACTATTTTTTTGTGAGACTTTGAACTCTTTGATGGAACTACGTAATTCAAACTAGCAGAAAAAAAACACACAGTAAATACCGTACGAATAACATTCTGGCTTCGCTTCTGGCATCAATTATATTCCACGACTCGTTACTTAGATTATGAAACATCGTCTCTTGGCAGCGAACCTCTCAAACGGATCGCTATTAGGACATTAACAGCCTTTAAAGTAAACAAGAGAAAGCACTATTACGTGCCATAGTTGACGCCACTCAAATCCCAGCGGTAATTGCGAACTATAAATATATATCTGCTACTATTTTAAACGCCATCATGCTGCTCTGGTAGTAAAAAATATTTATAAAATCAATTTCACAGACAGCCTATTTTTAGCTTCCGTTTTTCTGTCCAAAATAGACGAAAGTAAAGGGTAACGCAGATATTTGGGAATCGCAAGAATTCCAGAATTAAAAAAAATCTGCTGATCCTCGAGAATTCCTTAAAATGAGATTTCTTTAAATAAACGAAATATTCCTCTGCGGTTTATATATTTTCAGAAATTTTTAAGCACTTTCTTCTCCGTACTTTCATTAAGGAAGGGGGCAATGGTCTCTTTTTAATACCTTTATTATGGGAGGTACAGAAGTTGTACCAGTACAAATTTTCTTTTATGGCTAATAGACAAACTGGAAAAGATGCTGTAGCACCAAGTTATTAGGATTTCAATCCCCTGCTAGAACTACTCTTTCTATCATCTGATTAATTTATAGATAGTTTTCTCCCATGTCCTAATGTACTACCCTATATGTAATAAGTAAGTTTCTTGCTGTTGAGGAAAGAAAATAGATGAACCCTAGGGCAGTCAAAATGGGCAAGAGACTTTATCTTTCTATAGTTTGATAAATGGGGAAGACACTTTCCTATTTCTCCTCCATAATCCCTGTTTTAAAAGGACATTGAGTATCACCCACCAGTAATCTAAAGGCTAAAAAAAGTAAAAGATTGTTGTAGAAAAATAAGTGTTTATGTATTTATAAAATTAATTAGAATTTCACTCTTTAGTTTTAATTTTGATGAATTTATACAACAAATATAATAAAAGATCTAAAAAATATCTAGAGGAAGTGAGGATAAAATTTATACAGACGCGTAGTGATGGGGGGGAAGGGAAATATAGATGCCTCAAGTGCCAGTCTTAGAAGGCGCTATGAAGGCAAAATATTAATGCGCATACACCACTTTTTGAAGACAAATATGACGAGGGGGCAAAAAAATAATGAACCCAAGCGCCATTAATCTTTGCAGCGTCACTGATGATTATTGGGGGCGAATATAGTGTCACGGGCGCTATTTACTATCACTACACCACTGAATCTGTATGCATTATTCCGGTAAACCAGAACCAAAGAAAGTTCAGAGATGAGCCTTCTAGAAGACTGGATGCTTAACTTTCGTTTCTTACGGGCCTGCGCAATGAAAATAAGTTGATTTTGGTTTGTTTGTGGCAAGTTTTATGGCACGACAGCCATATTAGACTATATTGGGTTAATTGATTTTGGACTGAGTTCCAGTATTAGCAGTGGTGACTGGATGATCCTGTCTTCATAGCGGTTCCGTGCGATTTTTCAACTATGTTCCATGTGATGATCAATAGTTTCTTGGATAACAATACTCATTTTCTTATCTGATACTGTTTTTTAATTGAAGTTGCCGTCACGCCCATGGAAGACATCAGAACTGCTATTTGAAATTAGACACCCCACTAACCGTCTGATTGCTTATCCTGCGATAGGAAGTAAGTGCATGGAAGTCTGCTACATCCTACGATTTTCGCAAGCTAATGTGTGTACTAAGCACTATTATAGCTTTGAATCATATTATACTAATAAATCTTTGTATATAAATAACAATTTGCTTGGTTAAACGGTATTTGAATATGTTTGCAAGCGTTGCATCTAAACAGCGACTTTAAAAATTCGGCAGTCAGAAGGTTATCATGGATGTAATTAGATAACAGCAGAGGCTAAACTAAAGTATAAAATATGAAAGGGATGTGAAACATTAGACAAAAGTATGGGCATATGTTTTCACAAATGTTATTGTCTGCAGAAGGAATGTAACACTGATTTACCTATGAAAGTAATTGATCCCACTAAGAACTGCAAATTCACAGATTAGATTTCAGTGAATTTTAAGCAGATAAACAAATAGGAAATATTAAATCCTCACCTGTTTCACACAGTAGGTTTCAAAAGCATGCAGCATCGAAGATGATTCCAAAAATATTTTCCCAAGATTTACGGTGCTGTAATCCTGAAAAAGAAAGAGAAGTTTTATGTAGCATTTAACTCTAGTAAGAATCGATTGCCGTCTTATATTCAGTCTGACCGGGCATTCATGATGATCCGACAGTTTAAAAAGCATTATAAAATTGGAAGATACAAAATTTTATAGCAGAAAAGTTGCCAATATTGTCTTGATGGCAATGAAGGGAAAATTTTCCAAAAATTTAATTTTAAATTGATATATCTACACATTAATAATGATTCATCTTATTAGTAATCCGAATACAAAAGCATTTCATTGTGATGTACATTCTAGTTCAGTGATTTTAACTTTTTCAACTCGCGACTCCAAAATTGAAAAAAAATTAAACATTGTTTAATGATAAAGAAAAAAAAATCGGTTTAAAATATTCATACAATGAGTTTTAAAGAAAAGCTTTAAGTCAAAGATTGTAACTATTAAAGAATCTAAAACAAGAGGTAGTGTAAGAATTTTCAGCGACCCCAACAATGTTTCTATACAGTCCATTTGGAGTAGTGATCCTTAGTTTGAGAAGCCCTGTTCTAGATATAACCTACAGATATTGTATAAAGAAAAATACAAATTTAAGTCTAATCACCCGATATAAGAAAAGGAGGGAGGAACTATTACTACTAAATTAGGTAAAATAATAAGAAGAAAAAGCAAATTTCTGTTCTTACACTTTAAGCAAAACTAGTCTCAATATAAATAGGATAATATAACATTTGAAATAGAAAGGATGTCAAATTCATTGTCATCTGAAGATGTCAAGGCCAGGAATTTGTATCACCGTGAATCATGGGCTTGATGCATTTAAGAATGAATTATGAAACATGCTGTTTTAAATTCGATCTTCTGTTAAAATCGAACGGAATTTCTAACCTTTAATTCTCTAAATTGCAATAATTCAAACGCTTTGTTCACTCACCTCGTCACCATGTTCCATGGCAATGTCCAAAGCATCTTGAAGTTTCTCAGCGAATTTTGTGTTTGCAGAGATTAGCTCATCCAAGTTCAGAAATATGCTCACCAACTGATCTCTTGCCAGAAGACCAGCTATTTCCATAGGGCGATAAAACTCCTGTAGGAATGAAATGACTGTGAATGACTGGGAAACGAATCAATGATAATGTAGGAATGGCTAACGAAATGAATGCATGCCAATGTAGAAACGATTGTCTTTTTAATTAAATTCTTTACATATCATATAAAAATTAAAAAAATATTTTGTTGGAATCAAAACTGTACCCGAATTTATTATATAAAAACCGAAATACATACATATTGGAAACTCCCAGTCTACGTTATGTAAACAGATTTAATATTTTAAAGAATATTTCTTTACAAGAGTGGATCCAGGCATACTTGAAAGAAAAACTTTCTTCAAATAAGAATATGCATTCGTTCCTCATTTGGTAAGCACCGTATAAAAACATCAATACTTATATTAGATTTATGCAACTTTATTTGAATATGACATGCCATTCCTAGAATCCATCATATAGTAAAATTCCGAAATATGTTGTAAAAACTGTATTGCAAATGAAGATCTTTCAATCGATATCAGAAATTTCGCCTTGATAATAAGAACGATTGTTTTTTTTCTATATATTATAATGTTGACACTTTGTTTGTATATACAAATTACAACAATATCAAAGTGGTAGACATAATTATGTTCTGCAGAAATTTCTTTAAAGTTGCAGTAATAGTGCTCCTCAAAATGTCGAATACGAATTCTGAAGTCTCATTATGAGGACATTATTGTTATATTCTCGTAAAATACTTAATTTTTAAAATAAATTGTTTCATTGCCGTTGCTATTTTAAATTAATTTCTCGAGTTTTAAATAAATAACTTCATGGAAAAAGTCTTTAGTTCGTTTAAGAAAGAGTTGTTATAGTGCTAGAAAAATACATTCTTGTTTTTGAAAAGGAATGAAAAAGACTTCTTAACTAAGTGCCTCCCAGAAGCGATGACTTAATAAAAGAGTAGGATATAATTATCGATAACCAACATCTCCTTTATAGGCATTAAGAGCAGAATCATTTTCCTTACATCTTTTTATTAGATTTAGATTGATGATTCTGATCGATTCTTGAATCCCGAAGGCCACCTTGCGGTTCCTTTTTCGCTATGTTTTTATTCACCCTATAAAATTATAATTGGTGAAACAACATAAGAAAGATGCAAATATCTGTTAAATTTTCTCTAGTTTTAACCTTTTGTGTGAAGACATCTTTCCCAAATTTGTAGTGATTTCACACAATTACTGAGCTTTTCTTCTAAATAAAAACTTCCACAAATCTATTCTAAATTGTTTCAAAATATTGATTGATTAGATAAACCCTCGGTTTTCAGCTACTGTTCAGCAACGGATTCCAAGACTACCACTTTTGGACGATTTTACACCAGAAAGGGGAGTCAGGTAATGAGACATATGAGAGCATTTCCGGAGTTCTTTGTTAGATCACGCTGAGTAAAATGTAAACATCACCCTTCCATTCTTCACTTTCCCCCTATCTTGATGAAAATAACTCCACCCGGCGCATGCGCAAAAGCGTGGAGGGTTTCCGAATCCGTTGCTATACAATAGATGTTCTTATCTTTAGCATCCATGTGCACATCCTAAATATAACCAGCTTCCCTAGATTACCCATTTCGAAGAATATAGGAGTAGAAGAAAAAGTAGTGATTATAGAACTCACAGCATTTGTCCCGTTAAATAAAAATACAGTGGGACAAAAGGCAGTTTAGAAAAGAGTAAATGAACTTTAAAGAAGGACCCAAACTATGTGCCAAGCATCACTAAATGCAAACAATATTTTATATCCGTCCATACATAAAAATCGTTCCTTTTAAAAAATTGTTTGCATATGCCTTTTTAAAAATGTGTACTCTACCCGTTGTTATCTTTAGTCCCTTAGTTGAATATCAATGAAACATACGTTCTCATCCAGCAAGACTTTCAGACAAGATTTTGAAGACGTCCCACATCTTCAAAATTGCTCCCTACTTTATATGAAATATAATAATGCATTATTTAACTGCACAAAGACTATGCACTTTGTGCACGCTGAAAACTAAGCTAAAAAAGTAATTATCTAAGTAACTGCGTGCAACCCAATCTCAATGGCAGAACTTACTTCTTTAATAATTCGTAAATCCCTTCCATACTTGAGTTCGGTATCCACAAACTCTATGATAATCTCCTTTCTCTCGCACCTGCGGAATTCACACTTTCGACACACCAACGGACTGAAGAGCAGACCTGAATCTTCCTCCTCTATGGGTTCGACTTGATGGTCACAGTCTGCGCACAGTTGCTCCTCCCAATCGGTGGTCGGCAACTGTTTCATGCGAGTCGGTTTACTAGTTTCGGTTCCCACACCGCTGTCATTCCTCTCCACTTCCGAGATACGAGAGGTCTGAAAAGGAAAAAAATACATTGAAAAACGCAATTCAGTGAAATGAGGTAAATTCTATTTTAGTTAGATAAAAGTCCCACTTTGAAGTTCCATGAGCTTCTTGGGACCAGACCTCGTAATTCTGAACTGTGCTCAGATTCTAAAGATGACAACCAAGCCAGTATCTTCCTTTCCAAACTTCCACACATCAACAAGATGTCCAGACCCGACTGATTTAAAGCGCACAAAACCGCCTACAAGGTGGAACGTAGGGTAAATCGGGTTTCGAACCCGAGTCCCTTTGGTCTCGAAATTGAGATCCTGCCACAAAACCACCGCGGCCCACTCCATAGAAATTTATCTTAACAATGTTTTCACACTTAAGTGTTTAGTTCTTTTCACCAATTTAATTGCATGGGTCCTCTTGTTTTGGGAATGTGTTGTAGTTATGAATCGACTAACATTGCATAAATGATTTGAGATTCTTATGGATTTATAGCAATTTTTGTAATGTATAACAGAGAATAATTTTTTATCTTAAAAGTTAACCCATTCACCAGCAACATTTAGAGTACAGCCAGACTACGAGATATCTCGTAGTTGGCAGTGAATGGATTAAAAAATACGAAAATTCGTTGTGTATATGAACTATATAACAAGAAGAATATAACCAATAATCTGGACTGGATGTCGGTTTCTGTAGACTAATTTAAAAGTCTCTCGAAACCAGCACCCAGTTAACCAACAGCATCGAAATAAACACATCTTCAGATATTTTTAAGTCCAAAATTAAGGCTTGAGAGACAAGAAAACTAAGCAAAGATCCTGTCTGAAGACAAAAAATAGAACATTTGAATGAAAGGGAGCTAGCTGAGAAGAGTAAAGAGAAATATGATGGAACGGAAAACAAACTACGCTGACGTATGCTTAAGAAAAATTGTCTCGATACTAAAGTGAAAATCTAATTAGCAAATCAACATTTTATGCTTTTTTTTAACCCGGAAAAATTTCCGGCAATTATGTATGAAGTTGCAGCTTTTGAAACCTGTGAATATCCAATTTTGTGAAACAGGGGCAAATGCGCATGTTTTTGGCTTTTTAAAAAATGCAGCACATTTTTAGATGCTATTTATTTAGTTATCTCTTAGAAACACCTGGCAGAAGAAAAAAGCGATTCCTATAAATAACGTGTTTTTTAAACTTAAATCCATATTAAGGCTTCTTTAATTATAAATCTTCGCCACAAATCACGTCGAAAACATGAATTTTCCGCCGGATTACTATGTACACAAAAATAATTAAGGAAATCATCTTGATTTGGAAAAGGTCAACAACACTTTACAAATAACTGCATGACTAAATTTATTTTTTGTTTCTTAGTAATTAATGCTTCATGGATCACACAACCATTTTTTTAAAGTTCAACTTGAAATTCTCTAGATACTGGATGGGGATCAACCAGACCAGAAAGCCAAACACCGGAATTAAGGCGGAAACGTCTAGTCACCTAACCACTGACGCTAATGATCATGAACCAACACATGACGAAGATAAACAACATTCAAAATAATTATTATACTGAATTGTCACTATCTATTAAAATATTGTGACCATATTATTTTTTTAGGAATAGTTGTGAACCAGGATTCTTTAGAAGTTAATTTTCTTCGAAATTTAATATCAATAACTTTTAAAATCTTTTATTATGAACTATTAGGCTATAAATAGAAAACGAGACGATCCAGGATATTCTATTTTAAACCGGGATAAATAGTCAGAAATTGTGCACGCCCCACCTGATACGGGACGTTTGGTCAATTGATTCATGGGACTATTTAAATGTTCCCTTTTTAAGCAATTATTATTGATGTCCCGTTTTAAAGCAACACAACGGTTATTTTGGGACGGATCTCATAATTTTGAACCACTGTCAGACGATGAGGACGACTCATCAGCTGACATCTCTCTTTCTCTAAACTTCCGCATCACACCAGCGGTAGGACATTTGATCCAAGACGTCAGATTTAGCTTCATACAAGCCGGATTTTCACTAGAGTCGGGTTTCGAACCTGTAACCCTCAGACCCCGAAGTCGAAACCTTACCACTAGGCACAGCGGTCCATTATTATTTCTCTGGGAGAAAGGGTCACGAGTGGCAAAATAAGAAATCCTGACTTATACAGCAGACTTCCGTTTTAATTTCTTCACGACTCGCGTATTCTGAAAACTGAAATTCACCATTCGTTTCAGCCTAGCCAGAAACAAAATTAGACTTAATTGTGGTTGGGAAAAAAACAGCTTTGTGCTCAACTTTTATTCCTTTGTAAAAGTTATGCAAAATGAAAACAAAAAGAGGCAGAATCGCATTGGACGCTGAAAGTTTGAAAAATATGCTTCTCCAAAAATTATTGCTTTTCAATCATTTCAAAATTGTTTGGTATATTTCATTAAAATTTATTTCGCGTTATTATTTTACAATCTGACGCGACTTTCCACATTTATAAACTTATAGCGGGTAAACTAGTCAATATAATCATTGTATTCAACCGCAACTACTGCACGTGTTTAACATGCAACTGAGATGAGTCTTCAGCTTTTAAAAATTTGTTCTTTCCCAAGCGGCGGTTTTAGTCTTCTGCCTAAAAAGTGTTAATCTAGATTTGTTCTCAACATTAAATGCTGAAAGTGGTTGACAGGATTTGAATGAATAGTATACGAGAGTAAGGTTCTCAATTTTCCCGCTCAACTAGAAAAGTATACCATGACTGCGATTTGTTTCCCAATCTCATGTATGCAGAAAGCATATACTTCGTACATTTTAGAACAGATTTGCACACCGTACTTTCCATTGCATTATACGGATGCATGCGCAATTACTATTCGAGAGTAATTTTGAATGATTTGTCAGGACTTCTAAAATTTTCCCAATTGCGACTCCTTTAAACTGAAGAATTCAGCAAGAGCAACTACACACGAGAAATATTTTCGTAAACATAAGTGCATATATAAGTAGAAGAATAGGCGAATATAACATTAATTACTTCTAATCATACACAAATTACTACTTTTGATTTAGAAGTAAATAAAAGAAATTGTAATTATTTTCGGAAAATTTAGAGAAAACGTTCCAAATAATTAAGCCAATATTGATAAACAAAATATTAATTTTGTTTACTGATGATGAAGGACGAGACTTGTTAATATCACTAAACAAAACTAATAATTTGGCAACCCAATTTCGGGTCAAGACAAAGGTTGAGATATTTTGTTATAAGGATTATCGCCTATATAGGAATTTGCCACTTTGAATATTTTTATTTTTTAGGGAGAGCCTTTTATCTCTTTTTATGCCATACTATTATAAATAAGTACTCCCCACACTATGTAGATGAGCAATTATAAATGTCCTCTTTTTCCCCACTGGTGTAGGCTGAGCTTTTCTACTCCCAGCTTTTGTATTTTAACTACTGCCGTTGTTCGGGCAATGTTTGTGACTTTTTATCTTGGTTTTGAAATGAATCTTGTCTGTGGGGCTGGTCCAGCGGTCCTCTTCTAGGTTGGTGGTACGGTTCTTTCCTCACTGGTCCCTCCCCGACTTTACACCCAATCTGGGTAAGTTGGACCAGTGCGGACATTAAGAAAAGGATTACTGCCTATTAAACGATAACTTTATCTGAATTCCTTTTTAAAAAATAAAAATACCACAAACTCTGAATTTCATTGAACGAAATTTTTACTAAAAATCTAGCCAATATAGAAGCACAAATGCATATTTGAATGGAAAATTAAATCGATATTTCGTCTTAAAAGTGTCAACCTTTATATTACAGGTAGACGAGATTCCAAAAATCTTCTCCAAGATGAAGATTTTGAATGAACACGAAAGTATTTTTATTCCTTTTTCGATCCATTTGAAGATAAGATCTGATGGTACAAAAAATAAGGGGTGTAAAACTATCTACAAAGTGATTAGAATCCACAGATTAACTACGTTTGGGAGTGAAATTCTAATGATTCAGTGGTACAGTAAATCAGGGGTGTAAAACTATCTACAGAGTGATTAGAATCCACAGATTAGCTACGTGTGGGAGTGAAATTCTAACGATTCAGTGGTACGACAGTTGTAAAATCACGTACTCAAAGGGAAAGAAATATTATGGCTCAGAATGTGTCCCGCCATTAAGTAAAATGCCAAAGAATAATAAACCAATAGAACATTCACTTCAAAATAAATATTTTAAACGGTCGATCTTTTAAAAATTCCATACTCGAAGGTCAAACTTTCTGACAGGAAGAAAATAGAGTGAGAAGGTAAATAAAACTAACTTTCTTCCGGATAAAATGGTAAACATTTCGATTTTTTTTTATTTTTTCATTTCAGTGACGACTTATTTTCGAAGTTTAAGCTCGTCAGGAATGAAGGCTGTTTACATTGGATTCGCACTTACCAACCGCACATAAAACAGATTTACAGGCTTTTGTAACGCCCATAACAATCTTCAAAATAAGTGAATTGCTGCAATTCATCAACCAAACAGACAATCCCAGCCCATAAAACATATAAACAGTAGTGCAGACACGTTTTTACTGCAGCTAATAACTACCGTTACTATTATTATCAGTATTGCTGTGAACTGTAACGTGTTCATGACCTACATAAAAGTTAGGTAGGTCATGCATTAATTTTATCCGAAAGGAAATCTTTAGGATAAGATCAGTTCATTATTTTTAGTTATTCGTAGCTAATAAATTCTATTAACTTAGAATGTTATGGAGCAGAAACATTATGTTGTAAGCTATGCAGTTCAAACATTAAATAAAGGTAATTTATACGTTTTGCAATTACTGAAAGCCGATTTTGACAGTTTTTTTCCTGTTGAAATATTAGACATTTAATAATAGCCTGCCATTCTTCTTCGCCGTAAAAGTATTTCGGATTTCAGATTTTAGGAAGAAAATATTACTGAGACATGCGACAGAAATGCAGGTTTGGGTTTGTTAGATAAACGCTCCATTTTGAACCTTCATAAGAATTGTTAGCGAGGCCCCTTGTACATTTGAAAAGCAGTCAGATCACAAAAATGAGCGGTCAGATGAGAAAAACAGCAGTCAGATGAACAGTTCCCCCAGTATCCAGACTGCATACTATATTGGGGGCGAGGCACCACGAGTACGGGGATGAGAAGTTGCCGGATAAGTAAGCGGGTTCTCGCTTCCGTGGTGGGCATAGTAATGGTGTGGGGTTGAGTTACCTCCACTCAAATGACGGAGCGTACCTCCCGCGGGAAGGGTTGGGTCGTGGCCTGTGATAGCTATCAGGACTCCAACCCCAAGCTTCCGACTGCTGTAGCGACGACGATCATTCAATTTACCCCGTATGCCTAGGCAGGGCGGGGATAGCTCGTCTTGTGAT
This sequence comes from Araneus ventricosus, assembly GCA_013235015.1. NCBI lineage: Eukaryota > Metazoa > Arthropoda > Arachnida > Araneae > Araneidae > Araneus > Araneus ventricosus. The sequence goes on from BGPR01000041.1 coordinate 1,306,880, forward strand.
TGTGTATATCAATGCAAAGGAATTAATTGATTCTCTAAAAGTGCACTTGAGCCTTACACATAATATGCCTTTAGCGAAATAGAGACTCAAATCAG
>BGPR01000041.1:1306984-1479092 GCA_013235015.1 Araneus ventricosus
TTGTCTTTACTTTATAGTATGAATTTGTACCTTATTGTTACGAAGGTGCCTCATTATAAACCTAACTTAATTTCGTCTAATTAATTTAGGAATATGAGACTCCCGAATCGGAATCATTATATTTATACAAGATGACCTCGCTGATAGGTAGGTGCAACCTCTCTAGCTTCGAAATAAAATTTCATGTATTAAAAAAACTTCTCATTTTTTGCATTTCACCCACGCTCAGAAAAACGTTGTTATTTCTATTATCTAATGCTGAGGAGGAACTAATAATTCTTTAGAAAAAGCGTGAGGTCATTTTGTGAACGTATGATAAAACTTACACCCACGATGCAAGTGAACGAAAAAGATTGGATTTAAATTTATCGACATTTCGGTTTACGGAGTAGACGGATCGATAAATCTGAGACAGGAATACAAACCTTGGATGTATCAGCCACCGTGTTTTCTATTTCCACATTCTCCTCTTTCTCTGCATCTTCTTCAATTTTGAGTAACACTTCCTTGTGATTAAAATTGTTATTTGTAATCACTCGATTCTGAAAAAAACCCATGCAAATGTATTAATAGCAATCCTTAACTGTCATTTTATCGAAAGGAAAAGGATTCTTTTCATTTCGATTTTGGCTTTTCTCAAATATTTTTTTTTTAATTTTCAATTTTTCAAATAAACATTTGAAAAAAGAATTTTATATTCTTTACAATATAGAAAAAAATTTTAAAGCTCTTTCAATATTAAAAAAAATTATTAAACATTTATATATTTTTTTTCAAATATTTTTCAATGATGAAAAATTATTTTAAATGAAAGAGTCTAAATACTGATCCGAGCCGATCACTAAATACAGTATTAACCTGCATTTATGTTCCCGTCTATAACATTTTATTCTTCGTTTACAACGATTTTTGTTGATCCCCTCAGATTAAGTAGATTTCCGCGATTTACACTTTACCCCGTTTATACCACTATTCCTGTGGTTCCTTGAAAAGTTTTAAAGGGGGATAATATTTTAAATTCAGTAAAAACCAAATTACTTATGAAACATGCATTTAATATTAACGAGGTAAATGTTTCAACAAGTGTAAATTTTAAAGCAAATTTCAAACTGCATCTGATTGTTTCTATGTTTACAATAAGATCAATTCATTCACTGTAAAATTCTTTAAAATATGTTCACGAAATCACATGTGTCTGTCAATTATATTGTTATTGTTAGTCAATTTATACAAAATATAATTAATTTTTTTCCTTTCTGAAAACTGTGTAACCAGTAGCTACTTTAGTGTAGAAATACAATTAGAATACTATTTTTATGCATGTCTACTAAAATCAACGATAGTTATGAATTTAACTTCAATTGCCTACATTTTATCCTTTGTAAACTAGTAAATTCATTTTTTTTATGAATTAAATGCAAAAATCATAGAAAAAACTTTAAGGATAGGATTGAACAAATTACACTGGTATTTATTTCTGATTAACCCAACAATCACTTCATGGCTTTTTATTTTTTAACATATAATTCGATGTAAATGAATGCAAGAAAAATAATTTCCAAATTTTAGTATACACGTAATTTCTTCATTAAAATCAATTTGTTTAATTAATTTTTCTTCACTAAAACACTTTCATTCTGTCGTTTTATTAATCAGTTAAGTTATTCAAAATTAATTCACAAAAGCGAAAATGTCGGTGATGCAATCGGGAATCGCCATTAAGTGCTTAGTAAATTGGGCAATACAAAAATACCAAACACCTTATCACTTAGAATCATCAATATTGTAAAACTGGATTCATAGTTAGAAAATCATTTCCATACCTTTTCACCGACATCATCTTCTTCTCCACTGAGTACTTTGGGGTCTTCATCTTCTTCCTCGATAATCACTTTCTCATCCTCCGAGAGACCCTCCGATATCCCACGCTCTTTAGCATCCTCCAGGTAGCTCAGAATGTCGATCTTAGACGCACCCTCAAAAAATGACTTCTGGTTCGATTCCAGTGACGTCAGTCCTAATTAGAAACAAGAGTCACATGCAAAACGTAGACTAAACTAAACAAGTGCTTGTTGAGCAGAGCATTTAATGGATACATTTAGAATACTTAAAGAAAAAACAATGTAGAGTAAGGATAAATTAATCTCTATAGTGGCAGAATGGCAAATCGTAGTAAACTTTATGTAAAGATAGCTTTTCATCTTTCTATCAGCAGTTTCGAAAGAGTATTTTAACAAGTAAAATTAGCTAGCTGAGTTTTTATGACACATCCAAATTTTCAATTTCCTTTACTATAGAAAGCAAATTTATCCCCCCAACGTCGAGCTATCTTTAATCATTATTTATATGTAACGTTTCCTAATAAGTTTAGACACTTTATAAACGGAGCCAAATGGTACTTATATGCAACGCTATAATAGTATAATGCAGTTCTCTGCTATTAATAGTATAAAGTAATTAAGTGCTATAATAGTATAATGTGATCCTACTCTGTATTAGAATATTGTACAACAGTTCATTTAATTCAATCTATAATAAAGTAGTCCTTAAAATTGCCTAGAATAATTGAGACACGACTCCTACGCTGCCTGACGCAAGAGGGTTAATATAATATTTTAAGCCATTCTATTGATAGTAAAGCAATTACTATTCAGAACAACACAAAAATGGTTGAAAGGGACTGGGAAGGGAGAAAATAAGTCGATACATAAATCAGATTCGATATATGAAGCGTTTTTGTATTGGACAACAATGCATTATAGAGGGCGAGAAATTTTATTCTAAAAAATTTTTATAAGGAATTGATTTCTTGCAGCGATCTGGTATCAGCTTAAAAAATATCGAATGAACTGTGTTTTGATGCGGAGTTCGCATGGTATTCAATATTTGTTTAATGCAAGCTGATCAATGAGAAACATGTTCCTTTTCAAATAAAAGACTTCTATATTTTAGAACATAATATCATCCGATAAGGTTTCTTGCCTCGCTTTCATTTATTTACAGTTGTAATGATATTAAGCAAGCAATCTTATAATTTGTTGTGTAATTTCACAATCCGCTTATATTTTAACTATTTTTCTTTCAGTGTGATGTCAAACTTTTTGTTTCTGCCGATCATCACCGATTGACACCTTTAAATTCATTGCTGGATTTGTTCCCCGCAAGTGTTTGTAACTGCTCTTATCTGTTCTAACAAATACTTTCTTCGATATTCGGACTCTGGTCACCGTCTTATCTTTTGAATATTTAATTCTTTTAAAAGTATTTTCAATGAATTTCAAGTTTATAATTTTCTTCCAACGAGGGAAAATTTGTAAATTTAGATCTGTATTTATTTTCGCAACTCCTCAATTACAAAGGAACACGTAAGTATCAAGATACTGGTAGCATCTTAGTAATTTGGATTTCTGCTGTTGATTTAGTGTAAAAGGCTTAATCAATGAACTATGTGAATAATAGTTTTTGAATGTAAAAAATATCAAAACCATGTCGGAATTTCATCGAAATTTCAAGGAAAAAAATGATTTGTTTTGAAACGCAATTAAAAGACAAGAGAGAGGGAAAAAATCCTTATTCCAAGAAAATTCTGCTATAAGTTACCGCCATACTCGCATGTTACTTTAACAGAAGAAAAATATTTTCCAAGATATTTAAAAAAGAAAAAAAGTGAAGAATTTATCATGGAATTTTAAAAACTCTTTAATAGCTTTGTAATTTAAAGAAACAATGAAAATGTTGAATTACTGTTAAATCACTTGTCAAAATTATCTTAAGTCATTTTATTAGTTTAGAAATGGCTAAAATTATGTTTAAAAATTAAAATATTTAGATCCTAGCGATTAATTTTAACATCTACAAGTGGAACTTGCTCTAATAATAAGTTGATAACTTTTTTAAAATTATATTATACATACTACACGATTCAAAGATTAGGCAAGAAATTCATAAAGATAAATTGATTTGTGCGATTATCATTTTGGTTTAAATATAAATATATTGAATTACCTATCTAATATTATCTAAAAATTATCAATTGAATGAGTATCGATCTTCAAATATAAAACAAAATTTGATTTATAAGAAATTGAAATCGTTAAATACCTAGAATATTAGAAATATGTATTTTTAACCATCACATATATGCTTCCAGAAAGTTAAAATTAAGATTTATTATTTTATATGCTCCACACCATAGCGAAGATAAAAATTCTGTTCAACTATAATAATTATTCAAGAATGAAAAAGGAGAAAAAAATTAACTGCATCAACAATTATTATAACCCTAATCTTATGAGACTTACTTTTCGAAGAATTGGATACATCTGAAAGTTCCTCATAAATTGGATCTAAGTTTTCATAATCATTTTCCAAATTATCCTCATCCGTATCGTATTGATCCGGGGAAAGATTGTCATCGGGATCGCAGTTATCCGTTAATTCGTCGTTTTCCGTTGACGGGTTACACTTTCTGTCAATAGATGGCGACACCACCGGCGAATTCTGCGGATCCAATTTGGAGGCACTGTTCGGAAGATCATTTGATTTTTCATTAGGTTCAGGAACTTCAGTCCGTTCATTTTTGGCCTCTACAGGTACATAGAATATAGACCGTGATGAGGAAAGAACCTAAAAAGTAAGGAAGAAAAGTTTTAGTAGAAATAATAAAAATATAGGCTGAATTCGAGGATTACAAATTGCCCCTTGTATTTTTTCTAATTAGCAACCACTCGCAACTCGATTTGTGTTTTCATTTATAATAGTAATATGGAAAGAAAGCACTTTTATTCAAGTTTATTTCTAACTCAGTGCAGTAAACAAGTATTAAAATTTATGGACATTGGAGACAATATACAATACTGACAGAGAAATTAAGCACTGAAAATGAAAACATATCGGGGAAAAATATATATAATGCAAAATTTCAGCATTTCAGCATAAGTTTATTGAAATGTGAAAACTTTTCTTATTAGCATTTTATTTTCCATATTTTATCAATGATTCTATGTTATTCTGTATACTTATTTTTAAATGAACTTTATTCGTTTTATTTCTATGCATGAAAGTTGTGCTGTGCTTATCATGCGATTTTCTCGTCAACTGCTAAAAATGGGATAAAAAAAATCTACGACATTTTAACTTAAAAATATCAAATTCAGCAATTTTCAAAGGTGCAGGTTAAGCACCGCATTCTAGCTTCTTAAAATATCATACAAAAAGTAGTTTGGAGAGCATTTTCGAATCGGAACTAAATTGGAACTACAAATGCTATTTTATAGAATTTAGAATCTATAAAGGTGGCTTTAAAATTGGGGAATAAAGTGTTTCCAAATGAGAAACAAGGAGCTGTAGATACATTAAAAACGTCTCTTTATAAAAAAAATTAGACTCTCGGAACAATTTAAAAATTGGTCGAACAAACTCATAAGGAAGTCAATTCATGCTGACGTGATACACTTTAAATGCATAAAGCAGGGGCGGATTAAGCTTGCAGGGGGCCCTCTGAAAGCATGACACCCCCATATGTATTAGTTTGAATGTTTTTAATAGTTTTAACTGTATTTTTAACAATAGTAATTGCTATATTTAATCTTTATAATTAGTTATCTTTTTTGATAAATAAAATTCTTTCAATTTGGCAATCCTATTTTTATAACTTAAATATGCGCACACAAATGTTTACATAACTAGAGTCGAAATAACTAAAGGATTCACTGAATAAAATTAAAGAAAAGGTGAGAAAAAGAAAGTGTTATTGACTTTTTCTCAGCAAAATTTCTTTGCTTATTACCATTCAATAAACATTAATTATTTCTTACAGAACATTCAATGATTCACTGAGATTTCCAAACAGAAATAATTTAATAGTAAATGTTGACATATGATAAAATATGAATTATAGAAGTAAGAAATGTAGTCCTTTTTATTAAATTTCCATACATAATTGATTATATATATATATAACTTTTCAATTGTTTATCTTCCATCCTTTTTTTGAGAGCCACAATCTTTTATAAATCGTTCAAAATCTTCTTTTTCTCATTAATTATAATTTTTTAGAAGCGTGTATTCAGGAACAAAAGGAAAGTGTCCTGAAAAGAAAAGTCGTTCCACAAACTAAAGATTTCTACCAATTTCAGATGTCATTTCAAAATATTTTTGCAGTATTTTACAATACAATGAAGATGTGTAGCCTGACGTCACAAAAATCGACTCCATTTCGTAATAATTCTGCTTAATTTGAATAAATATGAGCTAATTTATGACTATTATATTTAATATTCGATGTTAAATGAGCTTTTTTCGAATTTCAATGTTTATTCAATCATACTAGATTTCAAGCAGCTTATTTTTATCTCTTAACAAGGAAAAAAGCTGAGAAAATCTTCGCAAATTAATCTGCGTTCCAAGACCTAAACTGAATGTCAAGCAAGTAAAAATCAGAAATGACATCTTCTGAAATAAAGGCTAAATAAGCTCTTTATTGGCATTCTTTAAGTGATTTTCTAGAGTAATAACTCTTGTTTTATATCAGCTAAAAGCCACAACGTGTTATTTTGAAGGATTTATGAAGTAAGCATGAAGACTGAATTACTCAAGCATATCTTAGCATAAATTTGAATTCATGTTATCCATAAAAGCAACGAGAAACAAGGTAATTATGATTAACACACAGGATGATTATTTAGAGGTTAGCGAATAACAAGTAGCCTTTTTAGAGCTGAAATTAATCAGAATTTGGATTTGTCTACGATTTATTTCAAGGAGAGTAACTTATTTTTTTATAAGAAGTATTAATTAATCCTATATAAAGTGGCAGCCAAAACAATTCGGATACTCCTAAATTTTTTTCCATATTTGGTCAAACAGTGCCAAGCAAATGTTGGATAAGCATGATCACGATAGAGAACATAATGGTAATTAAAATATTGTTTCTAGACACTCATAAAAAGAATACAACCATTAATAAGCATTCCAATTCATTATTGACAAACACTAGTAGACACAAGATAGATAATAACGTTAGATAATGGATAGAAGAACTCAGAATTTCGATCAAGACCTTTATTGTAACAACTCAAAATAAGTTTTACTCCTTACTCCATAGTTAAAATATCTCAGCATATAAATAAATGGTCCCAATTATTACTCAAACAGAGGAAATGAAGAAATGCCACGATCAGACAAATTCACATAAGTCCAGAAAATTTGCATCTATCACCAGAGAGGGGTGAAACGAAAAGAGACAAAATCTATACGCTTGAAGATTGAGAAGACCACGGAATGTGCGGTCACTGCCAACTGTTTCAATTTGCAAATCAATCAAAGTCATATTAAAAAACTGGAAAGTACAAAAGTTCCAGACTTGCACACTTTGTGAGCAATTCTTTTTCTGTTTTTAAGCAAAACTTAGGAAAAAGGTAAATTGAATTGAACGTTGGTGAAACCTTAGAATGTTGCTTTCAGCAAAAGTATTTAACTCACGTATCAATATACGTATCAGATTATTTAATTTTAATGAGCAGAGTCCAGAATTCAAAATTACATTTGTTTTCATTTCCATTTCTCCTTGCTTTCTTTTCAAGAAATTAAGCATTTCAATTATACTACTTAAAAATGCACTTAAAATCCTGCTATGACCGTAATAGCTGGAAAATAAAAAATACGAGCCTTAGTCTAACTATGCGAAGTACTACTCGCTAGTAGTGGAGATGAAATAAATTGTTCCGTCTAATTTGTTCGTTTAATATCTTTTCAAAACGGGGCTCGCAATACATTTTTTCTTGCGCTCTCTCAGTAAACTGAAACAAACAGGGAAAAAAATTGAAATAAAATTTGACACGATTAAGATGAACATTGAATAGCTGAGCCCGCAACAGATTTATCAACACATACAATAAAAAAAAACACTTCAAATATCCTCAGTTTAGTTTAGTTATATTAACATTCCATCTTGAAGCAACACTCGAGCTATTTTGGGATAGACCTCGCAATTTTGAACCGCGGTCAGATGACGAAGACGACACCGGAGCCTGCACCCCTTCTAAACTTCTAGACAGAGAAAGGACGTTTGGCACTCGACTTCACATTTAACCTAAACCTACCGCGACCGGTCAAATGACCAATTTTTCAACAGCATGTTTCAATGTATCGGTGAAGGGTCGATGCGTTTAGTGTTAACGTGCACAGGCCCTTATACAAGACGATCTTTGGTGGAATCGGGTTTCGAATCGGGAACCCTCCGGTCCCGAAGTCGACACCTTACCACCAGACCACAGCTGTTGCCCTCAAAACATGCAGGAAGAAAGTAAATAGTATCTGCATTCAAGCAAACAGCTGCACTCGCAATAGATTTATCATTACGTATAATAAAAAGCACCTATATATATACTGAAATTTATCATGTACATATACACTTACCTTTTCTTTTGAATTTTTCTCCAAAAAATCGAAACAAAACGACGACACTTCGTCCAGTTCGCTAGGTGAGTCTGGCAACGACCTGTGAGCTCTCTGCGAAGATGCTGTAAGAGGTACGTCATCACTACTACTTCCGTCACCACAGAGGGAGGACTTGGGACAAAGCAGGATATGCAAATGAAGGTCGGAAAACCTGCGCTTAGGAAGCGTAGTCCTTCGTCTTCGTCGATTACCTTTTTCTTTGAGTTCTAATAGAGCTACATTGCCCTCTGATATCCTTCCTCTAACATCTTCTAAAGACGAAGAACGCACAGGTAATTTAGGAGGTGGTGACGAAGGTAAACTAGGAGGGATATCCGATGGGAGAAGTTTGAAAGGATGGACAGCATCTGCTTTGACCGAATCTACAGCGTTGGTTGTCCTCGATGAACTGGAGCTTTGTTGTTCGTTACTGGCAGTTTCTTTAGGTTCAGGACTGGATGGGACAGTTGAAGAGTGGTTTGGTGTTGGAATGTTGTCATCTGGAAAAGAAATTCGAGTGTTAGAAAATTTCCAAGGACAAACGGGCAGTTTGTACAAATTGATTAATTACCGAATTAAGATTTGTGTACGAAAAAACTAGCATCGGTTTTGGTAAATGGAAATAATGACGCAATGGCAGATCATAAAGTTAAGCTGTAATAAGAATGAATAATGCATTAAATATAAACTTTCAACTTCATTCAGTTCCAAAGCATATCCATAGGGACTGTCATTAATATTCACATTCATCAGACTTTTATAAACAATATGGGCATTTTATTATCAGTTGTTACTTGATTTGACAGCGATATTTTTGGTAGGCAGCAAAATATTTAAAAAAAAAATAGAATTTAGAAGATTATATCGTGTAGGAAACGGCTATCTTTTAACTTTGTTTTATGATAATATTTCAGCCATGCATATTAATTCGTTAATTGACATGTGAGCTTTATTTAACTCGCGCTATTTTTAACAGGGCATCGTGAAGCATATGCAATTCATATAAGTCTCTACTTCGATCAAGACAAAATTCAATGGCCTCAGGGAAATCTTTTTTTCTAGTGCGGCAATTAATGAGTTAAAATGAAGCCCAAAATAAGACATTATAATTATTACGGAATATAATGGTAAGATTAACGTTATTCAAACGGGGACTACGCTGAATGAAAGTGATACTTTTTATATCTTCTGAATTTCGTGAAGTATATTTATCATCAACTGTATGATTGTTAATCGATGAAAAACTATTTAAAAACTATTTAATTACATATTATTATTATTATTTAAAAACATATACCGTATATAACTAAATGAAAGAACAGTTCTTTTGTTTCTATGCTTGTTCTTGTCTACTAGTGAAGAATATTTTGTTCAAATAACAGTTTCTGGGCGAACTTCACCAGTAGGTAAGAATAATAATAATAGCAATAGAATCATACTATTGTAACAACACATACACAATCGTTTTTTGCACTACAAAGTTAACATTGAAAATTCTCAGAACACATTCATACATTTATCTTTTATCTTCAAATAAGGGGCTGCTACTAAACGGAGGAAATGGCTAAGGTGATAAGGTAAAAGATAAGCAATGCATGGTTACTTTTGACATAAAAAGGATTTCAAAAATTCTGTACGGATCTTTAACGAAAAATTACGAAAGAATGCAAATAAATATATTTTAACTTCCGAAGACAAACCTTCAAGAAATCAGCTTTCAAAGACATTCAAAAAATTAGTTGACTAAGCTATGACAAGTTCGTTTAGTTGGGTATTTAAATTCCCCTAGTACTTACTACCCATAGCACATCAAGAATTTTTAATCAAGAATTTTTTCAACCCAGTTGTGGGCAGCAGCTGTCTGATGATAAATATATTCTGGTATACCCAGGTCAAATGCACCCAAAAATCAGCCATATATATTTTACAACGAAACATCCAATCTTGATGGAATAATCATATGACAGGTTAACGTCCCGTTTTGAAGACTGGTCTCGTTATTTTGTATTGTGGTCAAAAGGCAAGGACGAAAGCTTAGCCGATTCCTTTCCTCCTTTCCAAACTTACACACAATCGATGGATGTTTTAGACCGTGAGGGACATAACGCGAATCAGCTCTACTTACAAAGTGGATTTTCGGTGGGTTGGGTCTTGAATCCAGGATCCCCAAGCCATGACTACCGCCAGACCACACGCTATGAGGGAAATTTTGTGTTTCATGACAAATATATTGCAAAGCTTTCTGCTGGCAGAAATGATGTGGTGATGGTTTAAATGCTTAAGGCTTATGTGAAGGATCTATACAGGAAAGAACGTTACAGACAGTGTATAATTTCTATTTGGGGTAACAGTAAGAAGTGGTTAATATATTAGATAAAATGACCGTTAATCTGTATTTTAGATAAGTCTCAAATTTAATAATCTCGGAATATTGTATTCCATTCGATGGTGAAATTTATTTCATGCATCTTCAGTACCATTGACTGGGAATACACTAGTGGGTTAATTAATGAGATGAAATGGAATACAATGGATGGTTAGCATTAAAGTATCCCAATTCAGAGCTCTGGAGAGGAACAAAAATAACGGTTGTAATTAAGAATGCCAAATATGGATCAGGCTATAGAGAAACGAAAGACGGGAAGAAGAGTTTCCAACATGGACGATAGGAAAATATTCCGAGGTATGAACATCATTCATTCGTATTCAGTCATAGACGTGATGTATATTAATTACAAATTATGAGCACAATAGATATTAACAAGGGCCTGCTTATCTGTTTAGAAATATTTACGTCCAGTTTTGAAGCAACACTGTTTATTTTGGGACAGACTTCATTTTTTTAAGCCGTGGTCAGATGACAAGGACGACACCTAATTCGGCATCTCCTCTTCAGACTTCCGTGACACAACAGTGGGAGGACAGGTGACCCTGACGGACTACATGTGACACTGACGCTAATCTCAGTTAGAATCGGGTTATATCATCAGTTATATATCACTTACATTATTTGAAAAATTTTAGATTTTTTTCCGAAATAAGGAAAGCCAGATAACAGTCACAAAAGATATTCCCTCAGTATTTATTGTTCTAACAAAGCGCATTATTGAAGTATGCAAACTAAACCATACCGACGCTGATGAAGTTAATTTTCGACATGGATAAGAATCCCTAATGACCAGTGAACTTATGTCCAATGCCATAAAGATAACTGCAAATGAAGATATAACAAAAAATATAGTTCATTAATATTAATTTTGGTTCCCAAACTTCAAATCTTTAAATGCACATCAAATTTGTCATCTCTTCAAACCATTCAGAATTTCACTCAACTAAACCAAAACATCAAATTGCTCATGCATTAGAATTTTTTCCCCAAAACTCTTCAGAAAATACTATTAAATATACAACTGGCTGTCATTACCTCTCAGAAAACTCATCGATGTTGAATTCGTAATGAAACTGCAAATTCATTATTTATTAATTCAAGCTGAACAGGGAATACGAATTTCAAAAAAGCTTAGCGGATTGACATGAATATGTTTGTGGCACATAGCATGTCATAAAACGGAATAACTTGGACATCAAAGCGCACGTGCCACAAACCCGAATGCAAAACGGAACAATTCAGGTGAATTATTTAAGGAAATGCCTAGGAAAAGTGGTCGTGACAGAGAAGTGCGTGTTTCAGACGGATATATTATGTATATTTACAGCGCCGAAGTCAATTTTTACTGCAATGGCGTGAAACATTTATGTTTAATGCATGATTAAATTCTATTCTAACCTAATCCAGAAATCGGAAAAACGCGCTGCTTCGATTGTCAATTCTTATGACGAATCTCTTTACGATCGTTTTATTTTTCTCGTTAATAACTGAAACATTGAACTCGCATTTTTAGCGATAATATATGCGGCGCATCAACAAAAATAGCAGCATGTACAACTCGTATGCAAAGCGAGCCGTACCGACGTTGATAAAATTAATTCTCGGTGATGCTCTAAAAATAGGAATAGACAAGAATCCTGCTAGTGGCCAGTGGAGCTAAGCCTAATGTCGTGAAGATAACGGCAAATTACTAGATATAACAAAGGTAAATGATTAGGTTAACCCTCCAGCGAGTGCGCGTTAGCAGGAGATACTTATATCATTCTTTTATAAATTTAAGTGCAATTTTTATTTATATAATCATTGTTTAGTATAAAGCTGATAAATACGGATTACATAAATAAAAGTGCTATTTATTTTTGTAAAACAACACGATATAAATATGTAATAAAAACCACGATATAAGTATCTCCTGCATAACCCTTTGCACTCGAGATGCATCATTTTGACGTTTCTTGATTTCGGTGGTTAAAAACTACATACAAAGTTGTAAGATATAGAATAACTTTTCAGGAAAAATGAACTTACACAAACAAATTTTTATGTTCCAAAGCAATAATATGAGCTCTCGTAAATCAGTGAATAATTATGCATCTAATTACTTTTCCAAGTGCAAAGGGTCAAGTTGCTTAGACGCTTGATTTTATTTACTCGATTGTTAGTTATGGTTCAAGAGTTTTTGAAAAGATTAATCCTCTGACTGCAGAATTTCTTTTTAAATCACTAATTAGATTAAACGTTCGCAAACATGTTCACATAGGATTGAAGGAAGAGTATTTGATTTATGTGTAAGGCTTTATTAATATAATACGATTCAACGCTGTAATAGTTATAAGTAAACACAGTAGCTTGCAAAAATCGTAGGATGCAGCAGAAAATTAACTTACTTCCAACCTGAGAAAATCGCGGGATAAGCAGCCAGAGGGTTAAAAACCTTCCATGATAAGGGCAAATGACGAAATCGTCGCTTAACAAGCAACAACACCTTATCTCAATTTTTTGAAATTTCAAAGAGGAAGAAAATACTCAGTTTTTCACAACCAATAACTGATATTTCTGAATTTTTTTCACATATAGTAGTGACATGTAGTCTCATGTTTATATCATAAGTTAAAAACATTCAGACATATTCGTTAGTATTTTCTTCCTCTTTGAAATTTCAAAAAATTAAGATAGGTGGTGTAGCTTGTTAAGGTATCCGACTGTGTTCGGAGGTATTTTTTTGAAAAATAAGTTATATATATTTTTTAATGTTTTTTAAAAATCTGAGAAATTTGAAGAAAAATGACTAAAATATTTGCCTTACGCTAACAGCCATAGACAAAATCATATTCAAAATATATATAAATCCTTGTAGGAATACATTTTTATGACAGTTATCTGTGATATGTTCTAAAATATTTCTTGTACTTCAAAATAGTTTTGAGATATAGCTGAACTTAGTTACTAAACTGGTAATTTTTCATAAAAAATGCTTTTCGTTTATATTTAAGCACTTAAAAATAATACTTGATTTTAAAATTGACCTTAGTTTTTAGAGGAAAACATCAAGCATATTACAGAAAATAATCTCAGAAAATTTCATATCAATACTTGAATAACTTTATGAGAAATCATTGTTATTGTTAATATTGTTAAGGTCGACAGTTTTCTTCAAAAATATCATTTCTCAGAAAACACACTTAAAATTTTCATGCAACATACAATAATGCTTACACTTCGTTAATAAAACAGCTGTAAATCCATTCGTAATTCACGTAGAGTAAAAAGTGAGACAGTTTTAGAACGCTGATTAAGCTGGCGACAAAATTAAGACAAAATTTTTTTGATAATTTCATCAAAAACGACGATTTTAAACCAGTCGAATACCTTAAGCGACGAAATACAACAACCGCTCAACTGTTTTGTTTTCTCTTTTATCTAATTAGATGTCATTTTCTGTTTTGTTGGTGTTGTATTAATTCAGCTAATTGTTCATAGAACACTTGAGATGTTAATGGATTACTCCCTTTTTTTATCGAATTCTGACGACTACGACCGACTTAATTTTAGATTAGAAGTTTAAAAATGCCATAATTCGATGTGCGAGTGGAGCTCGGGGAAAACAGTTAAGAGGTTAAAGCTCTAAGTGGGAATCGGGATATGTAGATTTGAAGTATCTTACTAATTAGTAGTTGTTCTCACTGGCCGAATAAAAATAAACGTCCATTCTTATTCACATCCTGCTTCTTGATTCTGGAAATCACTATAGTCAGTGATAACTCGATAGACCGGTGAAAGCAACGGAGTGCATCCTTATGCTCAATTAAATAATCAGAAATATGATCATTATGCATTTAAAAGTAATTGAATGCATTTGAGCAGAATCAAATATCGATAATCTGCGTAACGAAACTTTCTTTTAAATTCAAGCTGTTTAATTTCGTGGAATTCTTTATAGCCACGAGTCGCGTAGAAATGTGCATTATGTCATTCAATTGTGATTCTGTCGCTAGTAGTCTTTCGCGAACTGTCAACTTAGGTTGTGGCTAATTATAATGAGTTTGAGAAAGAATAGACTTTCCTTGCAATGCAACTATAATTGCTTTTAAATTAATACTTTCATCGCTATGCACGAGTCAACGTTTCAGCCTGAAATATTCGCCGACCCCTAGCGACCAGCTCAAATAGACACCCATTTTACTAAACTAAGTTAAGTTATTTTTTATCTTTAACGCACTAGATAGTGAACTGGTGCGTCCTAGCCACGATGAATGCGTTAAATTTAGAAAGCAAATCCAGAAAAAAAACTTAACAATTCAAATTTAGAAAATATGTATTCTAGATCATGGAGTTTGCACTTGAAGTTTAGCTATATTAACTTTCCGTTTTGAAGCAACACGAGGGTTATTTAGGGATTGACGCTTTAATTTTGAACAGCGGTCAGAGCTGGCACCCCCTCTCCCAACTTCTGCACCACACCAACGGGAGGACGTTTAACTCAGCAAGCCCAATACACGACAGATCTTTAGTGGAATCGGGTTTCGAACCTGGAACCCTCCGTCCCAAGGCCGAGATCTTACCACTAGGCCATCACGACCTCTAGTTTGCACTTGAAAACCAACAGTTCGATTTTAGTTCTGTTCAAAGTGTTTTTAACATTTGGGCCGTGCTCTTGCAAAACGGCAGCTATTTCATATAAACACCTTAATAAAAATAAGTTTTTAAAAGCACGCTTTTAGTACTACTCTAGTATACTAAAGTAGAAAATGATTCTTTTTAATAAAAAGATGAATGTCATAAAAGCGTGAGGCCCCAATAGAAACACTAAGCGAATCGAAATTTTAATCACGTTTATAGTATATTTTAATATTTAATGAATATTTGGGGATTTTCTTCTTTTGTGATACTCGTTGTGATTTAATTTTATAATATAGTTTTCTGTGCCTGACATTTTTATAATTGCATATTATGCATTTTTAATATATATTTTTTCTCAAATTCACTACCAGACGGTGCCACTTGGAATCAAAATTTAATTAAAATCGATAAAAAGATTAATTTCTGGAAAAATTGTAGTATTGCATTGTCATCGGTAACACACAGTTGTAAAAAATTTCAGAGTTCTAGTGGCAAGTGAAAAAAATCAATTATAAAATACCATCTTTACAAACAAAGTTAAATAAAAGTATTTGAAAATTAGAAAATTATAGACGGAACACGATTATCTTAAAGAGGTGTTACACTTTGTCATTGCGGCAGTATCTCCTATATTAATGTAAGAAATCGTCGCTTAACAAGCAACACCACCTATCTCACTTTTTTAAAATTTCAAAGAGGAAGAAAAAACTAAATTTTTCGCAACGAATATTTCTTAATTTTTTTTAACGTCTGATATAAAGATGAGATTATATGTTCCTACCAGACGTGAAAAAAAAATTCAGAAATATTCGTTTTTGATTGTGAAAAAAATCAGTTCTTTCTTCCTCTTGAAATTTCAAAAAATTGAGGTAGGGTTGCTTGTTAAGCGACGAAATAATGGATTCTCCATTAAGCATCTAATGTATAGATATGAATTATAAAAGTACTAATACTACGCCAGGTCGCATCTCTGTTCCTAGAGTGTAGATTGCTCGTCATAAAAGTACTAAGCTGTTTTTAAAAAGATAAAACGCTTTTTAACTAATGAGTATTTTTAATGACATTATAGTGCCTAATACGCACAGATTGAAGGAAGCCCTTAAAATCATCAACAGATTTACATAATTATGAGAAATTTCAGCTTGGCTGGTAGTTTCACAAATAAGACAAACCATGCATGACAAGCATCTGTTGCCACAGCCTTGTTAAGAATAATCTCATTACATGCATGTTTGACTTATCAAGTTTTCTATTTAATCTTCGGCACTCTTCAAGCAGTTAGAGGACAAGCGTGTTACGTATTTTCGAAGAACCAAATTCGTTAGCTAGTAAACTTGAGGATAAAATTATCCATATGAAGCTAATTATGCAACGAAATTCAATTCTAAGGTATCTATCTTATCAAAACATTAGGTCAAAAGCATACGCTATTTTTTTAAATCGCTATTTAGATGCAATATTTTTAAACGTGTTCAAATACCGTTGAGCCCAGCGAGTTGTTATTTATATGCAAATCTTTATTAGTATAATATGATCCAACGCTATAAGATTACTAAGTAAACACATTAGCCTGTGAAAATTGCAGGATGCAGCAGAAAATAGATTTGCTTTCAACTCACGGAATACGCTGTCAGAAGATTAAGTTTTAGGATAAAGTTAATTATTTACATCTGTTGGAGGTTTTTTTTATGTACGTGGAATCAAGAAATAAGAAATAATCTATCATAAAAATATTTCGAAACTTATTTCATAATCAGTGCATTAACATTTTCATGCAAAGGAAATCACTTTTAATTATCAATTGCATTCTTAAACATTGACTTTTTTACATGTATACAAAGTATACAGAGCGAAAGTATTGTAATCGTCAAAAAATTCGATCGAGATTTTGATGAAACTCCATGTTTTATAGGTCTGCGAGTTCGAAAAACACGTTCATGAAACCATAAGTGGATTTGTATGTCCATATGTGGGTGTATGAACGAGTTAACTCAAAAATGAAACCAGCTAGTCGCTAAAATCCGTCAAAGACCTATTATCTATGTATGTGGTGTACGGAAGCTCAACATCGCAAGAAGCTAGATGAATGAAATTTCACATATGGTCTTCCATCAAAACTATGGATCTGTATCCCATTTCTGAACAAATCAGTACGAAGAGGCACTGCAGAAAATGTATACGCGATTGTGTTCTCTATACGATGGGACAAATGAAAAAAACGCGTCATATTGTGGTTTTGAGAAGAGAACATTGGAGATTTTTTAAAGTTAGTGAATTAAAGACATTAATCTATGCTTTTGTGAATGTAAATATTGTTACGATCATGTAATGTCGCTTCCCAGAAATGTTAGTCTTATGGTTGGGAAGAGAGTTCTACAGGAGTATGCATGGGGATGTCGGGGAAAATGGAGCCATCGACCCCCGACCTTGACGAAAATTCTGGCGACGAAATGTGGGATCTCAAAAGTACTGGAATTTTCTTGATATAGTTGCCGAGATCCGGATTTATCCAGATGATTCCATTCGACGCCACTGTCTGTCGGAGAGACCATAGAAGGACCATACTCGGATCACAGAGGGCCGAGCGGTATTGAAGGTGCTGTTTTTATTAAGGAATTGCTATCTGTGTTGCTAATCTGTGCAAGTGCTGCTTTACCTGTTACCTGCGCTTCGTTATATTTGAGAATAACGTGTCATTCTCCGTTATCCTGCTTGTTGGACTGTTTTCACCGTACACACACCGGACGATTTTCGTAAAAATATATAAATGTATATGCGAGTAAAACTTATGAGTATGGTAATTCAATAAGTACTGTGCGGAGAATTCACACTAGACCTTGCTTATAACTTTTTGAAGTCCAAATGGGAATTTGATGCATCATCCAAATAACTTCAAATTCAGCGCGTGACTTTTTGAAGTGCTCAAAACAGACCTTAAAGGCATAAAGCTTATACATTAGCACAAGGAAATCGTATTTAAAATGGTGATGAGAGAAAAAAAATCACATCACGTAAATAGAATGGTGGTACATTGTACCGAAATTGAAAGAGTTAAAGAATATCCGAAAGAATCAACCACCATAAAATCAAATCTTCTTTAGCTCTTTTCCTATTTAGAATTTGATTTATTCTGTTGTTAATTCATAGATTAAATGAAATTTTTTATACCTTTATATACCTATATTAGATATCCCACAGAATATTAAAATTCTGTAATTATATGAAAAGCTTCATTAAGAACACATTTCTTACGATATTATTGGACAGTTTAAACAAGCTATATTCTTAGTTTAAATGCACCGAAAAACTAACAATAGAAAGAAATTTATATAAAAGGATATCTCCCATGAACAACAGAAAGGACATGTACTTTCTTTTTAATTCGAATTCATTGCTTTGATTCCTAAAACTGAAAAAAATTCTTTGATTCATTGATATTTTTTCTGATACTATCAAACATCATAACATAGAAGAAAAATAGAGTCTGCCATTAAACTGCAGCAAATACATCTGCGTCAACAAAATACAGTTCCCACGCGTTACCGTGAATCCAAATTTATTACAGTACTATGGATATGACAATGAACAGGCAAGTATAACAAGAAAGTAAGAATTCATCTAAAAATATAATTTAAATATTCGTCAACCAGTCAGAAGTTTATATTATATCACTAATAGAGTTACACCTCACTTACTAAGTACCGGTAGCAGTTAGAATATAGTCGAGTTTTACTGAGGGGAGGGGATGAAAAAAAGATTTCAACCTTTTCTTGCAGGTGATAGTGCAGTCATTTCTTGCCTTTTTCAAACTATATGCTTATATATAGAATTAACCCTCTGACTGCTTATACCGAGATTTTCCGCGGGTAGGAAGTAAGTCTATTTTCTGCAGCAACCTGCTATTTTTGCAAGCACATGTGTTTACTTTGTACTATCGAATCATATTATACTAATAACAATTCGCTTCGTTCAACGGCATTTGAACATGTTTGAAAACGCTGCATCTTTAATAGATTTTAAAAAATTGGCAATCAGAGGGTTAATGCGCAGTGATATATCTCTCAGGTCTAATCAAGATTAATCGAAGAACAGTTTTTTGAAAAAAAAATGAAATTTGATCCTTTGTATTTCGAGATTCATGATGTGATTTTAATTCTGTTAATACTACATTAAAATTCAGACCTTCCTCTTTCAAACGACACCTCGTTTATATCGGTTTCAACAATAAAGAAAATTCTCAACAAAGCAAACATGCAGTAAAATGTCTCACGGGGCAAAATCTCCGACATCCATGCGAGAAAAGGTGAATTCATCAAAAACTTCTCAATCGGGATTCTTAAATTTTTCCTACGTTCCAGCCCTTTTTCACATGATTACTATTCCCAAAACAATTTGTTTTTTCAAGATAATTTTTTTGAAGTGAAAGACATTTAAATAGGATAAAAAAACACGCAAGAAAAGCACCAATTAATAATAAATGAAATTTTTATTTTATTTGAACGCAGTTATTAAATAATTAAATGCCTAATTAAAGATTGCTTCCGAAATTACTTTTTGAATTAAAATAGTGAAGAATACGACAAGGAAACACGACGTCGAAGATTTTTTATGAACCCAAAATTTATAGTACGTGATCTCAATCGAAGGCCCTTACCCATAATTCTGTTTCAATTCGCATTTTAATTCCTTTGCAAAAATAACTTTGGCATATGAAAAGAAAATTAATCGAAATATATAAACTGATGATGTTTGTAATTTTGACGAGAAATTATCAATGATTGTAATGATAAGAAACTTGTGATCTGAACTACGAGGAAGATAAGGCCCTAACCTGGACCATGAAAGTCTACAATAGGTACATAAATAAAACTAGTTTTATGTTTATCATTACGAAAAGATCATAATTACACGCAATATGCTCACTTACAAAGAGTTAAATTGAATTGTTATTCAGTGAGCTTGAATACATTTACATTGTTTCAAGTGGTTAGAATGAAAAAAAATAGATGGAAAACAGGATAATTACTTCAAAGCTAAACCGTTTAAATCAGTAATTTAGTGTTGCTCCTATTAATGGTGTCACCCAGTGCGGTCCGCATTTCTAGCACCTCCCCAATGACGTCAGTGGCTGTTTATACTTGTTGCTCAATGCAACATCAAATGAATTCATTCACCGATTTCGCCAAGGTTTGAATAAGAGCGCCATTTCTAATTGTTTTTTTATTTGTTTTGATTATAGAATTCGTCTATTGGGAAGTTCCCATTTCCGAAAAGTTTTTCTTATATATAGCATGCAGAATAGAGATATTCATTGGAAACAGTGAAGATTTTATTTATTTGAATCGGCCAAAGGATGAGGACAGAGCCTCTGATGTAAAACAATAAATGAGACTGTTTTGTTTTTGACGTGTAAACGTCTTTCCGCTCGTTACAGTGATAGTCGGTCGAACTTTCATGTGTGACAAAATACCGTCCGATTTGAATCGCTAATAACTACGAGACTAATAATGCGAAAACAATGGTTGACCCCACAACGGATAGATCTTAATAAGAGTAAGTTGATAAGAGTTTGTTGCATAGTATATGTTTTGCCTGCGACTTCATCGTACCAGTGTATGCGCATGCGCGTGATTATTACGAATTAGCTTTGTATAAGGTTATAAATAAGTGTAGCGTGGAAACGCATTTAGCTAGGAGGTTGATTCTGGTGTCATTTTAAAGAGCTTGAGGAGTATTACTAGGACCAAATTCAGACAAAAATATTTATCAGAATATAAGTAAAAATCGGTATTAAATTGAAAATTTCAAACTCCGCATGGTTTTTGATTATAACATGCAGAGTTTTAATTCGAATTGTACGAAACTTACAGAATACTTGAGAATACCTGAAAAAAAAACACTGTATTAAAGTTTGAATTCAAAAAATTTGAATATTACGGGAAATATGAGCATTTGTAGTAAATAATGTTTTACTGAGCATACGCGAAATTTAATTCTATATACTGTCAACAGATGGCGCCATCAAAAGCTACTCTAAATAAAACATAAGAAAGGCGTAGTTCGGATCCGCGCCGTAGAGTTTTCGTGAAAACGTCGGGATAAAATCATAAAACAAGTATTTCGTATTAATATGTAATTTAATTACCAATCTCTTTAATACAATATTTACACAGAGTAGTATAATGATTACAGAATAGATAAATCACAAGTTTATCGCATGTAGCAAGGGTCTGTGGTAGCTTTTGATTTATCTATTCTGTAACCATTATACTACTCTGTATAAATATTGTTTTAAAGAGATTGATAATTAAATTACATATTGATACGAAATGCTTGTTTTATGAAAAAACTACGGTGCGGACCCGAACTGCACCTTTCTGTTTTATTTTGATAGATTTACTCGCTGTTTTGAAGCTATACGAGAGCTATTTTGGGAAGAATCTAGTAATGTTAGCCATCCGCCAGATGTTGTGATACTTGGGCCAGAACCACAGACTCCAGGCTTCCACTCCACACCAATGTGAGGACGTTTGACCTTTGATAACAAATATAAGGCACAACACGCCACATGGAACATGAATAATGAGTGAAAGTAGGTCCTTTAAGTCGCTATCCTCCGATCTCAAAGCGAAGACCCTGCCATCGGATTGCGGTCCCAATGCAGGAACTAATAATTAAATTTATGCGTATTAAGTAACGAGCCTATAACAGTTATGTTACTTCTGTAATATTTGCAGCAATAATGTTTCTAATCTAATATGCACTTTTACGTTACAGTATTTTATTATTGCCCGAACTAGTTCCTTGAAGGCACAGACGGACTCCATGGAAATAGATAGGTTTGGAGAAGGTAATGGGTTCGAATCTAGTTTCATTCTTAACCTTATTAAGTTGGGCAAAGTGGAAATTAGATCTCAAATTATTCTGTACAATTTAAGGGGCTGCGTTATTAAATTATAGCCTTGCATATAAATACTAATTAGCTTCGTTTCAAAAGTATTTAGACTTATCCGCAAGATCAGTGTATAAATAGCCATCGGAAATAAGAAAAACAAAAATAACGACTAAAAAGTTTTATGCAGAAAACATGAAAAGTCGTCAAAGATTGGAGGATAAGGTAGCATAATTTGATAAACTGGCACACAAAATGTGTACTTTGTCGAAATACGTTGTACTGCAGTTGGGTTTTCTGCGTGAAGAATTTTTCTGATTTCCTTCTCTTGTAAAACAAATGTGGAACAGCTCTCGTTAGAAATATTTTATAGATGATCAATTAACCATAATACATGGTCCATGTTTCATTCATAATCTTGTAATCCATATTTTTCTATATTTATTCATGGGTACTTTTGTTCCTTGTGATATGGAGATTCGATGTATAGTTCTTTGTATTACGTACGTATCTTTAAAATTGTTTTAGATGAAATGAATAACTAAGTTACCTTTAAAATCTATTTTAAAAAAGAAAACTGTAGAAAAGAATTCGTCCTTACAGACTTTATCAAGGGGTCATCTGAACTATTTTATGCCTTGTTTGTTATTTTTTCCCCTCCCCATGGACCAGTAAACACTCTAAACTCACTGGGCGATTGGGTAGGCGTGGGCTGCTAAATAAATAAACTTCTACTATTTTGTTGTTTGTTAATAAATGCGATTTAAAAAAAATATTTTTCGCTGTATAAATAGACGAGATCATGAATTTAGGCAGAAAAGAAACAATCGTTTTCTGGTGTGGTAAGAAACAAAAACAACCAGGAACAATATTCTAAGAGAAATATATCAGAAAATTAAAACGATATCAGTTTTTTCTAGCAGAAAAGACAAAAAACTTTAGAATTTTAGACAGACTTCTATCTCATAACTGACTATAAAGTTATCAGCTAGCTTAAAGAGATACGTTTATCGTCAGATTTTAATCAGGATAAGTCGAAAAAATTTATAACGTATAAGGCTGTCTTTTGGAAAGAAAATAAAATTTACTGCTCCATTATATCATTTTCAAGAAAGATACAACTACCGTGAAACTTTTCTTTGTAAATGAGAACGCTTAAATATCTCAAACATTAAAAGAGACAAACGAATGCATCTTAAAAATTTGTGCGATTTTTATATTCGACTTTATCAAACAGAGAGTGAAGATCTGATTCATCACAAAATAAATAAATGGGAAAAGAATAATTAAAAAACTACTTAACACGAGAAACCAACAATTAGCAAAGCAATTAAGTGTACAATGCCTATCTCTTAAATGGAAATTGCATTAAATCTCTTCTAAAAAGCTGTAGAGTATATTGAAGTTATATTAACATCCCGTTTTGAAGCAACGCGGAGGCTAATTTGAGAAGGACCTCGTAATTTCGAACCATTGTCACATGACGAGGACAACACATGAACACACACACACACACAGGCATCCCTCTCTCTAAAATTCCGCACCACACCAAAGGGAGAACTTTTAACCCTCCATGTCAGATTTAACGTGCACCAGTACCACATATACGACGAATGTGGGTGGAATCGGGTTTCGAGCTTGGAACCCTCTGACCCTGAAGCTGGGACTTTACCACCAGGCACCAAGGTCCCAACTATCGACTGTAAAATATCCTTAGTTGCCAGATCCTTTAACCATCCGTATGGGGGTATTATGGAATCAATCTCGAGACTAGGCTTATTCTTTAACCACCCCCACGGGTGTATCTTAGAATCAAATACACAAACTTCCAATTAAAGTGCTGAGACTACCCCCAATGGCTATGGCTTAATGCAGCCATGATAAAGCAGATTGAATAGCGAGTTGTAACTAACTTAGCATACCCACTTTGTTATATAAAGTCCGGAACACACTAAACATCATTAAAATAAAGGATACATCCATTTTCGGTTAAAAAATTATTGCTTTATACCAAATATATCAAAATGGTGATTGATATATTTACTATTGCATAAAAATATGAAAATAGATTTTCCCTAATATATATACAAGTTAAAAAATAAACTTGACAAAGGTCATTAGGAAAATGCTAAGAAACTCCCTTGCAGGCATTGCTTTATTAAAAACAAAAATGCTTCTTGGATTTGGAGAATAGCTTTTAATAGAGAATTCTTCAGTAATATGCTTTTTGGTTAATGAATTGAAACGTATTTTACTTCGGTTTCCACTGTGCTAACAATCTTCCTGCATTTACTTCGAGCTCATTATTTCGGAGCCAACTCCAGAATCGAGCACGCAGTTTTTCGTATCGCTTTTCAATTACACAGGAAATCTACAAACGACCACGGAAGCAAATATGGAGCTCGAGTTTACTCACGCACGAAAGTTTGCTCGACAGTCACATAAAAAAATAAAACGTAAGTTCCTGCTTTAGTTTAGAAATTTATTGCCGTGAGTTACTGTACGTTTGGTATAAACTGAAAACCTATATCTAATGGATGTCAAAAATGCCGTAAACTAAAAAGCCTGGGAAATATCAAAACATAGTAATAAAAACCTCAACTATCCGAATCACAAATACTAATCATGATTTTTATATAAATAATATTATGAAAATACTCGCAGTTGTAACGATTTACAGTTTTTGTTCCCGCAGTTTCGATTTCAATTAAAAATTCGGCAATTCATATATTCTGGAGCTAAGTGCCATTTTACGCCAACAGAGGGCGACAGTAGTTAATTCGGTCACAATGGACGACCATGAGAAACTTTTTATTGCGTTAAAAAATGTTTGTTCCAAAACAACTCTTGTTTTATGTCCTTCACCTCAGAAAACCACATTATAAGAGAAAATGAAAAACATCAATAACAAAAGAATGTACAACATCCGAATTATGATTTCTGTGGTATAGGAAATAGAACTGACCTATTCGTTCATTCACAGTGTGTGTGTTCTCACAAAAACTTTTTTTTTCAACGAACTGTTGGTATATCTTTGGTTCACAGCAGAAACACAGCAACAGAAGAAAAAAAAAATTATAAATCTTAAATGACAGGCATTCCTATCGATGACAGAAATTCTATTTAATTGTTTAGAATTTTAACTTCTGAGAAAAATAATTTTACGAACTGAAATGGCGAAATTAATTTTTTGTTAAAATTTACCCTTTAGTAGAAAATCTAAAATGAATTCTCTAATAGCTATAGTATGTATTCAATTTTGGGAGAGAAAAATCTGAGTTTTATCAATGAGCAATTCGTTTTTGTGCGACAAAAGTTTAATTACAAGTATAGAAGAATACATATGAAAAATTGTACATAATAGTATTAAAATTTAATCCGACACAACGCAGTAAATAATATTAGCTTCAAAATTTTTTCCGCTTGCCAATTTATTTTGAATAATTATTTGATTAATAAAATTATATAATTACTGCAATTTTTGAAATTAAAAGTTTTTCGTAAAGAAATTTAAAATTAATGTCCTTATTAGTTTTAATTAAAAATTACTTTCAAATTTAAGTCTTTTAAACTATTTTACTGTATTCCTTACAATCATTTATAAGGATTTACAAACTTTTGCTAAATTTTTCTTAAAAAATTGTTCTGTAGGCTTATAAAAATTAACAGCAAATATCTCCATAAATCTAGATATTTTTTTGCACAAGAAAACCCATTTTCATAATCATACCACATATCTTCGCTTAAAAAACTCCACCACCTAACTTAATTTTCCAACTTTTACTAGGCAATAAAAGAACATTTCGTAATGAATATGGTTTTTCTTCTTTTCCCACATAGGTACATTATATGCGGTCACATGTTTATACCAGATATATAAACGACGATTTCTCCAAAAAACCGTCGTTTAATCTAAACGTGTGAAGAAAACAAACAATACGTTGGATTTGTATAGGTCACACGGACCAACCGAAAAAAAATAGAGATGCAACCAAATTCCAAATTCAGATTATTTTGTAAAGCATTCAGCCTTTAAGGAAAGTCAGTTTAACGGTTGAAACTGCGAGTAATTTGTATTTAGTTCAAATCAAGTAAATTAAATGTTCAAAGGGAAATTCTTACAGTTATAAAGGGTTTTTTTTATTTATTATCAAAGCTTACAAGTGAAAACAGTTTCGAGAAAGAAATCTCCGAAATTTGCACACGTGAATTAGTTTTCATTTTTGAAATGGAAGAGCAACTGAAATTCGGTCATTTTAACTTTTTAACTCATTTTCCCAATACTTTATCAGTATTTTAATCTAACACTGCGCTAAGAGGTATACTAATATGACTAGCATCGCTGACCTACAAGTCAAACTTTTGAGAGTTCTAAGGGAAGTATAGAATTCTACTCCATATGCAAGCTCATTTTATTGTGACTTCAAAGGAAGGAATGTGCAACTTCAACAATATATTGTATTTTAGCCAAATGTCTAAAATATAATATATTGTTACGGCAATGTAATATATATTTGTATTTTAGCCATAACATATATATTGCATTTTAGCCATACGTCTCATTTTGTGTTTCGAAGCAAGTGATTTTGTAGTTTTGTTGGAGAATAAATTCATAAATTATAAACCAGTAATTAAAAAAATATTTCTCTGTTTATAATAATAGAAAAAGAATGCGTAAGCCATCTACCCTTTCCTCAAAAGTAGATGGCTTACGCATTTAATTTTGAAACTTTTATAATGGTCATTAATTGTACACATAAATCTCTCTTTTATTTAAGAAAAAAACTATGTGCACAGCTTTAAAATCAATTTCTTACATCCTTTACATAAAAATGCAAAATGAATATCTAAAAATATGTGCAGAGTAAGGTTAAATTTTCCCCCCCAAACTATAAAAATGCTTCAAATATTCCAAATTGGCCTACATTTAAAAGGATAAATAACTGCATTCTCCTCAAAACTTCTTTTCATCTAAACACGTGACAAACTAACATAACGTTCGGATGCAAGGATCACACGAACCAAACTGCTCGGAAAGCAATGCAAGCAAAACAAAAAGCAGAGAATGCGAGATCAGATATTAAAACAATTTCAACGAAAAAAAAACCATATTTATAAAATTCCTCGTAAGTCTTTCCAGAATTCATCAAGTAAGTCAAATTCACAATGTATCAATTCGCAAAATCGGCACACGCTCAAAATAAATAATATATTAAACGCGTTCTCCCAAAAAGCGTCATTTGGCCTAAACATGTGACAAATTAACATGACGTTGGGTTTGTAAAGGTCACACAAACCAACCAAATCAGAAATAAATACGGAGCTGAACTGAATTCCAAATTCAGATCAGCTTGTTCCCTCCTCCCGTCCTTCTCGCTTAGCAACTCAACTGTCAAATAGCACTTGTTGCATAGCGGACTGAAACGAAATGGGTCGCTTGCATCGAAATGTTTTTTCTTTGCCTGTGATTAACCGCGATTTGCCGAGAGTCGGACGATAGGCCAGGCTAATCCTGACGAGTATCGCTTCCAGTGGATTATTACACAGGACAGAGGGGGAGATACCACTCGAGAGTCAATGAACCTTCCCTTCCGATTGCTTGGAATCTGGTTTTTGTTTTAAATCCCTCATTCTGAGAGTTAATAATGTAAAATGAGGCATTTGTATCGGTAGAAGCCGATGATGAAAGGCATGTTTTCGAATTACCTAACCCACCGGCTGGAAGAAACTTATTCGAGAATGGTTTGCCCTGTGTGCTAAAACGCTTTAATCCTATGCTGCACGATTTATTTAATAGAAGCCGCATGATCCAATAGCGTCAAAATACCGAGGGCTTCAAAAGAAACTGGTTACTTTTTTAAATAAATGAATAGTTTTTAGATTTTATATACCTATAATGTGACTCTTGTCACTTCTTCACTCATTATGTAAGTTCCCCTTTACATGGCCGGATTACTAAATAGGCAAAGTAGGCAACTGCCTATGGTCCCCACACCTTTTTGGGGACTGAGGTGGTATTTTCAGGGTAATCGAGTTTCGTGCTCACATTTGGTTTATAAGGTCCATGTACTCAAACATATTCAAATTAAAATTAAGTATTGCTTAAATTTCAGAACATTAATTCTTAGAATTTTTCCGTGTTTTAATATTTGTTTAAAGATTAGTTGGCTGACTAATTCAAAAGTCAACAGCTCTGAAAATCTTTGTATTAGGATATTAAGATTCTGTCAAAAATGTTTTGCAAATTTTTAAATGTTAAATTATGTTTAATATTGGTTTTAAATTTAAATTTTCCGTTTAAATTTTATGTTTAATATTGGTTTTGAATTTTCCGTCCATGATTTAAATTTTAAAATTTTTTTATAGTAAAATCCAACTCTTTTGATGGTGATCCGCTATTTAAATGTTTTGTTATTTCAGTTTGTAATTACATGCGTTACTTAAAAACTTGCATGCACAAAGATTAATTAAAATCAATGACAAAATCTCATGTTTTGGAAATTGGGGAGAGGAAAAGGGAACCCCAAACTAACACTGCCTAAGGGCCTTTGCAATGCTTAACCCGGCCCTGCCCCTTTAGAATGTGAAAACTGATAATCGCAATTTTTAATAAAAAATGACTCATGTGGTTTTTGCAGTCAACGATTCAATTATTAGGTACCATTTATGTAATTTAGTCCGTGTAAAGCGTGTAAGAAAAAAATTTAAAAACATACGTTGTTTTTCCATAAACAGTACATGTTCCTTTTTGCAACTAATGACCATAAATATATCCAAATCTTATACCAAACCATGTACTTCTACAAAACGCGTCTTATAAACTAAGCAATAATTTTTTAAATGATTCTTTTTACGCAAACATTGTTTATAGTCTTTATTTTTCAAACTGAACCAAACGAGATTTGTTTGGAAAACCAATGCGAGAGCCCCACGTGTATAAAATACAATAATTATCCGAAGTACAAGCTCTCTGCCTCAAAATTACCCCTATTGATAAAAAAGCAGCTTTTTTATGACTGAGAATTTACTACTTATCTTAAAATCCAAATTTTGAGAGCAATATCATTGCGCTTTGTAGGGTTAAAAGAAACAATGAATTTTTTAAAAAATTTAACTGCTTGGTTTCAGATATGCCTTTGAGTAGTATTTGTAATAATTTTAAGTAAAAAAAATCTTCCATATATGGGATAGCTTTTAAACATAGTAAGGGATGAGTTATTTAACTTATGATTTTTTATGTAAATATTTAAATCTATAACAGATGTTCAGGATATTCTCGGCTATGATGTTTGGTCAAAGTTTTTAAAATTCGGATCAAATTTTACTGAAAGAATAATATGTTTGAATTTCAAAAAGTAGCAAGAAAGGTTTTCCAAAAAACTAAAATTGTGGAATGGATACAACAATAAACCTTAGCCATCTTCCTTTTAGTTATATCAACTTCAGTTATAGACAAAGATAAATTAGAACAAGAAAAGAAAGAAGCGTAAAATAATCAAACTAGCCAAGGAAAAAAATGCAGCAAAAGCAAGAATTTAATAGCAAATACGTCTTTTAAAAATGGCAGGAATTTTTTGAAATTTAAAACAATATAAATTTTTATATAGTATTTTGAGCTTTGGAAATATTTCTCAAAAAATATATCAATGTCAAGGAAAATAGGAACTTTTAATTTCAACGACAATGAATACTTCCGATAGTTATTACAACAATATTTAAATAATTATTATAATTTGAGAATAAAAAAAAATGGAAGCAGATTTCACTAAGATTTCGTTATGAAGATTTAAAGGCTACTGCAGCAACAACGAAAAAAGAACAAGTAAAAGAAAAGAATTCGTAAAAATTGTTTCTGAATTTTTGCTTTAATAAAGGCGCAGGACATACTACTTTTAACACTATATGTGCGGTAAACAGATTAGATGCAAGTTAAATAATAATAAATATAAAAAAATTGGAAGAAAACGCTTTTACCAATGTATTAAAAAAGAAGAAAAAATTCTAAAAAATCTGGAGGTCAAAACAAAAATCGGAAAAGCGTGAGGTGCAGGTAGAAAAGCTGTAAGTAAATCAGAATAGTAATCACATTTATAATATATTTTATATGATGAATGTTTAATAATATTTCGTTTTTTATGATAATCATTGTGGTTTTATATCTTTCTCCTATTGTTTTCAGCCTTCACGCTTTTACGATTTTTGACCTCCAGATTTGAGAAAAAATTATTTATTTTTTTTAATGCATTGGTAAAAGCTTTTTATATATTTTTTATATTTATTATTTTCTAGTTTTTAGTCCTTAATTTATGTCATAATTCAGTATTATAAATAGTTTGGGATCTTGGAATCAATTTTTCATGAACTAATTACAACAATTATTTCATTGAAAAGAGCTCTAAAATTATTGAAATATTGCATTGTCATCAAGACCAAATGAATATACAAAATTTCAGATATATAATACATCAGGCAATGAATGAAAAACACATCACAAAATTCTGACCTTACAAACAAACATAAAATATTTCGAACTTAAATCCATTTTTCTTCAACTAATTACAGCAATAATTTCTTTAAAAAGATCTATATATTTATTTTTATTTAAACATTTAAATTACTGTTTAAAGTATTTTATTTCTCAAAAATACTATAGATGGCGCCACGGAAACCTACAGAGTGCAAACGTAATTTTGCGAATTTTTAAAAAATTGATAATTGAGAGCTCTAAAATTATTAAAATATTGCATTGTCATCAAGACCCAATAAATATACAAAATTTCAGAACTCTAGTGCATTAAGAAGCGAGTGAAAAATCGATCACAAAATTCCAACCTTACATACATTTCGAACTTAGTAAAAGCGTTTAAAAAGACAAATCGTAACTGTGCTCACTCTAGATAATGTATACCATAAATACAATATATATCTAAAAGAAAAAGTGAACTTATTTGTAGATATATACCAACATGCCCAACTTATATAAACTGGTACGCAAGTCAAATCCTTTGAATTATAATTTTAATGTTGGGTAATGGAAAAAAGCATATTTTACGTTTCCCGCTTCTAAACTATTAAATGAAAACTAAACAGGCAAATATATACTCAAAACCACGAATTTTAAACAATCGTATTTTCAAGAAAACTATCTTTGTGTAATTTTAAACAATCGGTTTTCAAGAAAACTATCTTTTGTCTCTTTCATTATTACATTTCACGAACACAGGATGAAAGAGTGAGTAGTTTTGCTGCAAATTACGAAGTCTCAAATATTCAATCCAGCGGGCTCAACCTTCATTTGAAACCTACACAAAGAACAGATTCTCCATCTCTACCCAACTCCAATCTCGTCGATAGCCTTCATACCTAGTGTGGAGCAGAACGCTATTCTGACTTAAATGGGTCAAACTGAAAACAGAAATCGGGGAACGCGCCAATGGAGTCCAAGCAATTTTTATTTCTCTCCCAGAAGTTCCCAAAATGTTTCAGAGTTTTTCAGTTTTTCGAAAAAAAGAAAATGCCATGTTATGTGACCGAACCTTGTTGTTCGTGTTATTGGTACTTCTGTTTCTTCTTCATTTTTTTTAAATAAAAAAGTTTCCCATTCAGATAAAAGTATTTATTTTTATTTTTTCGTAAGGAAAACTTCCACTCCAAAAGAAAATATTTTAGTCCGCTATTATATAACATCGATTTTCCTCAGGAT
This sequence comes from Araneus ventricosus, assembly GCA_013235015.1. Classification (NCBI taxonomy): domain Eukaryota; kingdom Metazoa; phylum Arthropoda; class Arachnida; order Araneae; family Araneidae; genus Araneus; species Araneus ventricosus. The sequence continues at coordinate 1,339,028 of BGPR01000041.1, forward strand.
TGAACAAGTCGAAATTTATATCATTCATATTTAGAATCACTACACCTTATCACCGACTTCAGACCTATGTAACTTACGACCACAAAAAACAAATTTCAAAATAAAGCTCACATTAGTTGCATTTTTGTTTACAGTAAAATGGAGTACATATATTTTTCACATTATCAATAATTCTACGCACATAGAATTGAAATTTTATGGTTTATGTACAATATTTATAACCATTTGAATGAAAATTGTATTAAAATTTGAATCCAACTAATGACCTGTCAGTCAGAATGGAACTCGGTAGTAAGTCGAGGAGATCATGTATTTTAGTCAAGTCTATTTTTTTACATATAAACAAGAATATTTAACGTTAATATTTTCATCCAATTTCCTCTCACTTATATGATGAGAAATGCCAAAATCTACACTTCATTGTCTTAACAGGATCTAGCCCATTTTGCGTAAGTGACATGAAAGTATTAATATTTTGGCATTCGTAACCAATGAAAATAATAATTAAAAGAATATCAAAATAATAGTCTGATCAATAGTTTATAGATTTGTTTTTGTCAATGACTTGAATAAAAAGCAGTTATCTAATTTAAAAGACACAAGCAAAAACTTACCGTTGTTAGAAATGCACTCGTATCTAGAATTTTCATCTTCATTTATATCACCATGAACTTCAGGCAGTGTTTCATAAATATCCTGACTTATCACAGACGGATATTCTTTTCCAGTTTTGAGATCATCATTATAATCCACGAAGTTTGACTCCATATCTTGTACAGATGCATTATCAAAGAAAGCTTCGTCACAACCTGGAAGAAACTGAACCTGTTTCTTTCTTTGCGAATCTTTAAATTCTTTACAATGTTGAAAAACGCGAGTGGCATCTTCAGGCTCCTGTATGGCATTATCACGCCTTCGCTTCTTTTTCAAAATTGATTTTAACTCATTAGATGACGATGATGTCCATGTAGGATATTCAGAGGACAATGTTCCTCCACTACTACTGCAGTCACTTGATGACTCGTATTTCGATTCCTGTTTTGAATTCACAGAATTCGTACTAGGAAGTGATGGTCGGTACTCAGATTCGTATCTAGACGACTCTCCGTAGTCATCATTTTCATCATAAATGTCCTCCCGCTCTAGTGGTTTGTCATAGTTATCACAGTCAGATGGCATGAACATGCTTTCAGACTTCGAAGATGAATGAACGGAATTATTTACATTAATACTAGGAATATATGTGTCATCTGAAAGTAAGGACGACATCGACTTAGAAATTTCTCTAGAAGAATAACCTAAACCATTATGTGGCGAGCTGGACGACTTGCGCATGGGAGGAGGAGAATAGGTAAACTTGGGATCTCTTAACTTGGAACTGACTACAGTTCCTTCATCACTTTCATCACTATAATCATAATCAGGATCAGGTATACAAATAGATTCATCCGAAACTGATAACTTTCTCCACCGAGCCTTACCAGAATCACAGTTAACGTCCAGATCATCTGAAGGATCACAGTCAAGATCCAAATCGGGAGATTTAGCTCTATGATTATCAGTGAAAATTCTTTGTCCTCCAACTAAAACGCTGTGCGAGTCACTGTAGATCGTGTTATCACTCTGTGACTTCTTAAATTTATTGCCAAATTTTTTGTTCGCGATTTGTCTTGGGGATCCACCAGACGGAGATAATTTAGATTTATTTTGAAGTTTCAACCATCTGGCTTTGTTCATTTTAGCTATTGCATTATCACTAAGGTTGTCATCAATATCACTGTCGTCTATTTCAGAAATAGATGGGGTTTTGACAACTTTCTTGATTAGATCGTAAGCTGTAACGTCACATTCAAGAATGGATTTCCTAGATATCATTCCAGAATCATTCACTGCAGAACCTTTATACGCTGAGCTCTTATATTTAGAACTTCCAGTAACACACTTCTTGTAACCGGACATTCTGCTAGCAGATTCAGGTTTATTATCAGTTTTGTCATCTGTTACTAAAGGAGATTTCAGTTTCTCAGAATTAGCAGATGTTTTCATGGGTAATCCACCATTTGGAGACCCATTATTAGGAAAAGCAGGAGCACAATATTTGCAACGTGTTTGATTACGGGAAGATTTTAAGTGGGAAGACGAAGATCCTTCATGTCCCGGCCGTCTTCTTACCATGCAAGCACAAGATGGTCCAGGAATGATCTCCACAGGAGGAGGAGGAACTGAAAACACTGAAAGAAACAGAAAATCAGTCAAAGAAGTTGTAAACAACAATTAGCAAACAACATACGAAATACTTGTGAGTAGGTGGATAGGAAATGGTGTATATGAAGAACAGAATGTTACATAGGAAGTACAAAAAATCATTAAACAAAAAAGTGTTATATCTTACAAGCCAGAATCTTACAATAAAAATCCCGGACGTTCAAAACAAAATGCGTCAGCATTTTACAAGATTTAATCAAATACTGAATTCATAACAAAAATGTATGGATACAATCAAATTTTTTCTCTTATATTGAAACAATTTAATCGTGGAAAATTTAAACAATAAGACAGACATGATAAACTTTTTTCAGCGTAGAGCAGTTACTATCGTGATTAAAATTTAGAACTTTATCCTTACTGAAAATGTATCAGAAATTAAGGATTTTCATTGCATAGAAAATGTTAAGGTGTAATAAGTTAAAAATTGCTGGATTTGACTAAATGTTTTTGCAGTAGTTTAGCCGAAACCTACTCCTATTCACTACAATTGAATAAATAATATGTTCATCCATTATACTACTATAAAAATATCAGTTACATCTACATTACAGAATGATGTCGGTTTCTATTTAATCATGAAAGTATAAATGTTTGCATTTTTTTCTTACTCCAATTCGAAGTTTAATAACACTTAAATACTGATGAATTATCTGCAACATCTCCAAAAGAAAAAAAAATTCTTAGATGGAGAAGTGAATTTTAAATTGATTTATTCTCTTAGATTATCCGAAAATCTGATACAAGTTATTTAAATCTCCATTTCGATAAAAATTAGATTGGGAAGGAGAAATTATATCCTAGTATTTTATACATGGAGAGCTCATACTTTTAAATATTGGCTTAGATTACAAACTGTAAATTACATAATAAAGGAAATCAATGTTTTGACGGAAATGTAAATATTTTAAGACATATTAACCCTCTGACGGAATATCGGTTATTATAACCCTTAAAGTACATGTTTAGAAAAAGTGCATTCAAAAGATGTTCCGGTTAGAGGGTTAATAGGATAGGGGGCTTATTTTTCGAAGTAACTATAGGTACTAGTAAGAGAATTAAAAGAGAAAATATCATAATTACAGTTTTAAACAATTTTTTTCAATCTTGATCTGAAGGGGAAAAAAGTACTATACAATTTATTGTTAATGAAATATATACTTATGCACACCTTTGAAAATTTTTTCATAATAAAATTTAAAGTTTCCGTTGCTAATTTCGTACCAAAAATATATTTTTTAAACAAACTAAACGAAGATGATTCTTCATATCAGATATGCATATCAGTTACTTCGTCACAATAATAATCACACAATTCGGTTTATTACATGTATTTTAAAAAATATTTAGAAATACTAGTGATCCGATTTGATTTGTTAAATTTTATATTCATGCGCTTTTTCGTATTTACACGAAAAGTATTTTGGAATGGGACTAGTAATTGTGAGCCGTGGCCAGATAACGAGTACGGGAGCAGAGCCGGCACTCCAATTCCCAAGTTTCCGATACACCAACGTGAAGACGTTCGACTAAAATTTGGGGGAATTGGAGGTAAACCCTGCAATCCAAAAGTCGATACTCTTTCACAAGATCACTGGAATCTTGCAATACGCCAGTTCTCTGCAATCTCAAAACTCTTATACTAAATTGTAAAAAAATATTTCTAATACACTTGTGATTAAAAAAAAAACTTATTCAAATTTCTGCAATAGTTAATTCAAGATTCTGTAATAGTTAAATGAGAAAAAAAACGTAAAAATGTAAACTCTAAGTTTGAATAATTAGAAAGTTACTTTTATAACGTAATAATACGCAATGCAATATGCAGGATGTGACATTTAATCAACGACAACTTTCGACATAATCAGAACAGACTGCAACTTGCGACATAATCAGAATATGTCGAAAGGTGCACTTGAATGACATAATGCAGTAAAATCGCAACCAGAACGGAAAAAAATTTAAATCCGTCTAAGGAATAATTACTAACGTAGTTCGATAAGGCCAACCATCAAAATGATCGTTAATGATCTGTAGGCAATAATTGCAAACAGATTAATATAAAAACTTACCGGTCCAGTGCCAAAATAAAAGCAAAGCTCAGTTGCAGAAAGAAATTCGAACTCATTTAGAAATATGTTACTAATGGCATCTGCAGAAAAATGTCACCGTCTAATTATACGAAAACAGACCTTGGTTTATAATATAATTAACCTAAAAGTCTCTCTGTTTACACCAGAAAAACTTTGACACTTAATATACTCACGGAAATGCTGAAGATAATAAATGGAGGTTCCTTTTAAATATTTTACTACGAATACTCACCCCTGCATGCTAGCTGCAACCGTGTTTGTTTTATGATTTTGTTGTATTGTACCGTGTTAATTTGTGGCCTCTTGTTTTCATTTCTCTTATTTTCTTTATTATTATTTTATTTGAATGTTATTTACTTATTAATGAAGAAATTGTTTATAGGAGAGTGAATATTGATTGCTAACCAGTGGCGAATCCAGGATTTGGGTCTGGAGGAGGGTCTGAGGTATGAAAAATTTTGTATCTTTGTGACGAAAGTCAAACCTCATGGCTTATGTAAACCAAAACACTTTAAATTTACAGACTTTACTCATCTGACAATAAGAATCATAAAGAACACTACAATAATTTCGATAATTTAATAGAAGAACAATGAAATAACTAGCAAAAACACGTTTTTGACCGCATCAACGCTACAAATACGAGTGGAATAACTACAAAAGTGGGAAAATTTTCGAGCCTGTCGAAAGCCAGGAAGAAATGTCACTTTTTAAAAAAAGGGGATTAAGAAAAAAATAGCTGTAGTGATTTTAAATAAAATAAAGTATTTTGGCCTAGCTCTGGGGGGGGGGGCTGCAGCCCAATAGCCCCCCGGATTCGCCACTGTTGCTAACTTTAGAACTTTCATAACAAGGATTGCTGAACCCTTTGCACTCGGAAAAGTAATTAGATGCATAATTATTCATTGATTTACAAGAGCTCGTATTATTGCTTTGGAACGTAAAAAATATGTTTATGTAAGTTCAATTTTCCGGTACAAATTATTCTGCAACTTCTTACAACTTTGTAGGTAGTATTTTAACCATCGAAATCAAGAAACGTTAATTTTATTTAAACGGTGCGCAATTTTGACAAGTCAGTAAAATAACAAGAGCAAGTTTTTTTAAAAAAATCTTAAAGAAGGTTCGACAACCTCTCGAAGGGTTAAAATATAAATTACATGTAATCAAAAAGTGTGTGGGGGGGGAATAGAGGGAAAAACTAATTAAATGTAACTATTTGCTTTAAAATATCTATTTCTTTATGCCGCTAACCTAACCTTATACTTCTTTTCAAAACAGATATTGAATTAAAAGTTGTTTTTTAAGTGGTTTCCGATATTGGTATGGGGGAACACTGGTTTCTTAAAATATTCCGTGTAATCAAAGAAAAGAAGGATAATGCATAGGAAAATAACTATTAATTTAATTTAACTATTACTTAAATTTAACTAATTATTTATAAATAATAATTTTTTTGCTGCTAATCTCACCTTATACTTATATTCAAAACAAAACATTAAAGGCTATATCGGGTGCAGTTATAGTTGTAATAACACATTTAGGAACAATGCAATACTTGCATCTTTTCGACATTATTTTATCTGATGCGATAGTCTGAAAATACGGGGAAAAAAAGCAAAACTTCTATATAGCGAGCGAACGGGAAATAAGCATAAACTCGCTGCTGTTTGGGCAGAGATGACGTCAGACCCGTTTCGCTATAGATTGGATCGTTTTTCCCTCCAAATCTCAGAGGCGAACTTTGATTGGAAATTAGAAAACAAAGCAAAACGGCCTAGAATTTTTTAAATGTTATTGTTCATTTTGAAGCATTTTAAATCGATTAAAAAATAAATAAATAAATGCTGAAGTTCCCCATTGCTAGTGGTTGAAATTGTATATCCGTAAAGGCAGGTCAAATCATTGGTGGCTATTAGGTGGCAAAAGTGTGAGGAGTGGCAAAATTTTTTTAAAAACCTAAAAGTACCAGCAAAATTTAAAAATTTAGTCACAAAATTAACTAGCTTTCCCGAACATTGTTGTTTTTATATAATTCCTAATCTTAGACAGCTAAAATGAAATATTTTTTCCCGCAAGAAGTGTGTGGGGGGGGGCGACCCCCTCTCCCGAGTTGCCGGCACTAGGTCAAAGTACTAATTTTTATAACTATATTCTCCCGTTTTCACTTTATAACTCACAATTTACACCTTAAGCCTATTTTTCCCATCAAATGGTGTATTTTTGAGAAAGAAAATGCATAATTTTAATATATATTTTATTTTATCCAAGAGCGTGTCTTATTTTGTATTTCTAAGCGAATAAAGATGCGATTTGATTTGTGAAATAATTTATAGAGTATAAAAAATGTGACTATCATTGTTAATATTACGTCTAAAATTTTAATGTTATCTGAAATTTAAAAAAAAATTGGTTTACAGTATTTGCTTTTGTAAAAGTGCTTATATACTTTATGTATGCGATTTTAATAAATGTATCGGGACATTCTGTTGCATAAATGAATCATAAAAAAAGATATCTACAATAATTTATTAAATTGCTTCGACAATATTACTTAAACTTATTTTTATGGAATTACTTTGCTGATATCAAATAATAAAAATGTTTTTAAAATGACGCTTTTATTACTAAGTTGAAAATTAGAATTTTTTAACTTAACATATGGACGCCAAAAGAAAATGGTAGAAGTGTGAGGGGCTGCGAGAAATACTTTAAGCAAACTTGTATTTCAATCACGTTTATAATGTTCAATTTCTATGAATGTTTATGATTTTTTGTTCTTGTGATATTCATGATCGCATTTTTGGCTTAAACTAGTCAAATTAAACAAAAGTGTGTAAAAATATTAAGTCGGGGAGTGTAAGGTCAAAGAGATTTCGGATATTTCATTCACTGCGTAAATGGAATAATCACCAGTGTTTCAGTTTTTGCAACATTTGTCAACAAGTCTGTCAAAATTTCCAAAATTTTATTAAGATTAAAATTTGATAAATGATGCTTAAAATTTTAGTCTAAACCTTTTATAGAATACAGTAACTGTTGTCCCAGGTATTTGTGGCTTAAACAACTCAATTTAAATAAAAGCGTGTCGAAGTAAAACGTCAGGAAGTGCATGGTTCGAGATTTCTAATATTTCATTCAGCCTCGTAAATGGAATAATTACCAGTGTTTCAGTTTTTGCAACATTTCTTAATACGTCTGTCAAAATTTCAAAAATTTACGAAGATTAAAATATGATAAATAATAGGCAAGATTTTAATTAAAAGCGTTCCTAGACTGCAGTAATTGTTATTCCAGATACAAGTTCCTAAACGAAAATTTCTTCTGTACAATGTAAACATCTCATGGAAAAACCGCATATTTTATTTTTTAGCCGTCAACCGAGAAAGAGAAAGCCACATATACATCAATGAACTGCACGAATGGAAACAATTGCAAAACATGTCGAATAACTGGAAAAAAAGTTTGCAGCAATTTCCACTTTTCTTGTCTGTTCTAAAATTGAAATAAGTTCTTATTCTGTCTGAAGGATTTAGGCTTTCTTTTTTCCCTAGAAGAACGAATAATGCCTTTTTGGTACATTTATCTTTTTGGAATACTGCTACAGATTAATATGCTATTAATTTCAATTTTGCGAGCTTATTTTTCTTAGTTATCGAAAAAGTACACATTTTTACACTTTCAGGCAACTCCAAGAATAAAATTTCCTATGTTGAAAAACAATTTGTGCATCACATGGTTTTATAAACTTCTTTCAGCTCTAAAAAGTAGTTATTGATCCCAAAGTGCATATTTACATCATTAATCAATTATATCGAAGATGATCATTTAACACAGTCAAGTGATAAATTCTTATCAAATATCTTACCCAGGAGATACTTTCATTGAATAAGACAAAATTATGTATCTTCCAAATTTTCAAAACCCCATTTTCGATCGAGACACCATACTTTAAGAAACTCTCGTATAATAGGTACATAACAGTCGTTTATTAGTCATCAGTTTCTCAAAGAAGGGGGTGGGGGAGCCATGAGCCGAACCGGTTACATGGTAGTAAAGGTATGCTAAACCTCCAATTGGTTCTGAGAAATCGCGAGTTCGATTCTTGGTGTGCTGTTAACTGCGTTTGGAAAATTGATAAAAACGATAAATCATATGTTCATTACAGACAATGTGCTGGCAGCAAATCTGACTGTGACGAATTTTCATAGACTTCTCTGTTTGTTACGGATTTTTATGCTGAAAGATACAAAGTAAAATAATAGAGAGTAGGATATATAATTTTCCTCTGTATGCCAGAGATATCTCCAGGACTGTCTTTATCAAATGGGTTAATTGCGCTGTAACTACAAATTTTCTATACTGATTTCAGTACCAACAAATTTAACTATAATTTTAAATATGAAAAGATGCCTATTTGCCGAATTGTAAGGCGTTAAATTTTGCTCCTCAGTTATTTTATTAGGTAGGTATTTTCTTTGGGCCGTAGGCGCTCAAATTCCTAATTACGGTTCTGATAAGGCACCAGTTAACTTTAGCGCTCAAATTTGTTCAGACGGCCTTGGATATCTTAATGCATGGCGGTTCTTTCTAGAGGTCTATGCAAGATTACCAGCTGTTAGGGGGTAACATGAACGAAGATTAATAAGGCTATGGTAATTAAAACTGACTTAATTTTTTGTCTAATTAGCTAACTTCTTAATTAACTAGCTGACACTTTAATTGCACATAAAAGTAAAACTAGACATTTACCTTCTTTGGTAACGTCTTCATAAAGAGTCTCTCTCCACTCATAAGCTTCTGGTGGATACATCACTTCTCGGGGGCAGCCCCGATTCAGACTTCTTACAGAAGCATACCACATGTTGGATGGTCCATAAATAGCGTGATAATGCGGGGCTCTCAGAGCTCCATATATTGCGCTAGTTGAATGGGCCGAAACGGACCCATACTTATCCTTATAATGCTTGGCATATGCAGGAATGTCAAAATGTTCCCCCTTTTTACTAGACTCCTTGTTCTTTTTCTTTGGGATGGCCGGTAGATGGCGCTTGAAACGAGTCAGGGCTACAGCTTTTGGTGGAGTCTGAGTCCAGAACTGCGGTGGCGCCCCCTCGTAGTGGAGACGTCGGTAGCGATCTTCCATCATTAAATCCCGATTTCGAGATATCGACGTCTCAACCTGATAACGGATACCTTCCATCGAGCTCTACATTCTGCAAAGAAGAGAGTATATATGTTAGTGATCAATAAAATGAGGGGAAAATACATCTTAGCTCAGTGCCAATGTACTCATTAGAGAACAGAAAACCTGATTTTTTTCTGTATAAGGTTTCTCAAATTAACAAGTAGAGTGATATATTGAAATCATTGAAAATTTCTTAATACTTGAATATGAAAAAGTTTTCACTTTATTTTGCTGCAATCTGCTTCTCTCTAGCCTGATTGTCAACGCAAATACTTGGAAGACTTCACAAGCAGAAAGCGCGACCCAGGAGGAGTGTACAAGGGACACTGAACCGAATCCCTGGAGATCAAGATTTTTTTCATAATTAACTTAATATTACTTATACTTTTATAATTACGCTAATTTCAAGAACTTCTTGTTTTTGATTAGCAAAAAGATATTTCTGAATATATACAAAATTGATTTCTCGAAGAAGCTTAAAAATGTGTAGTCCTCCGATATTTTACTCTTAATAGCTTAAATCAGGCAATCGCAATACTACTACTAGCCAAAGAAGTGAGCAATATCCTACTTCCCAAAAACTCCCATATTAATAATCTCCACAAAAACTCTTATATTTAAAAGAACCAGTACATTATCATTACTTATTTGAGGGATTTAAGGAAGTGATGAGATGCGATATTAGTTCACAATTTTACAACATTTATAATATTTCTTTGATTTATTATTGTCCATCTAGTTTATATTATTACGTCTAAAGTAAATATTAGGATTTGATTACTTTATATATTTAAAATAATGTGGTAAAAAACCTTCATCGAGTCCGAAAGCCTCACTCACTCGACCGATTTCGACAAATTTTTTTCATATGATAAGCTCGCGAAGTCTAGATATGTCCATCAAGGGTCGCCTGCCCACACATCCCCATTTTCGAACGAAATCGAAAAAACATTTTCCCACTGTCCCTTGTCTATGGGTAAAAACCTTTAGACAGTTCGCCAGCAACAACCACCCGACGGATTTCGACAATTTTTATTTCATATGAAAGTTTATGACATCTATATTTGCAATGAAAGATCTCCTGTCACCCACTATCCCCATTTTCGAATGAAATCTAAAAAACATATAGAGAGTGTATGGTGGAGAAATGCTTTTTCAATTTCGTTCGAAAATGGGGGGGGGGCAGGAGACCCTTCTCTGCAAATCTAGACGTCATAATCTTCCATATGAAATAAAAATTGTCGAAATAAGTCTGTTGGTTGGGGCTGGGGGATTTCTACAATGTTTATTCATAAGATAAAACATTCAGGCAGTTCGCCAACCCCAACCACTCGACGGATTTCGATAATTTTTTATTTAATATCAAAGCTTATGACGTCTAGATATGGCATAAAGGGTCACCTGCCCAAACACCCCCATTTTAGAACGAAATCGAAAAACACTTTCCCACTGTACATTCTCTCTATTTTTTTTTATTTCGTTTTAAAATAGTGGGTGATGGGGGAAGGCGACCCTTGATGACACATCTAGACTTCATAAGCTTCCATATGAAATAAAAATTATCGAAATCTGTAGAATGGTTGGGGCTGGCGAACTGTCTGAAGATTTTGCCATCCTATTTTAAATATATAGATCCTAACAGTTCCATCACAATGGCGTGTCAAAAATATTGTAAAATACTTATTTTAGGTGATGTAAACTGTTTATTTAGGGCGATATCATTCTGTATTTATGGATCTGAAGTTCATAAATACATAACTGTTGACTTCCATGTCGAAATTCGTGAGTAAGTTATACAAAACATTACAACTAGATGAGGTTTATTGAAAGATTTTACAATTTTAAAAGAATCCGTTATCTACGAAGAATACGAAATCTACTATGGTTTTATGGTCTGTTCAACTGATCTTCGATGGTCTGTTCAACTGATCTTCGATGGTCTGTTCAACTGATCTTCGATGGTCTGTTCAACTGATCTTCGATGGTCTGTTCAACTGATCTTCGATGGTCTGTTCAACTGATCTTCATGCCGTATTTAAAACGGAAAAAAGTAGTGACTGAGAGCCTCGAAGCAGAGAGGTGGCAGGGACAGTGCTGAGCAAAGTGGGTGTTGTCCGCGAACCTGCTCGGAGGTCGGGGAGAGCGGCTAGTAAATAATAAAAAAAAAATGAATTCCTAAAGATTATGCAGTAATTAGAATGTTTAAATTTGTATTCGCCGTAAAATCCAAATTGTGAGAGAAATCCAAGATAGTCTAGCTTTCATGGCTTTCTTCATACTTTTTTGCATAATAGAATTTATCTGAGAAGCCCTGTAAATGGGCGATATTTATTTTTCCTACTTTAAAGGTTAAGTGTTAACACAAAAAATTCGATTCATACTAAGCAACTTTGAATTTTTTTAAATATATTTACTTGCGGTGAATTTGTATTTTTAATATTTATAATGATAAATTTTGTTTAAAATAACTGTTAATTTGTGTTTGTGACTATAAATTATTTAATACTTTTATTTCACAAGAAACAATCACTATTAGATATATTAAATGTGATAGCAGAAATAACAGCGTCCTTATAAACTAAAGGAAATGGCAATTGCTGTTTACTTTTAGGACGATTAAGTGTTCAGAGTGTCAAAGAAATCTTACTGAAACACTGAACGAAAAAAAATTGCTCTTCTTTTGAAGTTTCAAATTAGGTTAGGTTAGTGCCGTTGTCTACCTTAACCTCAGAAGGCTTTCGAAGTCCCAGAAAATTGATGTTCTGGAAACAAAACTCAATTGCAAAGAGGGTATTAGAGAAACAATAGGCACTATCGACAAATATAGAAACCAACAATACACTTTATCTGTGAAGGACTTCTCGGTATTTATATCAGTGGGCACGAAACATGATTCTCCTTATGACAGAATGCTCTACTCTTATCACCCCAAATTGCTCGGTCTTTGTATGAACTAAAATTTTAATAAGAAAGAAGACAATATGCCACCAGTTACTTTTCCGCATTGTCTTACCACAGCATACAGTTGTCTCATTCACTGCACGACATATATTAACACGCAAGGTTGTTTGACATTTGAAACCGCTGGACATGCTTTAAGGGTGAAAATTTAGCCTTACTGTTTTTAGTTTCTCCATTGTTTCCTCTTTATTGAAAGTCGAGCAGAAGAAACATATGGTTGGGGTGGTGAGGATTATCCAAGGTCGGTGACTACCAGTATCCCACGGGCAGTTCCACTCCGTTTGCTGCAGCTTCAGGTCACCGGCTCTGTGGGTCAGATGCCACGGGTCAACGCAGCATTACCATTACTAATTGTCTTACAGAGAGTGGGATGGACTGGAAGCTTTGTCTCGACTTTTTTTGCATAGTCTTTATCGATAAGGCTCGTGGTTTACAACAGAGAGGGCATGTAATGCATCAAGCTTTCCGAGTTCCAATGACTGGTCTCTCAAATTCAAAAAGGCACTTTCTTATTTTTGGTTTGATATAAAGCTTGTTTGACAGATAAGAAAAGACAGTATGATGTTTCGGGGATTCTGTGGCAACTAAAGCGCCCTCCATACTTTCTACTAAATTTTGCATGCAAAAAATAGAAGCAATATTTAAATTCTGAATGAAAAAAGAAATTCCATAAATATAAACTGACAAATACAAGGTGAATGAAAAATAATAGAACATTGAAATATGCAACTTTCCAAGCTTTTATCATAAACAAATACGATACAAAGTTAAAATTTGTAATCAAATTATAACTCCAGCTCTCATTAATAATTAAATATTCTTATATTTATAAATATATTTATCTAAAACGCATGTTGAGAGTTCGTTTCTTTCCCGTAAAGAAAGTTGTTTTACCATTTTCTGCACAACTACGGAAAATTTTATCTAATAGAACAGAGCATTCTTTGCATAAAAATTAATTATGACTTAGAAAACTAAATGTTTTAAACTATTTAATTTTTAAAATTTTTAATTATTTTAAACTAATGTTTTTGGATATCAATATTTTAAACACATATTCATAAGAGTGAAATTTGAAACAATCTATCTATTCTCAGGAACAATAAAAAGCTCAAATATACTGCTGGACAAAATTATAAATAAAAGAAATTTTCATTTTGTTTTAAACATAATTTAACTCAGTTTAATTTTGCTTTAATAAAGTAATGATGAATAATTACAAAATATGTCTAAATTTAGTTTAACTCGTATATAAAATAATAATTTTAATAAGAAAATGTGCAACTTTAAAATTTTAGCATCGCATGAAATCTGGACAAAATTATAAGCTAAAAGGTATAAAATTCTGGATTGTGATATTTTTTGTTCGAATAAGTTCATTTTAATTAAGAAAATGATCAATGTTGCCATTAGGGTCTGCTATTTTTTTTCTCACAAAAAAATGTCAAAATGTTAATCTGTATATTTCCAATAATTGTCAAAATCAAAGGACCAATCCCCTATCCTCAACCATTGGACCGATTTCGACAATTTTTATTTCATATGAAAACTTATGACTCCTGGCAAATATCAACAATGAAGATATGCCATCAATGATCGCCAGAAAAACAACCATCATCCATTTTCGAAAGAAATCAGAAAAACACTACTTAATTGTACATTCTCTATGGGAAAATTGTACATTCTCTATGAGTCTCTGCCAAGTTGTATATTTGTAATAATTTAGAAAAATGGAAGCCCGACTCATTTTTGAGCGTGCGAGTTTATAATCATGTCCAGATTTCAAGTAATGCCAATTTTTAAAAACTTCCCAATTTCTTGTATTCTGTACTTTTTCCATTTAAGTCACGCATCATATTGAAATTATAAATGCTTTTCTAACTATCTCTTTTTGTTTCATTAATGTAATTGTATATTTAATATAATTATGATTAAAATAAAGTGAAAAGTTTTTTCGAGTTTATAATTTGTCCAGCAGTATATACATAAAAAAACCAAGTAGAATATTATGGACGAAATCAGCCATGGAATAATCACAGACCAGTTTTTTAAGTTTCAAATCCAGCGATTTCATTAGTATTTTCATTTATATTTTTAAATACTGAAAGTCCAAGATTTAGGCTGAAATTCCTCAGTTGAAAAAAAGAGTAAAATTATATTAAAAGTTTTCATAGTGTGGTATAAAAATATTTTAGCCAAACAACGCACTATGTAGTTTTTTTTATCGACCATATCTCCGAACACTTTCAGAACGCTCTTTTAAAAAATAAGTAAGAAGTAAAAAAATGAAGTCTTTATTCATTAACAACTAATGAAATTTTTAATTACTAAAACAATTCTCAAAATATAGCGAAGAATAGCAATTATGGAATTGAATAATATGCCACAAATAAAGCTTTGGTAACAGATTGCAAAAATCGCTACCAGTTGAACAGAAAATTTAAAACCAATAACATTTATTGTTCTAAAAGATAATTCAAGTAAACGTAGAATATTTTTTTGACTTTCTGGAGCCTCCCCCCTCCCACGATAGAATATGATTTGCATTAGTTTGATTAGGGGGTGAGAATCTGGATGAAGAATTGGTAATTAGATCTGTTAAAATACACGGATTTCACTGTTCACATTTTAATAGAATTTTTTGCTTTTCATCGTTAATCTCTATTAACCCTTTATAAGGCTATGGTAAGTTTATTTACCACCAAATTCACCAATTTTTAAATGCACTTTTTAAGGTTGTCATAAGTTCTCGCCAATTTTTTTGATGAAACAAAAACCGAGATGTTCCAATTTATTTTCTCAAACCATAACGAAGTGTCTGGACTTGATAATTATTAATTAGCAAAATTAATTAACAAAAAATTAATGTTCATCGAATAAGCTAAATGATTTTTTTAAGTGAATCTCAATCCCAAAGCCATTTTACTACACTTCTAGAAAAAATTGCCCTTTAAAGTGTTAAAATACATTTGCGTTTTAACAACAACTATTGCCTTTTTAATTATTTCAAATAGATTTTATCGCTTGTTAAATTTTTACTTTTCATTACTTTTTGTTTCCCATTGCATTGTTACTACTATAACTTGTTTCAGAATTGTATGCAAACATCCACCCTTTTATGTGTTTTTCTATTCAAATCAAATTCGAAATGTTTGAACCATATGCTTGCTACAGTTTGATAAGAAAAACATGGCCTTTGCGCCACTAAAATCCACACAACCAACCAACAGAAGCACCAGCAGGTAATAGATGAATTTGATCACCCGCATGCAGATCAGAGCATGACCAAATTAAGAATAATTCACTATACACACACATCATTATTGCATAATCTTCACTGGAATGTTGACCAAAGGCTTCAACTGAAACCTGGGTCATCCGACTCCTGGCACAGAGAAACAGGGAGCAAGAGTCGAGGTGGCCAACCTGTTTAGGCCTCTTCGATAAGGGAACCGCTAAGGATTTAGCCTGGAGCCATAGTTGAGACAAAAATAATATTGTCAGACTTCCGGTGGAGCTGTCATCTTTCAGTGAGTCAAACATAACGAAGTGTCTCATTAATGAATTCAGATCACGACTGGCACTTAACAGCGGGTAAAAAGAAGAACGTCTGCTCGTTATATGGTATCCTGAGAACCAGCCCAGCCCTTGCTGACAAGAGGTACTTTGCCATCGGAACCAGGAGGGTCTGTACTACCTATTATTTGGTCTTAATTGTCCAATAAATATCTTTCTGTTCATGAAGCTGATCTCAACAGGTAACTGTAGAGTAGATAAACAGTATGGGTATTCATTCACTCAAGGATTGCTTTTTAAATTCTGAAAGAGTGTTCAACTTAAATTAATTTTTGGGATGCCAGAAGTGTTGAAAGGAGAAAATAAAATGAAGAACCTGATACTTTTTTTAATGCTGAATAATAATTCAAAGTTTATTAGGTTTTTGAACTCACTGGATTCAGTTGCAATGTAAAAGCATTCAGAGTAGAAAGTTAATGCTTACAATGCCAGAAATTTTGCAGTAACCCCAGTATGTTTGAAGTAGGTTAAATATGTGATACTTTTATGAGATATCGAGAGGAACTCAAATATAAGTTAGAAAATCAAGCTTTTGCCATCTCGGTACCGGTTACTAAATTTTCCATCAAATCTTCGATATTCAAAAGAATATCACTTGTACAAAAATTTATGGCCAATTGTTTTAGAAATTGCTTATATTTAAAAATATGATACACATAAATTATTAAAATATTGATCGTATTTAGATTAAAGCAATAGTGATTTGTATACGAAAATTCCAGAAAAATCGAGCTATTTGGGTTTTTCAATTTATTTCAATGACTGAACACTAGCCGATTAAAACGATATCTATGAAAAATATCCACCACTCATGATAAAAAAAACTTAAACACATGCAATTAACTCTGGACTTTCAATTGAATATGGGTTCTTTAAATAAAGAAAATTAGTAACCATTTTGACCCAAGATTTTACAACTTAAGTAAACACGAGAAAAGAAGAAATTAGAATTTAAAAATGTACCGGAATTTTTCTATATTAAAATAGCTAGAAACTTAAAAATCTAACAAAAAATATTGCGATAGAGGAAAGAGAATCTCAAATAACTTTCAACCGAATAGTATATTCAATACTACTTCAAACAGCACTTTTTACTACAAAAATACAGTCGAATTTGGCTAATTCGAAGCTGACAAGATCACAAAAGTTGGATTCATTCAAAAATTCGAATTAAGAAAAACTGGGTATAAAAATGAGTACATATAGAGAAGACGACAAATTTTAAACTAAAATGAATGTTTATTGAATGTTTCATGGATATTTATTTCTAATATTTAACAATAATTTAATGTTTTTAATAAATAAGCAATAACAAATTTTAATAAATTAAGTAATATTTATAATTAAAATTTTAATAATATTAAAAATAATACTTTCATTTAAAAGTAAGCAATTATGATAAACAATATACAGCACTTTGAATACAACAATTGTACAATAAAACTTCAAAATAAGTAGTGCAATTCGCATCTAAAGAGTTCAAAGTTTTTTTAAAGGAATGCAAACTTTTTTATTGCTTTTTATTTATTACTCTGTATTGCAGCAAAGTTCAGGAGTGAATTAAAGGCCTTAAAAATTATTAACTTATTATCTCTGATGACCAAGATACGGACGAATAGCTTAGTTAATGTCTACCAGTGAAATAATTCGAAATAAAAACAATATCTTTTGTACAATTTTTAATTTTGACTTCAATTAAATAAAATAAATTCAAATTATTAATAATATTTTTACATTATATTGATAGGAAATTCCAAGAGATATCAGAGTAATGTGATGTTGCGCCTTCGGATGATATGCATCTTATTCATAGCGCACTACATCATTACTCTGCAGATCATATGGTAGAATATATTCGTACTTACGATATATTCTCGTCTTATAAGGTTTTCGTCATACCGTGTACAACTGTACATTGCTAAAACTCGTGTGATGGCCACCAGCCATAAATTCAAACGATTAAAATTATTTAAAGTAATATTTCCTTCAAAAGAGTGCTGAATTCCTTATTCAACAGCATAAACAGAGCACCAACATGTTTATTTCATTTTGCAAGGTGAAACAATTCCACTTTTCATAGAAACTCAAAAGAATTTTTTTTTAATTAGAAGCTATAAAAAACGCATGTGCCATTTTATGAACCAATGGCAGAAAATGGTAACTCTTATTTTAGAAAAAAATCTTGGTACTTTTATTTTCTGTAGAAAGAACAACCGAAGAGAAAGTTGAGACGAAACGATTATCGCAATTGCTAAGTTCATTAAGCTGTGGTGTTTCCTGGATACGCTGGTCCAGATTGCGGTCGAACAAACCATTCCGATTCATTTCAGATTCACTAGCAGATCGCAAAGTGCAGCATTGTTTCTCGGTTGAGTCAAACAGACCTTTTTAATGCTGTTCTTGAGTTGCTTGTTCTCCATTTTAGAGGATTATGATACAGAGGCAGATTCACGAGGTCGGTCGAAAACAATGGAAGCAGAACTTCACAAACGCCTGAGAAAATGAGCTTTTAAGCAAAAGTCGTGACTTTTCAACGAGTACATGCTTTTTGTGAACAACGGTTATTTTTTATCTAGAACATCGCAATAAAAGAACCGAATGGCTAATCAGAAACCATTCATATGGAATACAAAAGGCAGGAACACTTTTGCAAGTATATGTATTAAATATAACATTGTTAAATTCAAACTGAATTAGCTCGTCTGGAACCGTTTAATGCCTCTTTATCCTTATTATTTATAAGTCTACCCATCCTCTGCCATTCGTGTTAGACATCAAGAAGTTAAATTAAATACATCACTTACATTCGTACTCATATAGCTTCTGTTTTATATCGAGACATACATGTTCAATTTATCAAGATAAGCAATTGTCACCGAACCTTGAGCCGATTGACTCGGCTTATCTTTGAGTAATATATTTTTCTTAAGAGATTTCCTAACTGGAATAGGGAATCAGAAAAACTTGTTAGGGTAATTTATTTAAGTTGATTTAAATAGACCAGGCCAGTTTTTTTTTATCTGTGGACTTCAGATAGGTGGAGTCACTACATGACACCAATTCCACATAGAGTATAACGGATAAAATTCGAAATTTTATATTTAGTATGAGTATCACGATAATGAAGTAAACGCTTTCAGCAAATGACACTAGAGAAGTAAACGAATTATTGGAAACTATATATGAAGACTCCTTTTTCATTTGGAAAGTAACTATGTGAAATTTTTTCATATAAAATGCTTTAAAAATTAATTTTGATCTATAAGCTTTTACGAATGCATAGAAAATATTGAATGAACATTTGAAAACACTATAAAGATATTTATTTCCCTGTTTTGAAGTGCGGTAATGAGAATATATCCGTGTAGAGTATTTTCAGCTAGTATGAATCTAATATTAGCATTTCAGCAAATATGCATCAATCATTAGCATTTTAGCAAGTACCTAAATGAGTATTTCAACAATCATCTATATTAATATTTCATCAAGTATCTAATCTTAGTATTTCATTAACCATATACTAGTTGTATTTTAGCAAGTATCTAATATTAGTATTTCAACAAGCCTCTACAAATAAAACTTCATGCAAATGAAAAAAAGTTGATTTTCGAGGTTTCGATACATAAACTAAATTCGATAATACTCCTTAGAAAAACTCAGAAAAAGTTTTATTTTAAAAATTATGACTGTCGTACCAGAAAGCTGATGTGACTCACAAGTAAGAAAAAAAGAACCATAGATCAATTAACCAAGTGCCTCTGTACTTTACCTTTCAGAATACTCACAAAACTTTTTTGCTGGAGATGCATTTTGAGATTCTTAGACGAATTAGTCGGAATTCCTAATCCTGCTAGAGATCGATATCATACTTAAAGTCAATCATTTCACTGTCATTTACTCTTCATTTATGGTACTTTTGCTTCTTTTTGCATTTGTATGGCTTTAAGCTCGAAATCCTTCCGTACCTTTTGCTTAAGCAAACAAATTTTTCATCTCGGTAAGTTTTGCTTTGACATTCTCTTATTTTTGCATGATATCACGAACAAATCAAACCAATGCAAATTAGCGTCCCTTGTACAGCTCAAATGCGAGATTTTGGGGAATCTATATATTTAAAATAATTTGGTAAAAAAACCTTCACCGTGTTCGCCAGCCTCAACAACTAGACCGATTTCGACAATTTCTTTTCATATGATGTCGTCAAGGATCGCCTGCCCCTCACCACCCTTCATTTTTGAACGAAATCGAAAAAACATTTATCCACTTAACATTGTCTATGGGGAAAAACCTTGTAGAAAACCCCCAGCCCCAACCACCCGACCGATTTCGACAATTGTTTTATATGAAAGCTTATGACGTCTAAAATTGCAATGAAGGTCGCCTTCCCCCCACACCCATTTTCGAACGAAATCGAAAAAACATTTCTCCACCATACGATCTCAACATGTTTTTCGATTTCGTTCAAAACTGGGGGGGGGGATGACCCTTGATGACATATCTAGACGTCATAAGCTTTCATATGAAATGAAAATTGTTGAAATCGTTGTGGTGGTTGGGGATGGGGATTTCTACAAGGCTTTTTCCCATAGACAATGTACAGAGGAGAAGTGTTTTTTGATTTCGTTCGAAAATGAAGGTTGGTGTGGGGCAAGCGACCTTTCATTGAAAATCTAGAGGTCATAAGCTTTCACATGAAATAAAAATTATCGAAATCCGTCGAGTGGTTGGGGCTGGCGAACTCTCTGAAGGTTTTCCCATATTATTTTAAATATAAATATCCCAACAGTTCCATCACAATGGCGTGTCAAAATTATTGTAAAATACCTATCGTAGGTGATGGAAACTGTTTATTTAAGGCAATATTCTGTACTTATGGATCTGAAGACTCTTCATGCCGAAATTCGTGAAAATTTATACAAAACATTACAACTAGATGAGGTTTATTGAAGGATTTTACAATTTTAAAGGAATCTGTTGTCTACAAAGAATATGAAATCTACCATCGTTTCATAGTCTGTTCCACCTGTTCCATTGATCTTCATGCAGTATTTAAAACTGCAAAAAGTAGTGGCTGAGATCCTCGAAGCAACGATGTGGCAGGGACAGTGCTGAGCAAAGTGGGTGCTGGACGCGAACCCGCCTGCAGGGCGGCAAGAGAGGCTAGTAACTTATTAAGTTTCAAAGGTGGGCAAGTGATATCCGAGACAGAATTTAGCTATCCAAGCTTTTACGCCATTTAAAAGTACGGATATAAGTCTTAGTTCAGATTAGTTAGAACATTGCGTAAGAATGCGAAATTATTTCAGAAATCCGGCAAATTTTAATCTTTTTCAAAAGTTTAATAATTTTTCAGGACAAAAATAAAAAAAGTACACCCCCTTAAACTCACTGAAGACAAATTGACTATAGCACTATCGATTTGTCTCGGAGCAAAGTCAAAATAAAATATTATAAATTTTCTCTTTGATATATATCTCTGGTAGAATTACCTTCACTTTAAAATTACATAATTTGATGCATAAACATTTAGGAAATTTCAAAATAACGATTGGTATTTTTTGTATTTTTGTGGTATTTAATTAACATGTTTTCTCAAAAACGAAAACTGAAAGAAATTTCCCTCTAGATTGAAAACTCCATTTAGAGTTGACTAGGTGATTTCTGAGGAAACTATGTTCAAGCTTCTGTGCAACCTCTAACACTGACGTGTCCAGTAATTGCTATGGCGTAGCCAGAATCACTCTTCACAAACACCGGTGCTATGCTCCACTGAGTTCCCCAGTAGAACAAAGAAGCGCAAAGGTTTTTCACACGACATTGAATACTCACTAGAACAATATGAAATCCTTTTCAGAAGAGCATTAACTGCAGTTGAACGTCTTTTGGAGACCAAGAAGATACCAGTGGCACGTTATCGAATTGAGAAGTATGGCCGTTGACACCGTTAATGATGAACCAGTAGTATCAGTAGATCAAAGAAGGGACTCTGAACCTAAGTCGAGTAAAAGGGCAAAAACTTTTGACCAATAGAATTAGACACTGGATCTTTATGTAATAACAGATCAGACAAAGGCTATTCAAAGACCATTATGATGACACTTTGAATTGGAGATCCTATCTTGAAGAATAAATGATTTACCTAATGTTTATAATTCACTGAAAAGGCATTGAACGAGGTTGACAGACGCGAGCCATTAAAAGACAACATCAAGAAAAATTCATTCTTCAAGTATAAGGATGAAATTCAAGAATATTAAATGGGCAAGAATAAAATGGATAGCCGTTCATCTTTTTACATCAGTTATCGAAGAAGATGTTGGACACTTAAGCCATTTAAACGATTTGAATAATTCAGAATTTAGTTTGTAAAGAAATAAAGTTGAAATTCTAATGCTGAAATCTTTTATTCATAACAGTACATGGAAAAGCTAACATGAAAGTTACAAGACTTTTCTAGAAACAAGAATTTCATATTTAAGAATATAATATACGTAAAGAAATAAGAAGAATATAAAATAAAGATATTTAGACAAGAGGAACTATAAGTACGCGAAAAATTAACTTGTATAAAAGTTTACTGAAAGCACATTTCGAAAGAAACTGCTTATAATCATATTAATTACGTATAACTTAATTTCTGATGAAGAAACAAAGTAAATTTATTATTTCATTAGCATGCTACTAAAAAGTAAGAAATGGCGAGATGGAAAGATTTGAAACGAAATTTCATGAAAACAGGTGCAGTTAGTATCAGTGCAATAACTCGCTTGTTAAAACTAATTAACCCCTTCTGGTAAGATTTAATCATGGAATTGTGCTGTATAGCATGAAAACCAATGAGGAACTGTACTCATCATTTTACCGGAAGGAGTTAAAACTGAAATACAAAGGCCAAAGGGTTTCGATCAGTTATAGATATACAGATAGTATTTTATTGATATCCCGTTGAAATGCACTTTAGAAAATAATAAAATAACATAAAAGGAAATAACAAAATATGTATCGCTTGGATAAAAATACTTGAAAACTAATTCCATAACATTTCTTTAATGAATGAAAATGAAACACTTGCACCAAACGCTTGAAGCTAATTGAAAACGCATCTAATAGATTTCAGATAAACATGACTTAAATTTCTTCGAGGAAACACCAGTAATTTGGTTATTTGTTTTCACTCTAAGAGAATGTATAAAGCATCAAAAGAACGTGTGCACATGAATAAAGATTCGAAATAAAATTTCAAGTGAAAGTTTTACCGTTAACAAGTTTGGTAGCCTTAGCACTTACACAAATGTCGTTAGTCTGTGTATCATGAATTTGACATACGCATATAAAAGAATTCAATAAAATTATTCAAAAGTTAGAAGACAGGTTTGGATACACTTCGTTCGAGAGCTTCAATATAAATTTAAATATATGGTAATTTATTAAGCTTTTTTATATCAAATAACGCAGAGTAAAATAATAATTAATAAAATATTACAATATAGCAAGGCAGATAAGCATACATTCACAACCGTAAAACGTGAAATATAATGTTCTCGGAAAGGAATTAACGTAAAACCTTAAACGGGAGGGCGTAATCAAGTTTAAAATATTTCACTCCCAGGCTGGGCTACACCGAAAGGTAAATTTTTGGGCAGGAGCTTGCTCCAAAAGTCAGGACAGTGTATGATTAATGGAGGACGACAGGACTCTGAAAGGAAGCAGTAAAAAGGAATTCTATTGATGGCATTAATATTTTTAAGCTACAATAGGGCAATATGTGAAAAAGATATATTATCCGGATGTCAAGGAATAGATCTTTTCAAAAACTGAACTTTACAAGCCAAACAGATGAAAACAAACTAGAATTTTCTAGTTTCCATGAACTCTAATCACAATCATTTTATAATTGAATCAGCAGTTCGAAGAAAGGAATAAGTGTCAACAAATCGAATCGCAAACAACGTGCAAAAAACTGAGTTATTATGTAGACGCTAATTGTCAACGGTAAAAAGGAAACAAAAATCACTAAGTAAACCATTGATGTAAAGAATCTCATAAAATCTTGGTTAAAAAACAATAAATTATTAACAATTTGGATAATAAAACAATAGTTTTTTTTTTCATTTTCCTGGGAAAACGCTTTCTGGATTCAACCCGTTCTACAAACTGCCTATTCAATTCTAATTAAATAACAGTTTACTAGGTTGT
The DNA here is from genome assembly GCA_013235015.1 of Araneus ventricosus. Classification (NCBI taxonomy): domain Eukaryota; kingdom Metazoa; phylum Arthropoda; class Arachnida; order Araneae; family Araneidae; genus Araneus; species Araneus ventricosus. Next base: position 1,363,307 of record BGPR01000041.1, read on the forward strand.
TTTTAAGAAAGTATTAAATAATTTCTTTAAATTTATTAACTCAAACACTATAAAATCATGTAGCAGTTATTAAGGGAGAACTTCAGACTGAAACAGCTAAAAATATTTTGAATATAAAACGACCTTCGTGCGAAGCAGATGGTACGAGTATACGTTTCGACTGACGCAGATGTATTGTTGCAAATTTTATATCTCACGCTAAAAAGCTTACAGGTAATGGAAACTGAAACACCAGGCACACCATTTGTCTTAAGCAGATGAAAATTAGTGCAAGCGCATTAAACTTATACTAAATCAAGAATTATTCCTCTCCTTAAATAATGTACAGAAAAAATGAATGCGGGCCTATAATTCTTGGTTTTGTTACATCAGTTTAATGAAAAAGATGTTTCGAGAAAGAAAATGGCGTTGAAATCTCCGGCTGCAGTAACTATCTGGAAATACTTTTTTATACTGAGGGGAAAAAAAGGACTTTCTATGAGAGACCAACATTAAATTTTGCATATACAAGATCCTCAGCTTCTAAGGAATTTTATTAATAATTTTTATGAAATATGAAATTCTCAGTGTTTTATGAAATTTTAATATTTTTTGAATCACAGTCAGAAAATATACTTAAATTCAGATATATCAGCTTGACGTCAAGGAATATATCTTTAGAAATCGAGTTTCTCAAGAGCAAAAGAGGAAAACATAAACTTGAAAACACTAGAACTAATGAAAACTGGAAAGTCAGTCACCAGACCAGTCTCAAACCGATGGAAACTACCACAGGCTTATTCACTGATGTAAAACCATCGATCATTCCTTTCCTTAGATAAGACAAAACATAGGAAACCCTATAATACTTCCATTAACGTAACCTACCCAAACAGAGGTAAACTAAAAAGTGTTGGTGAAGAAAAATAGTCCAGAAGCGTTGAGAAACGTGATTTGAAATAGCTAATATCTGGAACTTCTACACAGAGGGAAAAAATTCTATAAAAGGCAAACATTGAATTCTTCAGACATTAGACCCTCAGCCTCTTGGGAATTTTTCACCGCCCGCGTGTCGGCATCAGATAAAACTCGTCTAGAGAAAAGTAAGAAATTCATTTGTGTGAAGGGAGTCATAGCCAGATGCACCCGTCATACGACTAACAAGAAAAACTTTTAAGTGCAGCAATTTGATGGGTGTCTTAAATGTAGCAACAGGGCGGAGGGGACTGAGGGAATGATGAGACACTGGTGTGTGTTCCAAGTGAGTTCCCTCCTTTTAGAAGTCTACAATGCATGGGGAAGTACGTATAACGTCTGCTTTGTTATCAAGCAGACAGCTTTAAGCAGTTCGTAAAGTTACTTTCTGAGAGGGAATTTGAAGAATATAAAGGGACTTTTTAAGTGCTGCCGTTTAAAAAAATTAGATAAGGTCGAAGAGCTTTCTAAGAATTACTAATTACACCATTTAAAAACCATTTTTGGAAAGATAGGGTAATGTTTAAATTTTGTAGAATTAATGGTGTTAATCTTAATATTTAACCCTTCTTTGCATGATGGTGGAAATTTCCATCATAACATTGAATGCCCAAAAATTATATAAAAGAACAAGTTCACTTTAAGTTGATCGTGTCTGGATACCTTTTTAATGTCCATTGCATAAAAAAAAACATAGCTGTCAAAAATAAGCAAGTGTCACTATCAGTAAAACGAGGTTGAAGTTGTCATTCCGCTGTTTGTTGTAGTTGCAATAAACGTATGATTTCGTTTTTAATTTTGTTTTATTATATTTGAGTTTCTATTGCTAAAAAAGTGATGTGGATGAAAGGTTTGTAACATGTGTTTCTGTTATTTTTAGAGCAATTTCTGAAAAAGTTTGCGTTTAATCTAACTTTGCATGATGATGGAAATTTCCATCATATTGTTTTTTGCTAAATTTATACTATAAATATATACTAAGATTTTTTTAACCATTTTTCCTTTAATTTTGAACATGAATTATATCACCTTGATTTATTTCATCAATAAAGAAAAAATCATGCAAAGAAGGGTTAAGCTAGTTGGGGGAAAAGTGTAGTCGAGGATTATTTGAAAATTTGCACATGTGTATACAATATGCACAATTAACTTCTGTATTAAGATGCACAAATACATATACGTTTTTGAAAAATCAGTTACGTAACGAATCAATGTTTAAGTATTCAAACAAATTAAGAAAACTAGAGTTTACTGAAGTTGCTTTACAGAGATTCCCTTTTCGGTAATTTTAGAAAGAAAAATTTTCATTACTATGTTTGCTCCTTAAATTGATAGATAACTGAGGATGACAAAATATTTATGCAATGATTCGTAAAAAGTTAAATGCGAACTCTTTCTTGTACTTCCGTGTAAGCATAATCTAATTATATGCTTTGAACTATTCATTCATTAAAAATTATTCTACTAACATAAAAGGAATAATTTTAATCTCTAAAACTGCAAACTACTTTTATTCATTTCATAGAGATGTGACGACATTAGTTTAAATTAGCTGAAAATAAAGTCATTACGAAGGTAAAATTCAAGAAGCTGATACTAATTTTTTTAATTCACCGTTCAATCATTTCTTAAATTCGATAAAAAAAATAATCATTTTTCATTATTTTGTTTTAAAATATAATACAAAAAGCAAATATCTTTTAGATTTTCGTAACAGAATTATGTTTTAAACTCTATCAGTAAATGTAGATGAAACTACAGATGAAACAAGAAGTGACGTCACAGTACAGCGTAAGGCAACGTCTATTTGTTGCCAACCACTTAAGAGCATAGTTTTGTGTACTATCTAATTAGAGGACATCCTTCCCCCTCTGTTTTGGGGATGCATTGTGGTATTGATACAACTACGTGTTCACAGAACACTTGAGATGTTAATGGATTACCGGTCTTTTTTGTATCGAATTATAACGTCTATGACTGACTTAATTTTAGCTTATAAGTTTAAAAATGACTTAATTCGATGCACGAGTGGAGATTGGACAAAACTGTTAAGGGTTAAGGAGCATGCGCAGTTACGTTAGTCATATGACTGTGACATCTCGCCAGTTGAATCCATTCTGATTATCCTGTATGTTTATAATGAATACTCCTATGAAATCGAGATCAAATAATTCACATTAATTATAAATGAAATTTATCTGACAATTCTTGCTTTAATTCCTCAATATATATATATAATCTAAAAGTGGCATCTGGTATATGTTTCTCTATCCTTAAACAATAGACCTCTATCCCATTAGGTACGGTTTTTCAAAAGCGTTACCCAAGAAATTGTTAGTAGTTTATATATGCAACTAAGATGCTTGTTTGCATTCCTCTAGTTGAGATGGATTTTGCGCATCACCAACGACTGTATAGCGAGGGATAACTGTTTCGCTTCACTAATAATACTCTCTCTATATGCAGCCTACTAAGTAACAGCTCAGTGATAAGACTCAGACATCATTTGCATTGTCTGTAGACGCACAATAACAAGTTTTTAGGGTACATGCACAAAGTAAACACGGGAGAATTTAAACATTATTGTTGCAAGTGGCTACAAAATATGTAGCTGCATTAGTCTGCTGATAATATGGAGGGTTCAGAGTTAAAGTGGACCAAGCCAAACGATACAAAATCAAGACATTACTTGAAACTAAAAATAAGCAAGGAATCCGGCAGATGACAGTCATCTGTCGGATTCTTTGCTTATTTTTAGTTTCTAGTAATGTCTTGACTTTGTAATGTGTTTGGTTTTTTATTTTGTTAGTTAATTTTTGTATAATTGCCATTGTTTTCTTGAAAGCTGCTGCTTTTGCGTGAACCAGATGCTTTGTGTTTATGTTTTTCTGTTAGCTTTGCTTTTTTCCGAAGCTGTTTTTAGTATTAATTGTTCTTCTATGGAGTGTAGAAAAGTTATATTTTCGGTAGCGGCGACTGGCGTGCAAAAGTAGGGGGGCAACAAATTTATAGATATCTAAAAGTACCCCGGAGTATAGGGAGTAGACAATAAAGTTTTAAAAATTGGTTGCAGAATTAGCTAATTTACGGACACTATTGTTTTTTCAATATAATTTCTAGTACCACCAGACAGAACAAATGGAAGTCCACTGTTATCTTAAATGCAATTAATCAACTTTGAGGTCTGTTTACAAGGAAATGGACTTGGTCCACTTTAATTCTGAAACTTCCGTATAATTCTGTATCAAATTAATAGAAAAAACCTTATTTTAATAATAAATGTAACATGAGAAGTTGAAAAATTAGAATGTTCAAGAAATTATCCAGATTTCACAAACAACGGTGATCTTTAACTTTTAATAAACCAGGGATTCTTGGATTGCGCCCCCAGGTGGAGTGGTATAAAAAAACGACTAGGGTGCATAAGAACTCTCTTGCAGATAACGTTTTCAGATTTTCCAATATTTGTTACAAAAAATAGTTTAAAAAATTATCTCGTCGTGAAAGATTTCATTCAAAGTTGATAAATAATTTTAATTGAATTAATCAATTAAATTTCATTAATAGTTAAATCATTTTAAATTGAATTGAAGAACTTTTAATTGAATTGAATTTCTATAATTAAATAACGCTTTATTTCCTTATTTATTTTTTTATTTTGTGGCCGCGGAAAACTTTTGTCGATGGGAATGGTTAGCTTAACCACAGGAATAATTTTCCTGTAGTGAGCTCAATGATTGAAAGATAGTGTGCCCGGATATAATTGTAGAAAAAAAAATACTACACTAAATCTTGTATTTTTCAAATATAGTTCCCACAGAGAAGTGCATTTGATATTGTTGATATTTTAAAATAAGCCATAATGGTGAACATTTAGGGCCGCCGTTAGAGCATGAAGTCCCAATAACGGATAGGAACGCCCTTAACAACTCAAGTTTTGTTTTTGTAAATTTAAACTTCGATTTCTTGTATGGAACGAAGGATTTATTTGCTATTTTAAACATTACAAAATTTAAAGCCGTTAATATATCAGAAAAAATTAAACAACTTTATACTATCAAAAACGTCAAAAATTTATACCAGAATTAAAGAAAATATATATCTGTCAAAGCTAAGTACTTATTCGTCATTATACAATTCGCACAATTTTGTAGAAATAATTGTAATGATGGCAAGCACTTTTCTTCATTAAGTCAACATAAAAATTCTAAAGAAATGTTCATATTCGATTACCCAAAGTTATGAAGACGAGCTTTCTTAAACTATATTTTTCGTTAATGGGAAAACATGTTTTATTAGAATATATGTGTATAAATATACATAGCTAAAAATACATGGTAAAAATCACCCATTATTTTTGTTTTGTATTTATTAACTCTTATTCTTAACTGAATTTTGTATAATTTAAAATTTTACTCGCATAAATTGCGACAACAAAAAAACACTTTTGGGCTGAAATTTTTTGGTCAATCCAACACTTGATTATCCTTTATATTATATCACCAACACACGAATGTTTTCTAGTTTTATTTAATTACTTTTATATTGATACTTAACTATTAAAAATTTGTATTAAGTTTACTGTAATTTACTTATTTCAAATAAAACTATCTGGTTTCACTGCTTTGTGGAACTAGTTTTATGCTATAATTTTTCTTGATTAATTAATTGACTAATTTGCATTATACTTCTAGCAAATCTGTATACTTTAATTTGCACATTAAGCTAATTTTTAGCATTACATTCTACAAGTTTTACATCCTTAATACATTCAGAAAAATTAACTTTTAGTGCAAATTTTACTAATAGTGTAAGGTATGAAATATTAATTTGTGTTGTGTAAATTTTAAAAAATACGAATGTTGACATGAAGTGCAAGTTAATTTTTAGTGTATTACTTTTGCAAATAAAAACTTCAAAAATGTGGGTCTCAACCCAAAGGGGATAACATAATATACTTGGGTCGCTAAGGAATGGGGTATTCTCAACATCTTTTAAACTCTCCAATTTATGCAATTAAAAATTGCTATTAAGATAATCGTAACGTAAATTTTTTCATTAAACATTGTTCAATAACTATTTTGAATTGAATTTTTCTTCATTTAACATTAATTTATACTTCATTTTCAAATTTATATCGTAATTGTGGGAGTCATAATCAGGCCGTCTTATCCGATGGGCTAATTGGGATTTTTCCCGGGACGCTTACAAGTATACTACATTGGTTTTATTTTAATTTTGAAAAAAGAAAAATATTTCCGTTTAATTTTAAGTATAAAAAAGGTGCCGAATTGCGAAATTATAAGGCATTAATCAGAGAACAGGCGATTGTTTTTCTTGGTTCGTCAATTACTTTATTAGGTAAGTATTTTCTTGGACCGTAGGCCCTGAAATCCCTAGTTACGGTTCTGATACGACACCAAATAACTCTAGCCCAAAGAGCTGAAATTTCTGAAGACTGCACTGGTCGAACAGTATTTCTATGATTAAAATGGTGTTTAGCACAATTCATGCAGATGCCTTGGTTCAAGACCCAATCCATACAGGGTTTTTAATGATTTTCAAACCAAAAGAATTTTCAGGAAATTACTCGAGACCTTGCAAGATTTTAACGTACTAGTCTTCCCATTATCTGCAGTACTAGAGACAAAAGATGAAACTTCGTGCCATGAACGGGATGGATTTAACCTTGAATGAGCTCCCCTCATTATTTGATTCAAGAACTGGCGAAGCGTAAAAGAATGGAGACTGGCCGGCGCATCCAGTTTTTCGGTCCAATGGCCACTAGCCATCTTTTGGATCCCTTATCAGAAGATGAACGGGATCTCGAACTATGACCGAAGCCTCGGGAGCTGCAATTAAAGATCTCCATGTCCAACGAAGCAAGACACACCGGGAATGTGATAAAATCCAGAATCACTTTGTCATTAGAAATAAGTCTGCTGCAACAGGTAAAGTTCAGCATGTATGAAGTATGAGTAATGAGGGATGAGTAATAGGTAACATGATAAAACAGGTTGAGGTTTAATTGTTTGGGTCGAGATGGATTCTCCACCGACTGCCTATCTAAAAATTCCATTTTGAGCGTTGATATAAGTATAAGCCTTTTCTCATTTTTGAAAAAGATTCGTCAAATTCATGGCCCATATGAATATGTTTCAGGTTCAGACAAAATTAAAGAACGCGACAAAAGTTTTAGTTAAAATTTCGTGCCTTGAGATACATTTTAACCCCTTCTTTGGTCGGAATTTTTTTTCGAATTTCTGGCCCAACTAAAAGCATTTTTTTATTCCTGAAAATTAATATATGTTCTACCTTGAATTTGGAAATGCAAAATATTTTTGTCAGCAAGCAGTTTCTTCTTGACCTACTGGTGGTTATACATGGGATATCCCATTCACTCATCTCCTGTTTTCCCTGCAATGCACCCAAGTTTTAAAACAAAACGAAATACTCTCTGATAATCGCCATCTCTTAGCAATATTCAGAAATACAAAAAATAATTGAGCAATATAACGAGATGCTTAAGTAACCACGAATTCACTTTCAGCGATGCAATTTTTCTCTTAGTCGCATGACATACGAAGCCGAATGTACGGGCACGAAAAGGGCGAACGTATGAACAACCAAGAAGGGGTTAAATCTTCCCATTGTGATGAACTCGGAAAAAAATTTCTTTTCGATGTACATAAGATGGTGGTAGAGAAGTCATGTGCTAAGAGAAAATACTAATGGTGTTGTTGTATGTGCTCTTATTTTAAATTTCCATTTCAAAGTAAACATCCATTTTAATAGAAGTTAATATATTTTACGGTGCACCTTTAACAGTGTTCCCACTTAGACAGGGTTCATTCGTCCCATGTCGGTCTTTCAGTATGACAAACTTGCTTTAAGTGCTTCGGTTATTTATTTCATCATAAAAATAAGACTGCGTTCAACATTTATAAAAGGGCGATGAATATGGATTTCATTTCTTTCATTCATATGTTAAGAATTCTTGACAAATTCTTAGGATTTAGGGATTAAATACTCCAGTTAAATAACTGGAGACTGTACTCGAAACGTAGGAGTATGATATGTATCAACCAGATATTTTTCAGATGAAAGCATAATTCGAAAAGTTGTTGAGCAACTATTTTGGGTAGAAAATATTCAGGTGCAAATTGTAGTAGGCTTTCAATGTATAAGTCGTTGAAATGCGCTGAAGTAAAGAATACCGATATCTTAACAAAAATAAACGTTAGTTTCTGAAATTTTACTCTTATAAAACATTAATTAAGTATTTTAAAAATGAGTTTACAGCAGAAAATATCTTCATTATCTTTCTGGTGGTTTTTAAAGCTCGCTAGAAAAACCACCAGAAAGATAATGAAGATATTTTCTGCTGTAAACTCATTTTTAAAATACTAAAGCTCGTAATTAAAGCTCGCTAGAAAAACTTCCCATATGTAAACAGCTCTGTTTCAATGAAAAATGTCTAGAAGAGCTTAAACAATTATCTTAAGTTGAAGTTTATTTATTTTTAAGTTATATAAGAAGATCAATTCAAGAATGTTAATGAAAGAAATATTATAAAAGTTTGTTAAAATTGCACGACCAAAGGCATGAAAAGTGGCTTTTTACTTCTTTGATGAAGACAAGTTTCAGGTTTCAATTTAAGGCAGGTTCTTAAACCAGCAAAATACTCTCAGAATAGATTGCAATTTCATGGAAAAAAAATTTTCTTCCAATTAATAATGAGGAAAACCTAACTCGAAACGAACGACCTTGTGTAATAATAACCGCAAGACATGATTGAAAACTCGGAAAATTGCAAAGAAAATGTAACGGACTTCATCGAAACAAATTAAAGCTGCTTGGTCAAGATTTATTGTAAAGATTAATGATAACACTGCGATGAATAGTCCCTATGAAGTCAGGCCTTTTTGTTTCAAAGAAAAAAGCGAAACCAGTTTTAAAATCTCTTTTCAAGGAAAATTCCAGCATTCGTGTAAAAGTGAGTAAAATTGGAAAGGAAGCATCGGACGAAGAGAGTTTGTACTTCAAATTTAACTACCCCCTCCCTCATCTTTTAAAAAATGGAATTAGATATTTTTTCTTTTAATTTTAACTTTTCTTCATTGTATTTGTCTTAATTATATTTCAAATACAATTAATTTGATTCAAAAAAGACCTTAGAGATACAAAATAATACTGGTACAAAAAATACACCATCAAGCAAATTTGGTGGTACATAAAATATACTATCGGACTCAGAAAAAGTAGAGTTTAATCATTCAATGTCATATTTTAGGAACTGTGTAAACATTAGGGTATGAAATCTATTCATTCTCATATCATGCGTCAATTTGAGCAATTTTGGCATAAAAAAGCGAGTTTTGGAGTGATGTATTCTTCCAAACATTTTTATTTATCTATTAACAAGTGAAAATATTGGCCAAGAATTTTCCCAGACACATCGTTTAGAAGACTAACACCCGCAGCTACGACAATATTTAAAGAATTTCAATCGTGTTTAACCGAGCGAGACCAATAGGAGCTGTACTCACGCTACTAAGTCATCTGAACACCGAGACAACACACTATGCATTCGAGATCTATTTTGTAACATCGGATGGACTCTTATGTTGCGTGTTAGCGGAAAAAAAATCTTCAATTAATGAAGCAGCAGGGATGATGCAGAGAAATGCATTCGAGTGGGAAATGCTCCTCTCTCCAATAAAACGATCTGAAAGGAAAAGGTTTTGCTAGAATAAGGAGGAAGGTTCACTGATTTTAATTAGATAATAGAAGTAGACCGTCGATTCTAAGTGATGAGGAAACATCCAATCAGAGCGTAGGATGGAGGGATGTATCCGATGCATGAAAGATTTTCTTCGAAAGAAAACGATACTCTAATTAGATTTCCGCGTTTCACTTCATGCTTTTAACGAGTAAAATTTTTTTACAAACACAACTACAAAAAAGATCAAATGTGATATACAGCGTATACATAAAAGAATATCGGGCTTTCAATTTGGTATGATATCTTTTAGATGAGAAGTATAGTGCTCATTTACACTGAGGACGAAAGAGCATAAAGTTGATAGATTAATGCAATCAAACCCCATTATATAACGAACCCCTAACATACCGATGCAGAAGCTCGCTATAACCGAGGGTTCACTATATCCAGTTTTTCAAATATTGGCTAGCACAAGATTTGCTATAATCCTTAAATGCATTTTTGTGTTGAACAAACTGCAATTAGTAATGGGCTATAATAAATTAAAATAAATAATTTTTTCTTAACAAACTAAAGAGTGGAATTAATTGTACTTACATTTATTTTTCTAAAGTATAAAAATAACTAGCGAATTTTTGTTAAAGAGCTGAAACTAAACTTCAAGAATTGAAATTTTGGTTCACTATATCCGAATTCTTTGGTTTTGAAGGTCGTTACAAGCATTTGAAAATACGTTAGTGACACTGGAGTTCTGTTGGGACCATTTGAAAAGTTCGTTATAATCGAGGGATCGTTATATCCAGGACTTGTTATACCAGGGTTCGGCTGTAGTTTGATGTGGAGGGAAAAATTTAACTAGCAGATTGCCACTTTAACACGAAAAAGAACGATACTAAGACCAAAACTATAAATCAGCGGGAGTTTCTCCCCTCAACTATTTCGTTTATTTACATAATATGGCGTGTTTTATTTTAAGCTTCGTAGAATTGTGAAGAGAAGGGAATATGCATTTTGGACCTCTTCCCTTTGACTGAGTCGGTTCCAAATTCGCAGAGATACACAATTTGGGTGCCGATAACACACAAAACTTTTTCATTTAGATAACTAGTTGCAATTTCGAGTTACCGTGTTCACATGCACATGGATGGATCGATCGACAGACAAACAACCCATTGCTAGATTTGATACGGAATTTGATACAAATCTAGTAATAAAGCTATATGCTAAACTTCATCTATCTAGTTTGTTGCATTCTTGATTTATTACGTTCACATGCACATATTTGGACAAACAGACTTCCCGTTGACTGATTTCATCCAAAATTTGATATAAGCCTGCAATTTTGGTATAAAAACTGAACACCTCATTTAATCCAAATAGCTTGTTGTGTTTTTAAGTTATATTGTTCACTTACACAGACAAACATAATTCCAAAAATGGTTTTAGAAAACTCAGAAGTCTAAAACGTGAAGATTAAGATTTCGAGACCGATTTTTTTCAAATGATTACAGCACTTTCTCTTTGTGTACTTCGTATACTAGAAAATAAAAACAGCACTTCAAAAAATGTGCCGTTTTACTTTTCTTTCTCTCTTGTACTAGACAACTTAATATGTGCAAGATTATTGTTTACATCGTAAAGGAGTGAAAAAGAAGCTAAACAATAGCGTCTCGTACGTTTATAATGACTCTTTTGAAGAGAAATGAAAGTGCGTGGTAATTCAGTGATACTAATGAAGATAATAGCACTTTCAATTCAAGATGATGTCCAAAGTGACGATGGACTGGGTTTTACAGAACTATTCCCTTCATGTTGTTATTAATGTGACACTCATTCTATAACAGCAATTTTGAATATTCTGTTGTCGGAACATCACCATTACTATAATGATTGCTTAACATTACATAAAGAGAACAAAATCGAATGTATTCAATAAAGCATGAAGAGCTCGTTCAAGAACTCAATGCAATAATTAATAATTTTAGCTGTCAAATAACACCTTTCACTAGCGTGTGCTCCATTATTCCAACACGAATTTAAAACTTGAAAAGATAATTACATAATCAATAGCAATTTGGATGACTAAAAATATTGCCTAAACCGAATTTGTGACCAATTTCGCGTAAATAATCTGGAATCTTATAGCAGTTAACAGCATAGTTTTCAAAAAAAATCCTGAATTCTTGAACCTTACATACAATTTAAGTATGTCCATAACTATTAATGAAAAACTTCAGAATAAAATGATTAAAATTATTTTGAATTAAAAACGATTTTAGCATAAAGGAGATGTTATATGTAAACATTTCGAATGATGAAGATATTATATCGTCGCTTAACAAGCAACACCACCTATCTCAATTTTTTGAAATTTCAAAGAGGAAGGAAATACTCAATTTTTCGCAACCAATAACGATTATTTCTAAAATTTTTTTCTCATCTGATTGCAACGTTTGGTCTTATGTTTATATCATATGTGGAAAAAAAAATTCAAATATATCCGTTATCGGTTGCGAAAAATTGAGTATATCCTTCCTCTTTGAAATTTCAAAAAATTGAGATAGGTGGTGTTGCTTGTTAAACGACGTTATATAAACATTTCTAATGACGCATATGTTATATGTAAACATTTCGAATGATGCAGATGTATATTCGCAGATGCTGCATCTCACATCTGCTTACACGCGAAAGTACATATGTTCTAAAATTTGATATAGACAAAAAACTTGTTAATATTTTAAGAGGAGGTTAAATTATGGTTATATGTCAGTGTTCACTTACAGTGTTAAAGAATATTCAACTTTTATAGTTTTTAAGTGTCCTTTAATGCATCCGTATCCATAACACTGCTCAGTATGGAATGATGGTTTAAGGAACGAGACAGTGGAATTAATCTCCAACTTCTTCCGCTTAGTAATTGCAGACGATATATATTTCTTCATTGGCAAACTAAGGTTATTTACTACTATCGATTTAATAAAATTATATAAGACGATTCGTTTATAACCGTCATCTAACACTAAAAGACCGATGATTTGTTGATGCGATGCCATTTTCGCTAAACTATTATTTAAAATGAAAGAAAACATCTCTCTACATCCAAGCATACCTAGTTAAGCATCTCCTAGTTTGTACAGCAACATACTTTCAAAGCATCTGCAGGATCAGGTTTTCAAGGTATTCTACAAAACTTCAGCTACCAGCATGAATTAATCATCGTGAAATTGATGACGATATTTTGGTTTGTTATGGCATTGACTGCGCATGTTAGTCGTTATCTAAGGTTATCGGGAATAATTCCACGCATTGAAATTATATGAGCAAAAACGGTTTCTAAAAATTTTGCCATTTTCTTCGCGCGCCTAAGCTATAAATGTTTGAACTAAAATTTAGTTACAACCTATCGCCTTTCCGTTACTTATAAAAAGAATATAGGTTCGTCATAAATACTCTACTATAGAAATTCCTCGTAATTATAAAATGTTAATATTATTAAGGAATTTCTATGACAAGATTTTCTGTCGAAAATTAGAGGTATTTACGAAATATAATCGTATCACCGGAATACCTTTCTATTCATAAAAAAGAAGAGAATTGGAAATTAAAAAATAAGTAATACCAGTAGTAGATAAACGCATAAACAATTTATAAAATGTCAAAACTGAGTCCAATCCGCAGATATTATGTTAAGCGCAATCCTGATATTGATATGATGTGAAAAGAGATACCTTGTAGGGAGGGTGAAAATCTCACCCGGATTCGTAGATGGGCTATCCAGCTCAAAAGGAAGTGAAAATGATGCGAGGGTGTGAAATTTTCATTTTCTCATAACTACACCTTACGATTGAAGATCGAAAGATCAAATTAGGCGAATTATCGCCTCTCTATAACGAACAACGTTGGTACTGAATGTTTATCGATAGCGACAATTGCTTAAAAGTTAGGGGCTGGAAAATAATTTTCAACCCCTAAACTTCGATTGCCTTTAAAGTGGCCAGACGTCCGATTAATTGGGACACTTTTTGTTTTTCCCGATTCGCCCCGTACAAAATAGCTAGAGTATCCCGAGGTGAAGCTAAAAAGATATGATCGCTTTACTCTTAGGCTATGTCATTTATTTCAAAGCAAATTGACTTTATTTTATTGTAGACAAATGAAAATTTAACAAAATATGACGCAATATAATCAAAACAGTGTCTCCGATACCAATCAACCACAAACCAAAACAGATCCACAAACATATCAAAACACTTTTCATTTAGCCCGATTCTCCAAGAAATCGCTACTTAACAATTCCGGCCTTTAGGTCTACGAGATTGTAATTAAGTAATCAACCAAGCCACAAACGCTGTAACATGCGCTTAACTCGCTGCGAGAAATGTAAAAAAAGAGACGTCGATTAGCTTTCCAACAATGGGACTCCTCAAACTCATCTATGTCTCGCAGCTATTTGAATCGAAGTCGTTGAACTGAAGGAAGAGGTCAGAGGCCAAATGGGATGACAGTTTCGCTTTTTTTCATTCCAGATTTGACTTCGTTTATAGTTCCAGAGTTCAGAGCATAATGCTTTAATTTATGGCTTTTCGAGAATATTTATTTATCGCATTTTCGTTTCCCTGTCCTATCAAATGTAATTATCGAGATCGGTGTCACTTCGTCCAGTGATGCGTACTCAAAAAGTAGCAGAAATTTCTCTTCCTGAAACTTTACGTGGAATAAGGAAATTGAAGTCGTTTTGTAGCTTTCTTTCGTTTCCAGCAACAAACGGAAGTTCCCTTCGGTTCCTGGGAAATAAAACACATAATTTATATACACACAAAGTGCAAAGCTATTTGAGATCTTTCTTTTATTTATTTATTTTTTTGAAATTGGAGCTAAATTCAAAAATGTCCCATTCCCACTACACCTTCTTTGAAACTTGTATAAGTTAATGGCCCAGGTCAACTCGTGTTAAACTGATGTTGTCTTGTATGGTTGTAGTTGACTTTTTATCAGTCAGCAATGCGGATACTGCATTAACACCAATTTTCAGTGATGTAGCAAGAGTAACTGGCTTCAAGGACGTAGAAGTTTTTGCCCTCCTAGACATATTTGAGGCCCGGTGCACACATCCAATTTTTTTTGACGTGTAAATCATTAGCTGCGGGAAATACATTGATAGGAGTTGGGTTATGCACAGATACCTCCGATTTTCCTCCGACCTCTGGAGAAAAGGCTGAGCAAAAGTGTAATTACTTGTCCAAAGGTTTATGTGCACTACCTAATGAATTATCCGAAAAAATTCAGATATGTATACCGGGTCGGGGGTTACAAAGAAGAGAAAAGCACGACAATGAACAAGAGAAACGTACTGTCTTTGAGGGGGCCACTAAATTAAGTGGCCAGGGCATTTGTCAACCCCTTACCCTTCCTAATCATGACGCCACTGCGAATTGCAGTTTCTTTGCAAATTTTATAAGTAGAAATTTTACACAAATTCGTCTCATTTTTACAAAAAATAATTATAAAGCTGTCAAAGTCTAAATATTCTTAAAAGAATTTGTTACGATGGCTCAATTTTCATAGATGGAGAAAAATCAAGTCTTATTTGTAGTCCACATGTTTCATCATTTATTGTTTGAGATATAAAACTAGCCTAAAATATTGCTAAAGTGAATATTTCTTTGTGTAAATTTATGAAAATGGTTTGTTTAATCTTTTAAATATCGTTTACATGGGATGTTCAAAAATTATTTTCTAAAATACGTTCATTTATATAAAAATACAAACTTAATGACATTTTATGGCTGCCATATCATATTTAGATGAAGTTTTTTCGTGTCTTGCTTTCTGGAGCAATTCTCACCTTTAACCTTTTCCGGCGCAGTGGTTGCAAAAGAGGACACCAACTTTAAAATTTTCTGAAAAAATCCATTTCCACTTTGAAACCCGGAAAATTGCAGGAAAAGGCAGCTGATAGTTCTCCTTTTAGAATGTAGATGGCAGCACAGTGAAATTTCGCTTTCATTTCCGAAAAATTATAGATTTAAAATGCCCAAATTTCTTTACTCAGAGATAGTAATTTTTTTTGAGTTCTTGACCTTTACAATTTTAGCAAATTTACTCGACAATTTTCCTCCAATATTTTAGAAGTTTCATGATTTTGTGTAAAATTTAACATTTTTTGAGCTTATGAAGATGCCCAAAGGGGTCCTCATATGCGGGGGTGTCCCCAAAGAGGGACAACGAAACGACCCCTCCCCAGGAAGAGGTTTTTTTTTTTGTAAATTCTATGTCTAAACAATAAACTAAGCCCATTCATGATGTTTTCTCATCGTATTTTTAAAAAAATTAATGCCTTGTGCCGGAAAGGGTTAAAACCTGCAGAAAACATCAACCTGAATATGGATATGTTTGAACGATGAGCTTCACATTGCGAGTGTTTTTAATTTATTTGTTTAGATCATACGGAATTTTCAAGGGGTTTTTTTTGATGAACAGAAATCAGATAGTTGCTGAAAAAACATTCAGTGGCATTATTATAAATTCAATTTTTATGATTCCTCTTTCGTAAAAATTAATGATGTAAATATTTTGAATACTCTCAAAATTTCGCAAGATACGCTGTCACTTATCACAAGTTTATGCAATCAAAATAAAAATACTTAAATATTTGGCACGAATAATAATATTTCACTTTTCATTTTGACCAGCATCGACATTTTTTAAAGTAAAGTTATTTCTAATATGTAGGCAATGAAACTCGCTCACTTCACATCACTGCTGTGTTTAATCAAATAAAAGAAATCTTTCGAAACGTCTGTAGGTGTTCATGACCGTTTATTGATCTTCTGAACACCTTAAAAAATCCTATCTTTTAAGACATTGAAAGAGCTCTTCTTGAGAATCGCCCATTAAAGAAAAAAAGTTTATAACGAACAAAAAAGAAACAAGCGCAAATCTTAAAAATAAATATCGAAAGAAGACATGAAGGGCAACGGAAAACAAAAAAAGTAACAACACAAAAGGTAAACATGTCTTAAGCCGTATCGTAATGAAAATCTTCAAGGTTAGGAACACCATATTTTATCAACCTAAATAAAGGAGGGGGGGGGGGGGGAAATCGAGATTTTTTCTTCTCTTTAAGTTGAAGAATAGGCAGCCTTTCATGACCACACCATACACACCGTGTATAAATGGGCGTCAGGAAAGAAATTCAACCCCCTCGTGTTACGTACAATGACCTGGACCAACTGTCCTCCCCCCCTCCTTCCCGCTCTTACTAAGGCGTTGTAATTGTCGAATGAGTGTTAGGGTCACTCCTGCCCCCCCTCCCCCCACCCGGAAACTAGCCGTGTTCAGTTTTCTGTATTCTTTTTGATCACGCGATTGCACAATATTTTGAATAACACGCCGTATACAATAAACTGCAAAGTTGAAAAATCTCTGAAAAGGACTGTGAACGCTCGTTCGTGGAAAGGTTCAACATGGTGCTGCATTAACCTGTATGGATTTTTGCGAAATTTGCTTGCGTTGCTTTTCTTTTGCGAAATTAGGTATTTAAACTGAAATGGAGATTAGTTAACTGTTCTCTTTTCGCAAAATGTTTAAAGTGACATTTTTAGGGGAAACAATGTTTGAATAAAATATATTTGTGGAATAGGCCTAATGAATGCTCGCGCGATACATGTGAAGTGCACTGTGCAAATTTAGATTTGGAATCAACTGTGTATCTTGCAAGAGGAAAAAGCATGTTATGTCCCAGCACAGCGCAAGAGAAAGTACATTACTGATGACGTAGTATTCGCAGCAACAATTCTTGTGTGAAGTCACGTGATTTGACTTCACTACGCCTTTTGAGATTTTTCAGTTAACTTGCATAACATGAGCTCGTTACCACTTACATACCATGGCTTTTCTTTTTCTATTTGAGAGACAATAGATTAAAATAACTTACGCAGTGTTATAAACAGAAAAAAATCACAGAATCTTGATTATCTATTAATTTAAAAAATTTCTATGTTTCAATTTTTATGTAAGTAATTGCAACCGATACTAAAATGGGGTTTTATTTTTCACCATCAATTTTTATTTCATTTTTAAAATATATTGTTCTCTAATATGTTGGTAAATACTTTTTTGTACAGTTTCTACGACATGAACATAAATATTAACGATCCTCCTAGATAACATGTTAGCACAACCGAATCCAGCGACACGAAAATAAAATTGTTTTCTTGTAAATGTTAACGTATTTCATTCTTGTTATTGATAAAAAAAAAAAATAGGATGAGTTTTGTTATTTGGGGCAGAGAAAGTGCACGAGAAATATTATGGCGCAGGTTGAAAGTTTCATCTTTATTTTCTTTGTTTCTTTATGTAAGAATGGGATGGTGGTTTGATTGGGTGTGAATCTATACTTATAAAAGGCTATATTTGTGTGCGTGTCTACGATGTCCAGACGAATCTATCGTACTTACAGCCATGAAATTTGGCACACAGGTAATCGTAATGGTGACTGAATGCACCTCGAAGCCGGAATTTTAAAATTTAATTTAGAAATTTTTTTATTTAATATTTTGTGTTGTTTTGGGTGATTTTGCGCCTCAATAGTATGGCTTCGAATAAATGTACGAGACAAACAGTTACACCATCGGAAAAAACAAACGATTTTCGTTCTAATGAAGTTTGTTTCGTACGTCTAACGTAATTTACTGAATTTTGAGAAATTGACAAATAGTCACTTTTATTGTAATTTTCAAGAAAGATTTCTTCAAATTATCGCATCTGAAGTTCTAACACCTCTATAATTTTTATTTTTTTTTCAGCTTATAACTGGAACGTTTCTGTCGGATTTAAAACAAGAGCGCTTAAAATATCTTTTTTCGTTTCTTTAAATTAATTTTTCCCTGATCAGTTCAAACTGTTTTTTTGCTAGCGAGACTGACCAGCGAGAGTTTCTCCAGACGAGTGACCTTCCTCGCGTCAGGTGACGTCATATGCTTTCATTCCCAGCATGCATTTCTACAATCCAATGTGCATCTTTTGTTTTGATTTTGTTTTCAGAACTTTTTCATGTCATTGAGGGCGTTTTTTTTTTTTTGTTTGTTTTTTTTTTCGTTGAAGTCCTGATCCCACGGGCAACGCCGTGCGCGTACTGTTAGTAACAAATAAACACGGCACATTTATAAGTAACAACACTCCATCATCTATGTTCTACGCAGTAACCCGGGGTGCTTAATGCAAAACTCATTTAATTTATACCAGGCCCAGGGCCAGATTATTAAATAGGCAATGTAGGCAACTGCCTATGGGCCCCGCAACGTAAGAGGGCCCCGATGCCTCGAGATTCTTTTCTTTTTGCTGTATTTTCAGGGTTATGTAAATTTTGTACTTTCATCTTATTTACAAGGTTCATTTACTTGAACATTTTCAAATTCAAATCAAATATTGTTTAAATTTCAAAACATTATTCTCAGGATTTTTTTTCATGTTTTCAAAATCGATTGCAGATCCGTGTGGTCTTTTTTTTCAGTTTCCTGACTGACTCACAAATCAACAGCCCTAGCAAACTTTGAGTATTTAGAACGCATTAAAAACGCTTTGTATTTTTTTGTAATTTTTTTACCATTTTCTTTAAAATTACCTTTACATTTTTTTTATACACGCGATTTTGAAACCACCTTTCTTGAAGATCATCTGCAATTAAATATTTTGTTGTTTCATTTTGTCGTTATATGTTACTTAAAAACTGCTTATACAGAGATTATATTTAAATCTAAAAAAAAAGATCTGATTTTGGAAGGGGAAAGGGGGTCTCGAAATTTCATCGCCTAAGGGCCCCCTACAGAGCTTAATCTGGCCCTTACCAGGCCCATACACCAAGCGAACTTTCACTAGATGTAAACCTTGAATTTATGATTCTTCATTGTTAGAGCCGAAATTTTTGAATGCTATCACGGATTTTTCGATACAAATTTTTTCACGCCCTTCAATTAAATTACGATTTAAATAATCAGTTGGCTTAAGTATAATAATTACGAAATTAAATTGACAAAAATTTAACAGAAGTAAAAGAAACAATTCTTTTTCTCGAATCTTTGATTATTTCTACGATATCTTCTCATTTGGATTTCAATAAATAAATCATTAAAGGCGGGATATATTTTTAAAAAAAATGGCTAATTTCTTAATTAAATGTTTAAATGACGTCAACAAAATGCACGAAATAGCTGGAAATATTTGATGCAATTCAATGTAATTAAACAATTTATTAAATTTTCCATTTAGTTATTTGATTATTCTTTAAAGTTTGTAAGAGATATTGCACATTTTCCAATTCAACGATTCGCCGTATTTAAGTGATTTTCCGTTTATTAAAAAAATTCAACTGTTTTTATTCCCTTAATTTGATACCTTCATTTGATCCGACACTTGAACCTTCAACTAAGGACGAATTTTTACTCTTCTTTTTTTGGGTTAATTTTTAATCGTTATTTCAATGCTACGTTATGATAGTCTTTCCTAATTCCATGAAATGACGGAGATGCGATTTCTGATTAAGTTGCCCACGGCTAGAGGGTTAAAACTTTCTGTTTCAAGTGACTCATCGGCTTATACTTTACACCCATTTATAGATTTTTTTTTTTCTAAAATTACTCCAATTTACTTCCCCGCATTAGTATTTGTCTAAAGTGAAATTTCGTAATGCAATTCGCATGATAATTGGAAGTCCTACACGCACTTTATTTGCAGAGATCGGGAGAGATAAATCATCGCATTTCACCCTGGCCTGAATTCGAAACACTTTTATCTTGACAAAGTCAACCTACGGTAAATCCGGTCCTTCAAAGATTCCTTTCTTAAAAAGCAGAAGCAAAAGTGGCAGAAATTTACGAACTTCTCTTAAACTTCAACATTTACTAATCTAGTCTTTATCGGAGTAGAGTAAAACTTCGATTAACCGTCACTCGTTTAATCGTCAGTTTCTGCTATCAGTCGTAGTTTAAAAAATAAAAAGTAATGTAGGTTTATATATTACAATACATTTCTGCACATTACTTCTCTTGAATTGAAGTTTATATTGATCGTTTTGTAAAATTAAATACAACATGTACGTATTATTCACTTTTAAAAGGAATTTATTTTCGTCCCAAGCCAGCAGTGAAACTGTTAAACATATGTACATATTACTGTACATATGTTTTAAGAGATTTCTGTTATCCATCTATTTGGTTATCCGTCACAGGCCTGGCCGGACGGCGACGGTTAATCGAAGTTTTACTGTAATATAATTTCTAAAAATGAATTGTCATTTGGATAACTTAGCAAACTTTTTATTGATGCTGTGCATGAGATAATCAGCAAATTTGTTGAGCGTAAAATAACTTTCATGTGCCAGTTTCGTGAATAGTAGCAGTGTACTTATCGAAACTCCTTAACACTATAAAATTTCTATTCCTGTCTTATTATTAAGATGCATTTCATTCCCAGAGAGCAAAAAAATTAATTATAAAATAAATTTCAGTTATTGTAGCTATTAACAAATCTGAAAATATTCCCTTGTCGAAAACTACCAGTTTTATGTTTAAAAAACTTACTATTATTAAAAATATTTATGTAGCGTAAGTTTTTAATAATAATAAGTTTCGCTACAATAATCCTTTCGGAATAAAACATTTTATTTTAAGTAACTGAATGGTTTCAAACTAATCATTTAAACACGTTTTGATTACCTTCATGTATAGGAGATTTATTAAATGATACTTAATATGACATGAAAAGCCTCAATTAAAACGTATTTTGCCTTGAATGTTTTCATATTGATAAAATGAAAATTTCATATTAATGAATGGAAGCAAAAATTAATAACCATAGGATTTAAAGAAATAATACAAATCAGATAAAACAACCAACCTTTAGTGCATTATAATGAACCATGAATGATTCACCGAGATAATTTTAAATCATGCGATTTGATTTCTAAGATTGAACGATTGTTTTATATTATAGGAATTAAAAGGTCAAATTCGTGACGTGTGTTCTCTATGAGTATGCTTCAGAATAATAAAAAAACAGAAAGGAAAAACACCAAACAATGATCCAAATACATCCCTTGAAAAAAAAGTTCCTGTAAATAAATACACGCAATTGAGTTCAAAAGACTAATGGAAGCAAACAACCTTTTAATTCTGAAACCGAAACATGAAAAAGCAGACTTCCGAGTCTCTGGAAGAGACCCAAGACATGGCTCAGTGGATGCTTAAACAATAGTTGATGAAAAAATGCAAGCCTGTATCAACGCAGTCATTAGGTTCTGCTGATAGCCCTGATCATATAATATAATATAGAGGTTGACTAAGACTCAATTTAAAGATCTTATAACCTTGATGCACACATCAGTACCCGGACATTAGTCTTGAACGCTTCAGCGCCTACTCGTTTGTTCAACAAAGGTCAGTTCGGCGACCAAGCACAACGTAACTACACCATATAAATATACTTCTGCAGTGCTGATATGTAAATGATCCAGCTGCATCGTTGCAAAGCAACAATAGTCTCCGACGATGAATTTTTTACTTTACGACTGACGCTCTTCGTACCTGTTGTAATTGGTCGCTAACGGAGCAAGTCATACTTTGTTAATCGCAGAAGAACTCGTCACATCTGCTGATGAAATTCATTGTTTTTATGCTTGTTAGTTTAAAGACACACTACTCATCAAAACATGGACTTTCGGAGCCTAACTTCACCTTATCCGGATCAATTTCATTTCTTATCTTCGCGTCAGAGTAAAACTATCACAAGTAACATTTCTAACATTTTACAGGAGAGCCGAAAGAAGTTCCAGACGGCAACGAATCGCATGTTGCATTTTATTTTTTAATAATGGCAGTTTTTTTTCAGCCACCAACTGCGACAATTTACCCATTTGAAAATGCGATAAAAACATCAAATTCAGTAAAATTGGACTTACGACAATTTATGTCTGAGGTACAGATATTATGGAAGTATCTTCACTGAAATCTATAAAGTCAAGAAACCCTCAAAGATACTACTGAAAAATAGTTTTCGAGGCTAGATTATTTCAAGAACTATCCTTTGACTAGATACATGCAGTGAATATTAACTCTCCCCAAATATCTGCGTCATATGAAGTTTTGAAAAGGCACTGGCTGACATGCTAGGCTTAGATTATAAGAAGACTGCAATCGACTTTAACAAATCATACCTTAATCATTAGTCAAAAGTTAGTCACAGGATTTTTGTCTTCTAGATGCATTGAATTTAAGAAATTAAACAAGAAACTTGATAAAAAAAAAGCACAAAATCAAATATTAGAACACAGTAGGAAGCTTTTGGGTGTTTTTAAATAGAAATAAATTTTAAATAAGTTATTAATATACGTAAGTAAGCTAAAATTTTTATAGATTTTTTTGCTTTTAAAAACAGTTTTAATCATTCCAAAAGTGAGACAAAAATTTGCCTTAATGCTATCACTATCGTATTTAGAGAAAATATTATCAACTGCTCCACGTAAATCTTTTAGATGAAAAATCTGTGCACAAAAATTTTGAAAATAGTAAGAACCAGATAACGCATCATAGTCAAAGCGGAGAAGACTTTGACTACGATGCATTATCTGGTTCTAAGTAAATTCATAGAGCTGCGGCCTATATGCAATGCATGGGTTCAATACTTCCAGTTCACTTGAATTCTTTTTAGATATAAAACTAATGCAAATTAATCCAGCCATTATTTGATTAAGAAAATCTTCAAACTGAGAAAAAGAACTACTTAGATTATGCACCAAAGGCAAAATTTCATCTCGCTTGCTTGCGTTTTAAAAAACACTTTGACCGTTACACTTCAAGGGATGAAAATTCAAAAGAGGAATCTAATGATAGTGTATGGTTTGATGAGAACTCGAAGTCGGAAAAAAAGGAAGGGAAAAGAAAAGAAATAGAGGAAAACCGAGTGCTCCAAATTAAAAGTCCATTTTGTAAACCAGGAAATGAACAAATAAAAAAAGTCTAGGAAGCGCTCAAATCCTTCGAAGATTTAAATGAGAGCACAGCGCAAATAAATAAAACAAAACATTACTCGAGCTTCCGAATTTTTACTTTTTTCTGTTGTATGAAATCTTTGAACAAATATTTACTCAGCGGTATCAGATTTACTTAATTAAATACCTTGTATTATGATATCGAGTCAAATGGAGAAAATTAATGTAATAAACTTATTTAGGCGCGCAATCCAAACTTTTAAAAAAGTATACAAAATACGAAATAGATAATAATGCTACTATTATTTTATAAATAGACGCGCTATACTGTTGAAAGTCATAATATTAAATACAAAATTTCTATTACAAATTTGGCTACTCTTAAGAACCGTTTGTTTCTTGCAAGATGGGAAAATTTCACCTCCAAAGCACAAAATGTTTTTGAGTGCGCATTATTTCAATAGAAAATCTTTCATTAAACTCATTGAATCAAGAGAGATACCCAAATGTTCCGATTTCGATAACCTGGAAACGTTCACTATAAAAAGCAAAGTGGGCGTCCATCTCTTCAAGTTCTGACAAAATGGAGGAAATCAGGAATAAAATTAAAAAGTGTGAGAAAGCTTTCTTCATGGTGAAGTGCATATACCAGCAGAGTGAAGTGCATATATAGCAATTGGGTAGTGCACATGTACCTCCAGTCGAGCTGAGGAATCTGACAAGTAATTGGCGACACTTTTGCATTGTAGTTTCCCCAGAAGTCGGAGGTATATGAGCACTACCCAAATGCTATCAATGGATTTCAAGCCGTTAATACCTTTTCCAACATTTTGACGCTAATGAATTGTCCGGCAAAAACTCGGATGAGAACACCAGGCCTTATTAGGCCATTGTAGCCTTTTGGAGAATACGAAAATAGAATTAACAGACTTTTGAAAAGTCAAACATGATTTAACGATCTAAGGGCTTACCTTTTAATTCGAGAAGAAATGATAATTTCTGCAACAATGTGAAAATTCAAAGATGAGTTCTTTTTCCAATTTGTGATTTCTGTTTGCTTGCACTATTTTCAGAACCAATATGCGATGATTTTTCATATTGGTAATAAAACAATAAGTAAGGATTTTCAGAATGAAATATTTGAAAAAATTGTGTTAAATAGTAGAAAATTCCACTTTTTTTCATATTTAGCATTTATAGTACTTAAAAACTTTAGCAATACAAAAATAAGTATATGAATCTGTCAATGATTTTCTTAACAAATAAATCCCTTACCTGTTTAATCTATTTTTAATTGGATATTCATTGGCTTTGAGAAGTTTAGCAAATCTGGTTGAGGCAAATACCTAAAAGAGAAGCATGATTTTTTTAAAACTAACAATGGCAAAATATTTTTAAAAAATCATAATAATTATATCATTTAATAAATGCAAATAATGAGATGGGATATTATTTACTAAAATCATGAGCCGTTTACCTTCAGAATATCGGTGTAGTGGCTGTCTACAGAAACAGGCAAAAATTATGTAGAACACCTGCCACAGACATCTCCGTAATTGAAAGAATTTTTTCGGTATTTGAGTTCGTGAAAATGGAATAATTTTTTTTTAAACACTTTTACTAAGTTCGAAATGTTTCACGTTTGTATGTAAGGTTGGAATTTTGTGATCGATTTTTCACTCACTTCTTAATGCACTAGAGTTCTGAAATTTTGTATATTCATTGGGTCTTGATGACAATGCAATATTGCAGTCATTTTAGAGCTCTTTTCAACAAAATAATTGTTGAAATTCGTTCATGAAAAATTGATTCTAAAATCCCAAATTATTTATAATGCTGAATTATGACATAAATTAAAGATTAAAAACTAGAAAATAATAAATATAAAAAACTTTAAAAAAGACGCTTCTACCAATGTATTAAAAAAGAAAATTTTTTCTCAAAAATCTGGAGGTCAAAACAAAAATCGTAAAAGCGTGAGGCGATGAAAACAATAAGAGAAAGATATAAAACCAGCGCCTCACGCTTTTACGATATTTTTTTTGACTTCCAAATTTTTTAGAATTGTTTTTAATGCATTGGTAAAAAGCGTTTTTTTTTTAGTTTTTTTATATTTCTTTATGACGTAGAAGAGGAATTAATACAGCGCATAAAATATCGGACTTAGATTCATGCTTTGTGTTCCAGTGTGAATTTGAGAATAAAAACATATTTTTGCTATATTTGTACTTAAAGAAATTAATGGTTTAATCTGGACAAGCGGTTTCCTTGATTCGAAAGATGAAACAATTTTTTAGGCTAGTTTTTTTCCTACTGTAAAGTATATTTCATAAAAAATTTAATTACATTATTTTGGAGATAAACTAAGAAAAAAATCTATTACTTGTTTTTCATTGGAATTACCTCTCAATTACTGTACATTAAAAATGTCCATGTTGTCCAAATTCGGCGACTATTCTTTAAAATTTCTAGCTGTTGTCTCAGATTGGTAAGGAAATCACAAAAGTATGTTAACTTACAATAAGCCGGTTTTGTATGTTTCGAACAAACGAAAAAATGGAAGCTTAAATAATTCGGTAATAAATATATCTAAGAATATAAATGAGATTTGGCGTGGTTTGAAAACTCGTCTCATATTGGGGAAAATAATATTGAACAGATCCTAAAAGTAAGCATAAACCAAATGGAGAATCATTGTGCTCATCGGATAATATAGCCCAGATTTATCCTACTTCATAGCACCTCCAAAGTCAAACCTCCTACAATTATGATAACATTCTGGTAATACGGTGCGAAAATTGCGACAAACCTCTCGCAATATGACGTTCTGACAGTCCAGATTTTCCACGGCACGACTTAAACATTTCTTAGTTAGTTCAAATTTTTCTGCTACACTGCCTTGGCTTCAGGTATTTTTTTCTCGTAAAACAAAGACATCTTATAAGTTTATTTTTTTAAAGTTGCCATATTTCCGACAAAAATGCATAATTCATTTTAAAAGCATTGTTTAGCATAAAAGCATAAGCTTAACAAAATTATCCTATTACGTAGCATTCTGATTATACGGTTCCTATATAAAGCGAAACACGCACACCAAATTTGTGTTATTTATAAGTTTCTCATAAAACGGTGCTTCGACAAGATGATTATTGTTATAACAAGAAACTCATTTCACTAAGTTCCGATGCAATACGGATCGAATTAGTCATGTTATATTAGGGTTGAATTCATAAAATGAATGAAAACAAAATCTTTTTTCATTAATGAGAAAATAAGAAACCAGGAAAGGGTACCGGTCTATTTTATTTAATCGTCGGTGTCAACATGTATGTTTTGGCATCCATCCGTTGAATCCATATTTAATCCATGAAAGATAAGGATGGATTAAAATAAGTCATTCTTAACACAACCGCATCAAAGGATTTCGTCTAAAATAGGAGCCACATCCATTTTTTTCTAAAATACTATATAAATACCATATTTTATCTTCAGAATTATTTCGATCTTTTAATTCTTTAGGAATTCAAATCAAAGTGATGCGGTTGAATGGTCAACGGGTCAAGCGAAACCTCTCGGTGAGAACACTTATTAGACCATTTTCGAAAGAAAAAGAGATACAGCTAGCAAGTTTTTAAAGTCGAATAATGTTTTTGCTTTCTCTTTTGAGCCATTATGAATTAGCTCGATGACCTAAAAACATTAATAAGAGAGAAGAAAGCATCGAAACTTCGTTTCCATTTTTTTTTATTTCTTTGATTTTTACTAGAAGGGAATGGTATGTATTAGCTTCAAGACATAGTTAACAGTGTTTGCGGAAATAGTCTTATAATTGCAATATTGCCACTGAAAAAGAAAAGCCTACAAATCTGTCACGGAAAAAGGATAAAAGAACTGGTAACTGCCGAGTTGAAAAGAAAAAGAATGAAAAGAAAAACCATTTCATGAATTTTTCACTAGCGTTACCTACATTTAGAGAAATGGGAAGTAGAAAAAATTACTTCAGATTTGAATTTGAACAGCTTTCATAAAGTTGTCATTTGCTACAGTGTATCGATTGAAAGGAATATGCATTCATTAACCCTCTTGCCTCGGCCAACGTTTGAATCGCGTCTCAATTATCCCATGCAATTTGATGTGCGATACTATGAAAGAGTAGAAATTTCTTCTTTACCAAAAAATCTGGAGTCATTCGGTAACGTTGTATATTAATAATGATTTAAACAAGCAAAAAAAAAATGCCCCGAAGTTGGAGGGTTAATAATTTTCAAGAGGCTCTTCAAAGAAGGTTCATGAAAACATTGCCAAAGGGAATTGGAATGTAAATCTATCACTGCTATTGAAAAACAAGAAAAATTCATAATGCTATTGATGATTCGTTATTTTTTTCTCAGAGAAATTGATGCTAACAGCATATGATGTCAACGTTTGCCGCATGAATAAAGCTATACGACGGCCAATTAGCTACATAACTTTTTCGATTCATATTTAAATTCTTTTTAATAACAACATTTACCAACAATTAACATTTTCGAGAATCTCTTGGAAACGAAATTACACTCTTGTAAATCAAAATCTGCGCCATAAATGCATATGAAAATTATTTCTTTATTATATACAATATATCCACAACTTCTTTCAGCGTTTTAGTACAATTAAAATATTAAAACTGTTACAGACCCTTACGATACGGATTGAGGTTCCATGCCAAAGCTATAAAATATAGCCCGAGGTAAATAATGTAGATCTGCCTCCTCCACAGGTTTAGACTTGCTTTAGTTTCAATAGACTTTCAACAAAATATCTACTTTTCAAACATATTAATGAAAAGGCTAAATGACATCAGCAATAATAACTAACAACCACTTATTCTATATATTTTACTTCTTATCGAACAGATTTTTTTTTCATTTAAGTTACAGCGTCGGCAAATAAAAAGTAAAACGCTATTTGATATCAAATAAAACGAAAAATATAACAGAAGTATAAGAAATTTTGTCATAAAGATAAATATTTAGTATAGCGAAAGATTCTGTTTTCTCTGTACACACTTCTCAGCCCCTACACTTATTCTTTTCGGCCACTGTACCCTCCTCCAAATCCATCCTTAATTTCGCCAGATGCTTTGCGAATACATATACTACAAAATTTTATTACAGAATCTGAATCCCACACACACTTCAAAATATTTGTTTATCTGCAAACAATCAGAAGTAACAGTACTTTTATTTCCTATCCGTGTAAAAAAGGCAAACAATTGGCTATTTAATTTTTTGTAATAGTATTAGTACAATTGTACTACTTTTAAGAAAAATTTAATAGTCCCTAAGACAGAGGAGATAAGAATGAAGAAGATTAAAGTGATTTGTTTCGATTCACAGTAGAAAGTACACTTCCGTGTTGATGATCAACTGCTTTCTTTCATTATTTTTTTTATCATACTAACAATAGAATAATAAGCAAATAAAACCGTTAATGGAAGATGCAGTCGTTAGACTAATTTACTTACCGGCAATTGCATAGTAGCAATAAAAATGAATATTTTTAATGATCATTTAGTCTGAAATGTTTTGAAAGGAAATATTAATAACATGGTTTATTGAATCAGTTAAAGATTTATAATTACGCATGTTGAAATTTCAGAGACATGATGAGGAATTTTAGAATGAAATATTCCGTTTACGATTGTTTTCAATTCAACTAGCCTAAGACAGGACTTAAAATTTATCCAGTTGCGATATCAATTCGATGGAAAAAATTGCTACACGCATCTATCTATAAACGAAAAATGTTAGATAAGTAAGAAAGAAACGAAGTTTTCAATGATATACAAAGAAAAATTTAGTTAAATGCATATTTTTAGAAAATTTATGTGAACTGTTGGAAATTATGTTGGCTTATTTTAATTATTTTTACTAACTAACATTGAAGATACTGACAGAAGTAAGCGTTTCTGATATTTTAGTGACCCTAGGGATCGGGTATTTAAAGTATAAGAAGTTCTGGCCTATAGGATAATAAACTCAGAAGAAGAGATTCAAGCATTTGATCAAGTTAATGCTCGAACTTAAAACCTACCAGAAGGAGAAAACACCGGAATTTGAACAATATTTTATTCTAGAAATTCTCGAATTTGTTAATGTTCTATTCTGGAAAAGACTTAGAGCAATCAAAAGTAAAAGGATTAAAAAAATTTTTATAGTCTAAAAATTTCTCATGCTTCTAACTTTTGAAAAATCTGACACAGAAAGAACATAATTCAGATAAGAAAAACAATTACCGATATTTTTTACTAAAACAAAAGGTTTTTTTCTTGACAAAGCTATAACCCCAAAAAAGAATGAATGTATACAAGAATCAAAATAAATGAAATTGGAGGATTTATAGCTGAAAAGTTAACCTCCTTCCGGATCAAAATAGAGTTTGTGAACAACGATCTTACAAATTTAGACAGATAGCAAATATGATTAATTAATTGAAAGAATAAATATCTGAAACATTAATTCGAACAATTAATAGACATCTTAACTTCGAAAGCTTTGCTGAGAAAAACTGAGTTTGCAAATGTCGTATTAATAGAAAAACATAAAATATTTTGTCTCCAAATATTAACTTTTCAAACAAAACTCGCAATTGAAAGTCACGGCATTTTCTTATGAAAAAAGGTAGCAAAAATTCGTCTTCTAAAACCAAGAGCATTTTCAGAATAGAAAATTCCCGATTTTACTAAAAAGGCGTTAAATATTCAACTTCATTTATCAATTTTCTCGTCGTGCGACACATGAGAATAATCTTCATGGTTATTTTTCACTAAACTGGCAAACAAGTTAGAACCTATTTGTCATCTTCTAGATACGTGACGGTAAGCCAGAGCAGGTGAGTTTTTTCCTTACCGTCAGCGTGGCAGCGAAATAACGGTATTATTTACTACCGCAAACCATGGACTAGCCCAAAAGATGTTGAGAAACCAGCCACGTGATTTGACAACAGCTGACCATCCAAGGCCATAGTCATTTGGCTGTAAGAGTAGATATCTAGGAAGAGGAAAAACCTTTTGCCACGCATTGGCGACTCAGTTGTCGGAGTCATTAACTTCTGAATTGCGAAATTCCACTAAAGATAACGGGAAAGAAAGAATCAGATAAACAGATTTCACATTTACCAACTTAGACTTAGCAAAAACACAAATGACCCTCCTTGAAAACAATTCACTGTACAATAAAATAGCTCATTTAAAAATAAACTGGTTAGTTGAAGTTAATGAACTGAGTTAGGATCGACTTTTATGAAAGAAACGTTCGACCTTTGCCATAGAATATAAGAATTTCAGCACATAAAAGCAAATAAATAAATTATTTAATGAAAGTATTTTACATTTTTACATGAAGAGTAATCACGAAAAGTATATATGTGCTTCAGTATAAAACCGATGCCAGCTTCGGGTAAATAAAATGCAAGGCATGATGTCACAAATTTTGGCGAATATTTCTGAAGCGAGTTCTTTAGGTCTCGTAAGTATTATTTTCTGTTCACTCTGAATTTGAAATTTTCTTTTACCATAGAAGTGAGGAAAGGTCGGGAATATTTTCAGATTTAAACAATTTAGAAAGGTTTTTTTTATATAAATCCAAGTTTTTAATTCCATTTCGAATCCAAGAAGGTCAAGGAATTTTAGTAATGTTCTGGCCAAGTTAATTCTTGAATAATTTCGAAAGGTTTATCTATATTTTTGGATACAGATTGAAAACACCTGTTATTGCCCTGTGAGCCCATTCTACAGGATTAAAAGAATAAGGCTTTTTTTAAACACTGTCCAAAGTTCTATTATTTTATTCACTCAAGTACCCTTTAGTTAAGATCCTGTCTACAATCAGAGCGATTTAAGTGGCCTGACCACTGACAGAAGGTATAAATAACACTATATTAAGAAAAAATCTTTATACAAAATTAACTTCATTTTCTAAAGTTTATTTTAGATTTTAGATGAGCATATTTTCTTATTACTAAAATAATTTTGAAAAGATATATATTCAGACTAGAGGAAGACAATTTACACAGGACTTTGAACTTGCCTCAAACCGTGGTTGATAAGAACGAATTAAAGCTGATAACGCACAGAGAAAAACCGACTGCGTTTTGTGACCCTAAACTATATGATTTCTAAAATTAGGTTTTAATTTATTTAGCATATGATGTAATAGCAAACTGACAATTAAACAGGAACAAAAAAGGGAAATTATGTCATTGGAAATATTTCAGTCAACGCGAGAAAAAAAAACGGATTTTGTAATTGATTTCTCACCCTATTTTGCGCTCAAAATAGGCAAGATGAAGGAATCATTTAGGTTTCATGTCGGGAAATCTGATTTGCGCAAAATATCTTTAATCGAATTCAAACAAATAAAGAAAGTGCATTTTCTCATAGTTATTTTCTAAAGAAAAATAATAATAATGAAGGCAAAGCAATTAATATTTCAATTAAAATTCTTGCATGGGGAAAAATCTGGAGCTATATCAATAAAACAAAGCAAGAAAATAGTGAATTCATTAACCAGCATTTACACCTGATGTTTTTCTTCCAAAGAATGCTATTTTCCACCAAAAGAAAGGGGAAAAAATCCTTCCGATTCTGCTAGGGATAACGTAAAATAAATTGATTTAAAATATCGAAACGTATTTCGAGTCATTGCACAATGAAATCAAATTAAATGATCTCGAAGAAGAAAAAGACCATTTCTTCAATAAAAATTTGCTGACCGAGTTTCAAACGCGATTTACTTCGGATATTAACCCCCATTTTCGTCTGGCAAATGCGCATTACTGCATGCGTGAGCGATAATAATTGCAATTAAAGTGTACGCAAAAGTAATATTGGTAGAGGTTCCTGGGTGAATCGGAAACCAGTGTAACCCGAGCAGAGTAGCAGAAAGGCAATGAACTGAAACTCGACTTGTGGGCGAAGCAGGAAGAGTTCAGAACTTATCTGAAGATCCACTCGACGTTACGATGGCTGCGTAGAAAATGCGCGCTAGAACAACAGAAACTTGTTCGATTAGTCCGAAACCGTTAAATCATGCCGATCTCTCCACTACTGTGCGTGGTAAAAATAGTTGATTCGGGGTTTTAATGAAATAAAACAAAGATGTTTGTTTTCAGAGAAATGTTAATTCAGCATCTGACTTCCGGAACAAACTCGTGCGCCTGCTTGCCGACGTATTTTACAGTTCGAGTCTAGCAACAAAAATAAAAACGTTATTCAGAATTCGCACCATTTCGTTTTTTTTCTATTAATTGTTTTATGAAAGTAAAAATTTGTCATCCATATGTAAATAAATATGAAACTTTTTACTTGAAGCAGAAAATATTTTAAATCTACAGCCTACGGAAGGATATTTACATCATATAAATAATTTTAGAATTTTGTTCAAATATGCAGTTTTTGACTATAATCCTCTGAATGAACAGTTAACAGTTGCAAATCTTATGCAATGGGACGTGATCAGTTTAAACCAGCAGGAGAATTCTCCCCTCGGCTTTCTCGCATACTAACAACATATGACGCATTTTATGCATCGTAGTATAATAAAGAAAAGCTAGTATGTATTTTGAACGTCTTCCTTTTGACCGATTGGGTCCAACATTTGACACAGATTTTTAATTTTTGGTGACAAGGCCAAATACCAAATTTAATTGAGCTACGTCTTTGCGTTTTTGAGTTACCGTGTTCAGATACGCACAAACAGACGGTCAGCCCTCTGATCTGCTTGGTTCGAAATTTTATACAGATCTACAATTCTAAACATAAAACTATATATCAACTTCCATCCATGTAGTTTGTTGCCTTTTTTAATTATCGTGCTTAGTTTGCTCAAGGAAGAACAAATAGACTTCCCTTGGAAGGTCTTTGTCCAAAATTCGAAAGAAATATACAATTTAAGACCCCATACCAAATTCCATCCTTATATAGCTTGTTGCATTTTTGAATTGTCGTTTTCACAGACCGACAGGCAGAAATAATTCCAAAAATGTTTGTTTTTCGGACTCTGAGGTCTAAAACGCCTAGAGATTGATCAAAGTCTCGAGGTCAAATTTTTTGACGATCACAATACTTTCTATACTTCGTAAACGAGAAAGTAAAAATGATATATCAGAAAGTATGGAAAACGAAAAGGGAGGATATGAGGGCCATATCGTCGAAACAAGTATTACCAGGATTCTGATGAGGAATAAGATTTCCGGGTACATAAATCTACTTCATCTATCTATAACAACTAGGTAACTATTTCAACCCGACATTTGAAAAGAACTAAGGTATTGATTTCTTTTAAAAAATTGCCCTAAGTCTTGGACCTGTATAGTACGAAAGAACCGAAGATATCTAAAACATTAAAAATACATTACTCTTATTACAGTGATGGTTTATCAAATACCAATATTGATGAATTGTTGAATTGACAACAGTTTATAAAAAACTTTTTATAAATCTGAAAACTATTGCGATTGACTAAGGCACTATTTTACAAGTCTACAAGTTAAGTCTTACAAGTTTGAAAAAAGATAAGAACTTTTATCTAATTCAAAAAAAGGACAGTGCATATATTGTAAGAAAATTAATCGTAAAAACTAATGAAATATTTCCAAAAACTTGTTTAAAAAATTACATATTCAATGGCGTATTCTTGTAAAACATTTTTGCCTTTTCAGAGTTTTTGTATAAAAAGTACTTTGAACTATATTTTTAACGTAAAGAATTATTGAAATTACAAAAAAAAAAAACTAAAAAAATCTTTACATTCTTACCTACACTCTGCTATGTAGCTTTAACTGAAGTGCATTGAATTCTACTATTCTAGAACAGTTTGTTTCGCAGGTTTTATACTGAGCTGAACTATTGCACAAGTTTTAATTGTAGAGTCTTTTTTTAGTACATTTTAGATTTTCCAACATTTTAGAATAATGAATCTAAAAAAGATAAATGTCAGAAAGTGAATACCTGTAAGATCTTCAATTGTATTTCGAAGTTTCCACATAATAGTCTTGATTATAAAGATTAGAATGCTGCGATGAAACTGCGCAATAAGCGATAGAATCAATCAAGAAAGAGCATTCATTACGAACTGATCGTGAGGAAATCTTAATTACGAGTCGGAATGCAAAAATGTTCAAACGGATTCTCTTACAAAATGATATTACATCAATTTTTCCTCTGAATTCATTATACATTTTTTTCATTTAACTGAAGTAAATCTCATCTCATTTAGTTCAGGTGGTGAATGTAAACAATTTAAAGGCTCATTAAAATTAAAAAATAAAGGTAATCATTCTTTATTTCATTATAAACATCCGGGTTATTTTCTTTTTACCATGCATTTCTTAAAATCCAAATGAACAGTTTTAAAATGGAGAAAACCAAATGAAATTTCACAAAAGTTCAATAAATAAAAAGTTGAACGAAATAAAGGACTAATGAACCGAAAGAACAAAGTATGCCCTACAGAACAGATTTTTCTGGTCCATACAAATATTGCATAATGATCGGGAC
This sequence comes from Araneus ventricosus, assembly GCA_013235015.1. Classification (NCBI taxonomy): domain Eukaryota; kingdom Metazoa; phylum Arthropoda; class Arachnida; order Araneae; family Araneidae; genus Araneus; species Araneus ventricosus. The sequence goes on from BGPR01000041.1 coordinate 1,398,509, forward strand.
GAATAACAATAAGAATCTCCTAAATTTCCTATCTTAAATTGTACTTTCTTGTATCGAAGTATACAAAGAAGCACTGTCACCGTCAAAAATATTCGACCTCGAGATCTCCCATGTTTCAAGACCTTCCCGAGTCAGGAAAATACATTTTAGTAATTATGTCTTATCTGTCCGTGAGCACGATTATTCAAAAACACAGCAAGCTACATGGGTGAAATGTAGTATGTGGTCTTTACACCAAAATTGTAGAATTTGGACAAATTTCGGATAAAATCCGTCAAAGGGAAATTTGTCTATCCGTCCATGTGCATAAGAACATGGTAACTCAAAAACGCAAAGAGCTAGATAGATGAAATTCGGCATATGGTTTTTTATTACTAAAATCTTACAGATGTATGAAATAAAGGACCCATTCCGTCGAAGGGATGACTGCCTGTCGAGTTGTCTATTTCGTGCATATGTTAAAGTGACAACTGAAAAACAAAACAAACTAGATAAATAGTCGGTCAAAGGGGAAATGTCCAAATGCATACGCGATTTTTTTTACTATATTACTAAGCAGAAAACGCGCCGTAATGTGCAAGTAACAGAAAGTCGAGAAAAAAACATTCCTGCTGGTTTTTAATACAAACCTATGTGCATCATACAGAAGCATGTCATTGCTTATGAACGAGTTTTCCGTTTTGCGAATTTTGGGTTCACACAACAACCAGGATCCACTTCCTTTCTACGGTAACCTTCCGATTTCAGTAATCGCCAAAATCCATTTGGATACTGTAACAAAATGTAACAGTTACTGTTCAGCAACGGATTAAGAGTACCACATTTGGACGATTTTACACCGGAAAGGGGCATCAGGCAATGAGTCATATGAGTATATTTTACACTGGAAGTAAATATCCCAAATAAACAAAAACAGAAAACTCATTCATATGATGGTTGTTTTATATGGATAAAAGAAAAAGTTTAATAAAACACGTATATTGGTAATGGAAAAGAAGTAAGTGCAAAGAGAATAGATAAAACATATGATGTAAAACTGCAATGTTTTACAAAGAATAAACGACAATTTTACCCTAGTATTCAAGCAAATGATTTCAATGCAAAAAAGCAAAAATTCTTGAATTCCGTCAACTAAGTTAAGAAAAAAAATTTTAATTGCTGCGTTTTAGCATGCTATCACTCATTAAAAATGCTAAGGTCGACATAATTTTTTTTAGATTTGCAGCGTTTCAAGTACTGCATCAATATCTCCTCATGTGTCAGAACAGTCGGCATAAAGGGTAAACACAATCAACGGTTTTATTATTTGCAAAACAAACCAGTTCTCGAAATAAATATCAGGGCCTACGACGCTAAGGAATCGACTCGCAAGAAAAATTTAATTATATAGACCAAGCTATGAAGGATTTACAAACAAAATCCGAAAGGCGTTGAAAATTGATTATTGGTGCCTTATAATTTGCGTTGCAAAATAACCGAAGACTTTAAATTATGCATGTCGGCATTTTCCCTCAGCATATGTTTTTATACTGGATTTTTTATTCTTTTAATGATGAAAATGGAAGCAGTCAAAGTGCCGCCATATACAAAGAAAATTAGAATTTTTTAAAGTTGAAATCAAGAGAAAATTCATAAAAACAATGAAGCAACGGATGAAGTAAGCAGATATCCGAGCTGCTTATTAAAGCCTGTCTAAATAAAAAATAAAACGAGAAGTTGATGCGGTCTATTAAACATTTTTAGAAAGCTGAAAATTCATTTTATCATTATGTATTATGTAAACATATAGTTCAATGAAAAGAAAAGCAGATAATTTAAAAGAAATATTTTCGATTCATTAGTTTTCTTGCAACAAGTTTAAAAGATTCCAAATTTCAAAGAACAACAATTGAATAGTTTTCGCTCTAGATACAAAATAAAAATGAAATAGATTGAAAAAGGAATGTTCAAAATATGACTAAGGAATCAAAAGCTACCCGATGTGTGATTTTATTCTTACGGTACATAGGTTTTTAAGATGGAAATACTTTTCAAAATCACTGAACCTTTGAGGCAAAATTGTCTAGATATCAAATACGTCATTTGAGAAAAGTCGTTAAGATAAAATTATCTTATTATAACCTGTTGTAATCTGAATATTTTAAGTGCAAACATTTCCCTGCGAAAAATTTTATTATAAGAGATAAAAGCATTAAGACCTGCAAAGCCAAATGCTTGCTGTCCTGCAACTGTACGTCTAGCTGAATCCCGATACGTTGAATTAATGCAAAGAACAGCCCGAAGCAGATCGTTAGCGACACTTAAATTTACAAGATGGAAATTTCATCCAACACTTAAAATTTGGATGTCAAAGCAACGACCAATCATTTGAATGAAAATAAATGTACATTTCTGGATGGCTTTTGGTTAAAAAGAGAATGCAACTTTTCATTTTTTCTGGTCATAACGAATACAGATAAAATAGATCCGCACGCAAAAAACTGAAACAAAATATACACGATTTTGACACTTGTGCAATGATCTTGCTTAAATATATCGATTAAAAGAGAAATGTTTTGTAGGGGTCTAAAAGAAGCCTAATCTTTGAACGATTATACACATTCCCTACATTTAAAAGTTTACTTAAGCATTCAATTCTAAGCTATTTTTACAACTACAGGTTGGTTTTTCAGAGAAATTATCATGGAAATTCTGAAAATATGGGTAAATTCTAAAGTAAAGATTGGAAATTAAATCATTCATAAATAACCTATAAAAGTGTGTGATATTCGCAATACATGTTTACATGTCACGAATGTATTTAATTTTTTTAAAACTATACTACGCTATATCTGGAACCATTCAATATTTTGGCTAGGAAAATTGTTATGAAATGAAAATTCAAAAACTACCGTAAAGCAAAGGTAAGTAAAAAAACAGAAGAGAAACACTGGCATATACATACAATAACGGTCAAGGATCCTTGCAACAATACTCACGGTATTAGGTTTCCCAAATCAAAACGGTTGCGTTTTTAAAATTCAAATTGGAATTGTTTACCATAATCTAGCATTCAAGGAAATGGATAAAATTCTTTTCGTGAAGGAATGTTTGGATGTCAGTGTGGACAATAAAGAATGCTATACCTTTCACATTCGTGACACCTTTATTTAGTTTCTGAAATTTGAGGAAAACTTCGTGGAAAAAGAAACTACGAATTTTCTATAAGTTTATAATATTAATTTTAAATACGAACGTAAAATAAAATAAATTGTAATGGCATATGCATAATTATGTTCTACTCCTTTTCCTCCAGTGATGGAAAAACAGCAATATTTGCAATCATCTTTCTCAAAAACAGTCTTTGAGTCTAATAATTTTTTTTTCAATATCAGGATGTCTGCACGTGTCTGGTTTTGCAGTCGTCAACTTTTTCATCACGACTCCTTAATTTCCTGTGTGCTCAACAATATCCTAACTGCCTATATATAAAATAATCTCAGAGATTGAAACTTTCAAATGGTAAATTTTGTATTTAAACCGTCTCACTCAATCAGAGTTACTCATAGGGTGATCAGAATTAAAGGATTCCTATTTAAAACTCTGGAGATAAAAATTCAACGGTCACAAGAATATCAATTTTCTGTGGTATGAATTTCAAAGCATGGGGAAACAAATGATGCAAAAAACGAAACAATATTTAAAAAAAACCAAGTAAAAATTGCCTTTTTTTAGTGTAGAACTCCTCTTTATATCGTCACTGAAAATGCAAAATGTCGTATATCAAAAATTCCGATATATATATCAGAAATCCGCTTGTCGGTACCTCTTCATATCGTCAACGGATGCCAAGTTGCCAATGCTAGAAAGCAAGATGTTTGCTGAGCTATATGACATGATAAACAGCAAACACAACCCGAGTAGGTTCGAAAATAAAAGTACAAGAATTCTCTGTTAAAAATTCGCTAAAGACTAAATTAGTTAACCTTTAACTATGACCGCTTCATTGCATTGTTTACCTCAGCAGCCATTGGCGATTTGGCATCCTTTGGCGATGTGAAGAGGTACCGGCTAACGGATTTTCAGCCAAACAATTAATTTCAGCTAAACCGAGTTTTTAATATACGACTTCCTTCACTTTCAGTGACAATATGTAGTAATTAAGTTGACATTTTTTGGGGTGTTTATAACAATTGCAAGTATCTATCGCACTCCTACGCTACTTATAATTCATAATTAACACTTTGGAAGAGGGAAAAGTAAAAATTCGTTTTTCTCGAATTACCCAACATCCAAATTTTAATTCAAGAATTTGACTTACTTACTAGTTTAGATAAGTTGGGAATGTTAACAGACGTTTGCAGAATACGTCCACTTATTCTTTTACGGTATAAACATTGTCTAGAGAAAGCACAGTTACGGTGTCTCTTTATTTCGGCTTGCATCTAATTCGTATCCCGCACACAATATGTTAATATGCATCACGATTATGATCGAATTATTTAAGGACAAAGATTTAATTATATTTATAGTAGAAATCGTTCGGTTATCTTCTCTTGTCGTTCATTTGTGAAATTTTTGTTGTGTAGTTCGTTTACCCATTTTTCGAAATGCATACCACAAAATTTGGCGTTCTCACCATTTTTTTTATTACACTGCTATGAAATACGAATATTTTAATTCTAACATTCCATATTCTACCCTTTTATGATTCTCTAATTTAATAATTCATTTATTTTTCTAAACTAATTAATTGACTGAAAATCAATGTCCATGGTGCTCTAATTTCTGAAATTCGACTTCATAAGTTTTCTTCGTGGTTCGCAGAAGTTGATAAAAATGTACTGTTTTAAATTCAATGAAATATAACGCTACAGATACCGATTAAACAAAGCAAGAAGGCCATTAACATTTCATAAAGTATTTCAATACTTAGATTTTTAAAAAGCAAAATTCAACCTTTATATAATCGAAGATCAAACCAATTTTCACCTATTTATAAGAAAAGAAGTTTATTTGTTAAGATAAACTATATGTTTACATCAAGTTAAGAAGGCTAAATATAAATTACAGTGTTACCAACCGAATAGTTACTTTGGTAACAGTTTCAATAAAATTAAAATTTATTTAACATTCATCGTTACTTTATGCACGGAAGCGCAGTGCTCTCCGATTGAAATTCCGTTTATAAAAGCAAGGAATGAAAAGTAAAACCCTAATGGAACTTAAGACCCAAGCATAATGTGACCATACGTCCCGTTTTAAACGGGACAGTCCGGTTGTCCCCAAGCACAGTTTCAGGACACCCGAATGTCCCGTTTTCAGAAAGAGAGCAATACGCGATAACAATTTGAAACAAGAGGAGGCCAAAAACCAAAAAATCCTACGGTAATGTCTAGTAGCCTGACAATGACGGAACATACGCTATACTTGTCACACATATGCATGTTTGTCAGAAGCTTGCTATCTCGCACTTAGTTCTAACTACATTACACCGCATGAAGTGACAGAATGAAACATTGGGAATATTTTAAGTGAAAGTCGTTGGGTGGAACTGTTCAAACACTTTCACTCCAATAATTTAAAATCATACGAACTTTCGAATAATTATTGAATATATTCTTCGTCTGCTAAGCATTAATGCACCCGTGGAAATGGTCTTTTTTCTTATGAATAAGTTGTGGACGATCTGGAAAACACAATTGCAAGTCACAATTTATACAGCAACGTTAATTACCAAACTTAATTTTAAGAATTTCATTCCTTTTTTAAATCTACACCAAATATACTGAAGCAAAAATGTGTTCTTCAGAAAAATGCAATATCACATGAATTATTTATTTTCACGTGTATTTTCATTAATAAATAAAAATTGAAGAAATGTATTCTTGAATTCACATAATATTAAATAAAAATTAAAAAATGTCCCGTTTGGGGGGGGGGGGAATAAATGGTCACTTTATCCAAGCATGATGTTAAATATTTACCTAAAGTATAACAATTCACAATGTAGCGAGTTTTGAAAGAAAAAGGAACCATCACATTTGCCAATTATATACAAACTATAAAAAACTCAAAATTTATGATGGAAAAAAATTTAATTTTTAAAGATTTCTCTGTTAATTAATTTGTTGCTGGAAAAATATAATTTTGCAATATTTCAGATAGTTATCGTCTAGATGAAGAATGCATCGCATTACTACATTTCAACTTTGCTTCCGGTAAGCACATCAGCTAAAAGAAAATGAATATTTTCTAAAAAGTTTTCCCGAAATATGTGAACCATGATCATATGAAAAAATTCTTTCATGATTTGCACATTCGCTAATGACCATGACGGCAATAACCTATTCAATCTAGATAAAGAGAAATGCATAGACTTTCGAAAGAAAGAAAAAAAAAATCGACGGTCATGGTTATACCCATTGTTATTTGTCAATTGGATAATTTTTTTCACTTGGTTCCGCCTTCTGCTAGTTGACATCTAAATAACTTTTTGCAAACAAGGTATTGTCTCCTGAACCTTCACCATTCTATGACACTCTTCCAAAAGGAAAACTTTAGATTTAGCCACATATAGGAAAAAATAAACATTAAAAGCGAAGGATCTATGTTAAAAGAAAATGCCCTATAGAACCATCTTTCGTTTTTAAAATGCGATATACAAACTCTTTCACACAATTAATTCATTTTATTATGGGGTAATTCAGAATAAGGGTAAGTAACGTTTTTTTAAAATTGAATATGTTCAAAAAGAGACATAAGGATTCAGTTCGCGTTAAACATTGCTTAACCCATAAAAACCCGATTTTTAAAAAAAATTATATAAAATGTTTGACTTTCATTTCTCGAATAAAATATGAGAAAAATACTTTTAAAAAATCTTATTTTGTTTCAAGTATAGTTTATGGCTACAAAACAGTTTGTTACCAACTGACAACACTTGGCTTTATTTCAGAAAAAAATTTATTTCATAAAATTTTATAATATTAAACACAGATGAAATTTAATATAAACTTATAAAAGTAGATGTTTGTGTGTGCGCGCGATGTCCAGACGAATCTACCGCACTCACAGCCATGAAATTTGGCACACAGGTAGCCGTAATGGTGACTCAATGCACCTCAAAGCCGGAATTTTAAAATTTAAACTAGAAATTTTTTTATTTAGTGTTTTGTGTCGTTTTGGATCATTTTTGGCACGTTTACGGCTGTGGTATCTTTTCTAATGATTGTTGAAAAACAATCAATGCACCATCGGATAGAACAAACAATTTTCGTTCCAATGAAGTTTGTTTTGAACTTCAAACATAATTTACTGAATTTTAAGAATTCAAAAAATAGTCAGTTTTGCCATCGAAATTTTATTTTTGTTTTTAAATTTGCTGCATCCGTCGTTCTAATAACATTAATTTTCAGCTTATAACTGGAGCGGTTCTGTCGGATTTAAAACAAGAACGGTTAAAATAGCTTTTTCCATTTTTTAAAATTAATTTTTTCCTGGTCAGTTGAAAGATTTTTCTCTAGCATACTTCCGCGGAAATTTCTTCGGAGCCTTCCCGACATGCATTGTTGCAATTTCATTGGCTGACTGTGCAGAGAGCGCAGGATACATCATAACCTTCAACTGAATGACTTCCATTATTATTTTCGGTAGTGTCTTAACGTTTTTATGTCTCGCATATTTTACTTGCTGTATAATAATCATTTTCACGTTGCAATTTTTTAATATTTTTTCGGATTAACGTACTCTGTATTGTTTTTCTACAGCTGAAATGTCATTATCGCGAAGAAAAATAAGCGGGAAAATCAATAATGTGTATCTTTTGTTTGTTTTCAGAACATTTTCATGTCATTGTGGGCGTTTTTTTTTCATTTTGTTGAAGTCCTGTTTCCACGGGCAACGGCGTGCGCGTACTGCTAGTAACTAATAATACAGATAAGGAATTTCCTTCACCATTCTAGAATAAAATATGGTATTCTCAAGAGTACAAACGAAACAAAAAAAGATGCAGCCGCAAGAGAAAAACATAAATTTATTTTTATTTTTTATCAGCACTCAGGCTGCCATCTATATGTTGTAAATTGAGTTAATAAAATTTGCAATATGTATCCTATTAGCAACAACAGGCACTAGAGCTTCAGTCTTATTCTCAAGACTTTAGAAGACAAAATTGGGTATGTTGTTTAAAGGCAGCACTGTGCATTTATAAGCGTCAAAGAATAATTTTCATTTAATTCTAAAAAGCCAACTGGAACCTGAAATAAAGATTGCATAAAATGTATGCCATAACTGTATACTTGGCAATGAACTGTAATGCATAGGCATATTGAATGGATTTCTTGAAATTCTACAGAAGATAGCACAAGTAAATACCACATTGGCGATTATATTTAGAATTTATTAATTATCTTGCCTTCTTAGTAATTATGACACTCCTTTACATCTGTTAGAAAGAACTGGCAACACAGCAAATATTATTGTCTTGTGTTTTTATGAATAAGATGATTTGTAATAACTTTCTATCAAGAACAAAATACGTGAAACTTAAAATCATATGCATCATAGCTATTTGAAAACAATGGAGCATTAAATTCCAAACACTACTGTGAGCATTTTAGCTGGTTTTTTAAGCTTTATTTACAGACATTTCACTGCTTGTTTACCTTCTGATATCTGAAGAAAACAGTTAAAAGTTTATTTCTGTTGCGACAGTTAAAAGTAGACTCAAATTCTGTTAAATGTTTGCTAAATGTTCGACAGAACGAAGTTGCTAACAGCAAATAACAATTTCACAAAGTATCATTTAGTGGTTGCATTCTTGTTAAAAACCATCCTTGTATTTTTTCACAAAACTTAAAATTTGAAACTTAAATTTGCTCTTAAGTAGCATTACTACTATTTAGATTCACTTTTTGGAAATTTTGATACCGTTTAACAATCATGATTAAAAAACCAAGTTTAATTTCATTTCAACTTTATCAAGTCTGGTGGATATCGCCATTCTAATTACACCATAAACTCTGTCGCATACTTTTATACCATGTTTACTATAGAAATACCTAGTAATTTGTTTTTCAAAGGTTTCTTTTTAGCCCAAATTTATTATACTTGAAAGAGTTGAACCAGAAAAAAAATTGAATTATATCTAAAAACACAAAAAGAAGTGACATTAAGAAATTCCTTAATATATTATCAATGTATTAAGAAATTTTCTTACGATTCAAGTTAAATTATATTCAACTCGGCACTTTAAGTGTATGTGAGTATTATTTTTTGTGTTAAATTTAGAAACCTTTGTTAGTTAAAACGTATAAGTAGTTTAATTTCTTTTGATTTTTGGACTTTGATTTTTTTCTGCGCACAAACTTTTAAGAATTGAAATTAATATCTTTGACTCTCTAAACTGATATTTTCAAAGCAGCTTTGTTTTAATTTGGATAATGCGACTAAAAATGAAATGAATTGTATCATAATTCTTTTTCTATCGCAGTGTCAATAATAGTGCGTATATCAAAATATTTAATGTATTATTTCTAGTACAATATATGCAATTAAACAAGTTTTACGGAGATTTTTTGAACACAAAGCATCTTGAATGGTGTATTGTACTTCATGTTACGAACACAACAGTTGTACAGAGAAAATCTACACAATTAAAGTATCTGTGAAAACATCAACTGCTATGAATGTTACTAAAAGACAACTATGATGAAAAAATGCATTCTTCACTGTCACCCAAAGTTGATTTTTATAAATTCCTCATGATGTGCATATAATTTAAAATAATGATCAATTCCTTTTCTTAAGTATGCATCACAATTTAATTTGCTATACTATACGCACTTGAAGCACGAAAAAGCAACACTAATTACAAAAGCATCAATTCACTGTCTTCTTTCGGACTCGACAATGGCAGAGTTACTTATCGGGAAATCAGATGGGAGAGAAAAATTCTAATAAATTTATTAAAAACAGTTTCAAAAGCACATTTTTGTTAATGCATTAAAAATTAGAATTTTTTCATTTTAATTATTTTTTGCATCTTAATCTTTAATTTATGATTCATTATTATAAATACCCTATGGAATCTTGAAAACATTTTTACAAATTCTCTATTATTATGGCGACTATTATGGAATCAAGATTCAACTAACCTAACTATTAAGTTCTGATAATATTAAAATGTGTTGACATCGAGAACATCAGGGTAAACAAAATTTGAAAACTTCTGCATATCAAGAAGCGAATGAAAAATCTATTACAAAATTCCATCTTCACAAACGTGAAACAAGTTAAATAAAAGTCCCCAAAGTGTTTAACACATTGTTGGCCGCAAAAAAATTAGATGCAAGCTCAGAGAAGCTCAACATGGATATCAAAAGACGTCATTTGACGTCTCCGGTCAATAAATGTTTTAATATCCAAGGACAGAACGGGGAAAGATGTTTTAAAAAAAGAGTAACAAGAAAGGAATTCTCCAACACCAAGAGCCAAGCATAGCAGTACCGAGTACAAATGTACTATTGTAAGAGTTGAAAAAGTCAATCATCTGGAGAAAATTAATCCATTTTATACCAATTTTAAGGGGGACAGGAGCGACCTTCAGGAATGAATTAAGTTTGTAAACTGTGGTTTGACTGTGTTCGTATTTATTTTCAGCAAAAACATTTTTGAGCGGGCAAAGGTCCAATTAACCGTCACATACGAGTGAACTACATTCTAAACTTCAAAATATCAGCAAATTAATATGTAAGGTACTTTGAAAATTCACCAGACCGCAAAGAGTCAGTTGCTTTAAGAGCAGAAAAAAGCTCCAAGTGTCTCTCTTTTTCTAGATTAAATCTGTTAAGAACTTATAAACTGACATTGTTAGTTTTTTTTTTACTGCAAGTACGTTTCGAAAAAAAAAATGCAGAGAAATCCAAAAATGCAGCGAACTGAATTGATAAAAGGAAACCGAACTATTACGTATATAATGAGAGAAAAATAACTTTTCATGCTTATATTAAAATTGCTGGCTTGAAAATTGGAAAGATCTTGGATAATTGCTAACGTTCTACGCACGACTAGATAGATAATGGTTCTGCAAAAATAACGATTTCATAAACGTTTGATTAAATAAGCTTTGTATATCACTGCTGATATACTTAGTGATTGCAATTTTATGCAAAAAAAATTATTCGATTGTTTGAATATTTTCCAAATATCTTAGGTATACTTGACGAAAATTACGACAATGAAAGTTAATTAATGGAAACCCGTTTATAAAAACCAACTACAAGTTACAATAACAAAAAAATTGATAATCAATAACAAAATAATATTATGGAACTTGTCAGGATAATTATTGTTATATGGCATATATTTATATCAGTTTAAAGACATTTAAAAAGATGTTGTGGGTAAAATGAAAGCTTATAAACCAAAAGCCTTTAATCAGATTTTAAATGAAACCACCACTCAAAGTGATAAAGGTATTAACTGATTCTCATACCTAGGATTAAACGCCATAAAAATGAAACAGAAAGCAAACAAGCTAAAAAGATTATTTTAATACTGTAAGTTCTCATTTTTTCTGATTAATCCACAATTTCTCACACTAAATTTCCAAAATAGAAAGATCAAAACTCTTAACAATCCTAATAAGCTCGCCTTTTTAGGGAATATTTTAACGTGGCGATGCGCGTAGAATTAATATTCTGCCATGATTTAATATCAGGTGTGTATTTCTTTTTTACTGACGTGCAAATTGAGTACATTTTCCTTCATCTTACTTAAAAAGAAATTTATTATTTTAATTTTTTTATATTTGTGAGTGATTTCCCAACATAGTGATTTCTTTTCTTCAAGCTACATGCATATTAAAGGAAGTTTTTAAAAATAATAAGCTTAACATTAAAATGTTAAAGTTGCGCAACTAGCTACTAGAAATGTTTATTTCTGATGGCAGTCTTTAACTTTAAAAAAAATTTATCTACATTTGAAAATAGGAGTAACAAGATAAGGGCCTTTTATTGAGAAAAAATTCAACTCTCCGGTAACATGGTTAATTCGTTCCACATTGCATATAAATTGCGAGAAGAATAAACAGCACTTTAACCCCTTTTTGGTCGGAGTCGCATGTCATGCGACGATGAGAAAATTGCATCGTTTACAGTGAATTCGTAGCTACTTGCACGCGTCTCGTTATATTCCGTGATAATTTTTTGTATTTCTGAATATTGCCAAGAAATATTGCAAATAGTCCTACTTTCTTCATGTTGTCGTGGCGAGATTTCCCGCCTTGAATGGAAAACAATAATTTTTTCGGAGATTCGAAAGAAAAAAAAAATCCGAATCGAAATGGGTTAAGCTTAATCAAAACAGTATGACTGAAAAATTCTTGATGTATGTCTTTGTTTAACATGTAACACCACCTATTTCAATTTTTGAAATTTCAAAGAGGAAGGAAATACTTTTTCAAAACCAATACCGAATATATCTAAATTTTTTTAACATCTGATATAAACATCAGGACGTATAATCTAACCAGATGTGAAAAAATATTCAGAAATTATCGATTTTGGTTGCGAAAAATTGAATATTTCCTTCCTCTTTGAAATTTCAAAAAATTGAGATCGGTGGTGTTGCATGTTAAACGACGATGTGTAATGTGCATATTTCATAAATCACGTTATTTGAAAATCACACTGTCAGAATGTCATGCAACAGAGGGCGAACGTAATTTTTTGCAGTGCTAAATTCGCTTATATTTACAATACGATTAACGAAACAGAATCAAACCCCAACAAACTATATTATATGAGAACACGAGTATAGCGTTAGAAGCTGATTGAAGATTTATCGCAAATTAATTAACATGTTTAATAGGTCAACTTGAAATACTAGCAGCAAATGAACAACAATATAATTCGACTGTTCATTAGCAGACTAATTTGTAACCCAGATACAGCAGGAAGAAGACCGCTACCGCAGACATCTCAATATAAAACTATTAAATTTATCAAATGCATTATTGTTTAGCAACGGAGTCGGAAACCCTCGGCGCTTTTGCGCATGAGCCGGGCGTAGTTATTTTCATCAAAATAGGGGGAAAGTGAAGAATGGAAGGGGAATGTTTACAATTTACTGAGCGTGATCTAACAATGAACTCCGGAAATGCGCTCATATGACTCATTGCCCGACACCCCTTTTTGGTGTAAAATCGTCCAAATTTGTAGTCTTTGATCAGTATATTTGTTGCTCGAATCGCTAAATAATATCAACCGATTCAGTTTAACTTATCATTATACCCATCAAAGGGATATTTTATATTAATCGACAAATGATCGATTAACATATATATATCACTTTACTTGCAACTTGGAGTCACTTCCCGACACATGAATCAGTTTCTTCAACATCATCAAGGCGTCAAACAAAATTTTGCAGAATCCATAACACTACAGACTTGAATTATTTTGAAGATCCTTACTATCACTTTCCAACCTGTCAGCAGCAAGTTCAGTATCTTTGTACTGTTTTCGAATACTGCCCTACAAACGAAAATTTTTCTGGCATTAAGTTTTTCGAAGATTTGAAAATCCTGGAACTGGCAGCAGAGTGCATGCATAAAACTATCAGCTCTTAACGATTTTCGTAATCTCCCATCGCAAACAATGAAAGATGACTTTCCTTTTTTTTGTCATTTAATATATTATATGCTATGAATTTCTTTCGCCTAATTACGACTTTTAGATACATGAAACGAACTTCAGATAGATGCCGTGTCATTTAAGTCAATGTTATTAAAATATTCTTAAGCAAACAGCCAGTTTTGCTTTTGCTGAGGAAATAGATGAATACGAACAGCAATCATTTGTTTCCTGATTTATCAGTCGTTAAAACAAAAACGAGGAAAAGATTTATTCAGAAACCTCGATAGTAAAAATATATTTCGAAAGAGGAAGATCCTTACAAATTTAAAACAATAATAATAAAAAAAAAGATACGATCTTTCATAGACGGGCATTATCACAGTTAACCTACAAAAGAGTCGAGGTATTCGTATAAAGGACTCTTCGCTTTCTAGAATCTGTTGATTACCATCAAAAATGTCATGTGTTGCACAATACGAGGCAGAAATATCTTGCCCGACACAGAACGCACTTAAACTCAAAAAAAGAAACGTTAAATTTGAGTTTCACAACAGTTCCGTCAAAAGGACATTACAAGGACATCGAATTTTGCAAGAATTTTGGGACCAATTTCACCGATTTATGGAAAATGTTGGCACATTTAAAGGGAAAAGTTTTGAATAAATTAATTGAACATACGAGATCAGAGCAAGATGAATGTTTCTTCATCGACTTAGTAAGCGCTAGTAATGCATTGTATTGCAAAATGTTGTTAATTTTGAATGTGTGTGAGATAGATTGATTTCACACGTGGAATTCAGAAAGGATATTAAAAATTCATTCATTCTCAATGAAATTTATTTTCATTTGGATTTTTATAATAATAATTTATAGTAATGGATTTTTCATTACTATATCAGAGGAGAAGTAATACTAGACTCACAAAATTTTGAGATTCGAATCCCAAGTCTTTCTATCGTATTCATCAAAATGTAATTTCTAATACATAAAAGGAACTGATAACAGGATCTTTTACTATAATGATCGCATAATTCTCAATAAACGTACCAAGTTTATTGCTTATAGAATAAGAATAATTTTTTCCCGAAACTTGTTCTAAACAACACCCACCCTTCAAATTTTTTAATACCTACATAAAAATGAATATGAATTAATCGGACAAATTAATATAAGTACATCATGTATTGGCATAAGAAAAAATCTATAGCGAATTTTCATTGTTCTTTTTAAATAAATTTTACTTATTAGCATTCATATTACTTTCTTTTCTTACTGGATTTATCATCCATACTACAATTTTTTCTAGTAGCAAACAACTCTTCCGCTCCCCCCCCCCCATTTAAATAAAGTCTATATTATTTGCATGCCATATTCATATAAATTTGTTTACATTTAACTGGAAAAAATTTTTAGCATCAATGATAAGTACATGAATAATTGTTGTTGATTCTTTAATTATGGAGAAAATTTGTTTAATTTAAATAAATAGTTTAAGTTATAAATAATTTAAGTTATAAATAATTGAAACTTAGGAAATTTCGGAAGTTGCTTACATTATTTTATAAAAATTAACTTTAAGTGAACTTGATAATGTATAATTTCATTGTTCCTTTCATGTACAATGCCTTTTGTGTGTTATTAGTTTATTTTTAATTGTAGATGCCGATGCAATTATTAAAATATTTTTTTGCGATGAATACTTTTGTTATAAACAAAAAAACAAAAGTATTAATCACAAAAAAACGAGATGGAAAAAAAATTATAGTTTTTCCCCTGATGTGGAGTTTCATTCAAGTAATGGTTCAAAATATGGCACGAAGAACAGGGTTTTTTTGACAAAAAATTATTTTTAAAACTTTAAAAGAAAAGTAATATTTATGAAAGGCACTTACGTCAAATATACTTAATACTATTGATGATGTAAACGGAAAAATGAAAGTATGCAAGCTATTCTTCAAGTATACAGCAATGACATTCTTAATTCTAATTCCGGATCGAAACTTTTTCACGTAAATATTATGATAAAGATATCTCATAATTATAAAATCAAATCAACTAGGAAAAAAATTCTCCTTAATGGAACAGAAAAAAGCCAATGGAAATTCGAATTTAATTTTCACGCATAAAATGTAAAATTTTCTGTTTTCATCAATGCCAAATTCAAGAGTTTCAAATGCGATGGATTTCCAATTTTATTCTATAAAAATTGCTACTATTTTAACAAAACTATAATATTCCAATCTTCATATCAGTCCGTTCATAAAATAACGTCACCACTACAAAAAAAAATATAGTAGACTACGTACTTCGCAACGTTTATGTCTCAAATGTTTATGGAAAAAAAAGAAAAATGGTCAAATGATATACAATAAATCACGTTATAATAAATGTGTGTACAGCACCATGATTCGCAATAAATGGACCCATAAAATTTTGAACCAGCTCTGAAGACTATTGAATTGATCAACTAAAATATCCATCGCTGCATTTTTCGTCCTTTATCCTCTTCAACAAGATATAACATAAATACGAAATTTTACTGGACTTAGAAAAGATAAATTCTGACCCATTGTATTTTGAGACCGAATGGTGCGATTTAAATTTTGTTGGAACTCCTCAGATTCGGATCTTCCCCTTACGAACGATACCTCGTTCCTTTCGCTAGTTTTAATAACTAAGTAAATCAGACAAAACCCAATTGCAAAAAAAAAAAAATGTATCACGCGACTTATGTGCCAGAACCTACTATACCCCATGCACAAAAGGATTCTTCATTTTTAAAAATGGCATTTCAGACAATAGAGCAACTTCCAGAGCCAAACTGCTGATGATAATTTCCAGTTTCCAGACTTGTTTAGTTTGGGGGATGAATCAGACATGATAGATGATGAAAAGTTTCGGGGTGACTGCATCCAGCATCCGTTGAATACCCCATATTCCACGGAAACAAGTAACGGTTAAAATTCAAGTTTAAGTAGGTTTCTCGTGACGTAAGCATTCGTTTAGGGTGTTAAATCCCCGCGAGCAAAGTTAATATTGATTCATCCAACCTGCAGTGAAACGAGACTGTCCAGTCCGAAACACATTAGACCTTCATGACCACCGGTTTATTCGGTGAACAAAAAACCAGTCCGATTTTTACGAATCTTTTTTCCACCCGTTCCGGATGGTTTGGAAATTCAAGTTTTCTTTTCATTCCAATGCATTTTTTGAACGGATTTTTTTGCATTTTTAAAATGTTTTTGGAATTGGAAGAAGCAAGGAAAACTTCGGCCTGGTGGGTCAAAATTTTGAAAAAAAAAATAATAATAAATGGATACATATAAAATTTGATTGTTAAAAAGTTTCTGGCGGATAATACTTTTATTTATTTATCTAAATTCATTGTTTAGTGGAATGGCAAGTAATTACCAACATTTTTAGCTTTCATATTCTAAACGCCTCAGGCAAGCCAATTTTCGAAGGAAATGTTTGAAAAATGTAGAGAAAAAACAGGTAATAATAGTGCGGTAAAAAATAAAAACTCTAAAGTAGGTATACATAAGGCTAAATAAAAAATGCGAAATAGTAGAACTTTTTAACAAATGTTTTGAAGTGGTAAAACATTTTGATGGATGATTAGAATGTGTTGTTGGTTCAGAACCGGAACTAAAACAAGTAGTTGGCAGAAAATTTTTATAAACTTTAGCAAAAATACCTGTTATAACTTACAAGCAAATAAAGTAATAGACTGTAATTCCTATACGTAAATGTTTACAAAGAAATTTAGCTAGTCTTCTTATTTTCATATAATGTAAAGTAAGCTTATTTTTTAACATATGTCTGCATTTCATTTAAATTTTTAGTGAAAAGACACCTTCAAACTACAGGAAACCTATCTAAATTTACTGTACATGAAAAATGCGAAGACTTCAGAATAATATACAAATACTATACTACTTCAGAAGATAATTTTTTACCATTTCGTGGTTTCATACTCAGACAGCTGCACTTTTGTACTTAAAATTTAACTCAAAAGTAAATTTTGCTGCTTAGATTCTATATGAAAATCTTAGGTAATAAAAAAACTTTTTCTTACTGGAAAGGATTTGGCAAAATTCATGTGCATTAATTTTTAAATTTTATAATCAATAAAATTGATTATAAATGAAAATTAAACAATTGAAAATGAGCTCGGAAAATATATCGTAGTCAAAACTTTGATTTATTATACGGTTATCAAAACTGCAAAAGAATGTTTCTTAAGGTAAACTTGTATATAAAATAAATATCGGGATCCTTTCGATAGTTAAACAATTAATCAAGAAATCAATTCATAGCTAATTTCAAAAATTTGATGATTCTAAAAAACATCAGAAAGATTTTGATACATTAATAGATGTTTATAAGTTTAATTTGCTACTTTTATGATATATAATTTACTAATATTCGTTGCTGCCTTTCCCTGATCTTGCATCTATTTTTCGATTTAAAATGTGCTAAGGCAAACTTATTCGCAAAATAAATTTCGAATTAGTAGAATAAAATTACAAAATTAAATACCCTTCACGCCAAGACTAAAAAAAATTCTGTTGTACCATAGAATATTTGACAATCTGATCATTTCAACCGATTTTGGTTTAAATATCTCCCCTAAAACCATTTTATCCCGATTTGCAAATAGATTTCAATTCAATCGCCAAATAAAATCGGTTTCGGTATACAAATATAGGCGAGCCAATAGACTTTTTAAAGAGATAGACTTGACCGGAAATCTCCGGGTATTCGGTGCGTGAAATAAACAACCCAAATACATGGAAACGGAAATGAGGGGCTTTGTTGCAAGTTCTACGTGCTATTCTTCTATAACACCTGTACATCCCCATTTCCGGACAACGAGCGACAGATGTTCTTTGTTGCAGCTCCCACAGCTAGAGGACGTGAACCGACTGCATTTATAAAAAGAAGGGGGGAGGTGAAGAGGATCATCCTATAAAAAGCGGTATTTTTTCACCCATTGCTATAGATTCTAATGCTTTTATTTTTTTCATTTTGGTTTACCAGTGGTGTCAGAATTGCTCGAATTCACCTCACTCCTGAATAAAATAAAAAAAAGGTACAATAGATAAATGGAATTCCTGGAATACCTATAAAAGATTTTAAAAAGGGAACTTTTGAAGGAAGAAATTTGGGAAATAATTCAAAAAGCTTGATCGTATGAAAAGAAATCTAAGAAATTTCATTGAAGTATGTTTATACATCAGAATTTTTTTTCACGTTACAAAAAAGGAATGCAAATATAAAATAATTGGAACTGCAAAATATTTTGAACATCGCTGGGCATCTAAAAAAATTAGTTCACCTCTCCCCCCCCTCCAATAATATGGTATTTTATAAATCTTTGAAGATACCCCCATTTCACAAATATTCACGAAATTCACGGCTGATGAAATTACGATTTATACTTAGAATTTAAAAATTGCATAACGGTTGGGAGAAAAAAACTTTCATATACTTTTTAAAAAATTTTGAAGCATATTTGACAATTCTAATTTAGAAATAACACATATATTGCTGATTAGGATGTTCATTATCAAAGCACAGAAAATTAATATTAAAGTCGACAATTCTGTTTCATGTATTGTTTTATTCAAATCACAAAACTCTTCATAAAAATATTCTTGCCTATTTATATCTTTATGGCAGATAAGTATTAGTATAGATGCAACATTTGTTGATCAGTCAGTAGTTTTATTTGAAATTTGTCTTCAATTTTAATTCTACTTCAGCTGTGAAATAGACTTTTTAGAAATAATTCCTCTAAGAAAAAAGTGAAAAGAATTCTAGGCATTCTAAAGTATACATACGTTATTTCCAGACTTTTCTCCAGAAAGGTGTTTCAAGAAGCCCTTTTCCTGCTTATTTATGGCATAAATTATTCAGATTGTTTTAACTTGCATCTTTATCTATTTGCTCAACTGACATTCACAGAAATATTTTCGCTACATGCGTAGATTTATTGTACCCCACTTATTTGAACATAGGATTCTTGCAATTCATTGCAATTTTTCAAAGTAAAAACAAAATGCTAAGCTTTCTTTCCAGTACATCATTTGCAGATAGATACAATAACGTCTCGATGTATAGAGAATCATTGCGTTAAGAAACAGTTTCTTAAATCCATATAAATATTTCTCTTGTGCTAGCTCCAAAAAATGCGTTATTTAGCTATACAATTTAGCAACATCTAAAGCAATTGATAGATCAGGTGATTTCCCTTTCCAAACGTAAACAAAGGACACGATTTAAAAATACGGTGCGGTCGCCCAAAACGGAATTTCTTTTGGGAGATTATTCGTCAAATGTGGTTAAACCTGAATATCCCCCCTCCCTTTGGAGAGCTTTTTAACGCTTAGCGCGATTTTGGTGAGGCTTGGCGACGAAACAGCTTCGTGTTCTTAAGTCTTAGCTTTTCTTTGTTAGTTTCATTTGGATGTTCAATTTATCTTCTAAATGATTACAAAATCAAGAAAAATACCTTCTTCAATATAACGAATTTATCTGTGCTGATTTCAGTAGAAGCATCAGATGCAATTATATTAAGCTCAACCAATAAATGTCTTTTTGCTAGACGTTTATGGTTGAGAAGATTGGATACACAGTGTCCTCATTATAATGAGCGAAGCGAGCAGGATTTACGAGGCAAACCTGGGAGACTTGCGTAGCATTCCTCTTGGGGGTTGGTGAGCGATAGCGAGCAGGGGGCACGGCCCCCTAGTATAAAATAGACAAAGCAAGTACTTATTTAATCATTCCGGACTCTGAGAATTATTAACTGCTACTAGCTGAAAAAGAATCAAGTCAATATGCATGCCGTCACAATCACATGACAAATGTTGTCATGTAACATCCAACAGCGCGTTGCCATACGCTATGAAATGACGTCACCTTTGTTTCTCTTGCAAGATGAAAAGTGAATTCCGAAATTAAATTGGCGTGTTGCATTTGTCACGAAAACATGAATTCACTACATTGAATGTAAACTAGTTTAAATTAAATATATTTATTATAACATGAAGAAATGTTAAAATTTACACGAAGATTGAAAATATCTTTCGATTTGATATATTTAATAATAAATAGGCCTGTGATTTATTTTTATGGTAATATTTCACTTTTATTCATTTTATTTCATTTTTATAATTTTTTAATGCCGTTAGAAATGTAACAACACTTTTACAAACTGACAAACACTTTGCTTAAATACATATCACGGGAGCATCCACTTTACATATAAGAAAATATTTAAATTCAAAGCCCAAAACTTTGGAGAGAAAATATCATTTGTTGTACGACATAAAAAGAAACTGGGACCACACTATTTAAATATTTACATGAAACACAATTAAAAAATAGCGATTCTTCCCATGCAATAAATAGGAAACATTCTTAAAATAATCAAAGTATGCATTTTCAGATTTCATCAACTTCAGAGTAAAAACTCATTTATGAAATTAATTTGCTAATATTTATTATTTACATAAAACCTAATTATAAATAGTGATTCTTCTGTTGCAATAGATTGGGAACATTCTTAATATCATCAGAGTACGCCTTTTTCGATTTCAACTACAGAGTGAAATCATTCATGAAATTAATTTGCTAATATTTATCTTTGTGATATTTATCTTGAATAAACCGTAAGTAAAACTTAAAATACTTCTAATTTATTTGCCTGGAGTTAATGCTTAAACTTTTTATATTAATCTAGATTTCTATTTAAAGTAATATCAAATTCTTATTTCTATGTGCCCTCTTGATCCATAGAAATTACTACAGCTATTCAAATGAGATTGTATTATTTATTAAGAATGATTCCTATAAACGACAATCACTTTGAAAAAATTAATCATCAAAATTCAATCAAAATAAATCAATCATATCAATCCAAACAATAATCAAAATTATCAATTTGATAGATCTATTTAAATAAGGATTGTAGAGAATTCCTGCTTTTAACTTTTCGCAAAAATGAAAAAAAAATATTTTACCACGGGCATCAATTGATATTAATTTCTTTAATCTGACATTTCAGGAAAACTATACATCCAAACAAAAAAAAATTGCATTTTTAAGATGAAGGTTTAGAGATGATTTCCTATCTTTTAGACATAGAAGAATCTGCTGTAATAGTTATAGTGATTTGATAGGTTTATAGATTTCGCAACATTGAGGTATGAATTGTATTAAAATCGTCTAACAGTTTTCTTCCGCTACTCGAAAAATAAACAATTGAAATAACAACACAACATAAGGCTTTTATTTAAAACTAAAGTTAATCGTTTTTTCTTCTTCCTAGCATCAAGGCTAAACCTACCAGACGTGCCTGGATTACAAGGCTGAATGAGAATTATTTCTCGTCTTTCGACAAAGAATCCGATAACGTTACATATAAGAATTTGAAATGGCCTTGCTGGTTTCGCTGTCGTCGAAGCTTAATCGACGGAAATTTCAATTCAAAAGTTTGACTTCAATAAAAATAGTACGACTTTTTAAAAAATTCCACTTCAGTTTAAATCAAACGTTTCAAGAATGCCCAAAAAGCTTTTCAATTCTTGTTTATAAATCATTTCTAAACAAACAGTATAATGTTTCAGTGGCAAGTGTTATTGATATTATGTGTGACAGATTACTTCTAAGCTAAGCACAACAATCCTTTACTTCTTGTCCATCCATATCTGGAATTTTGAATCTTTGTTAACCCCTTGCCTTATGATTATTTAATCTCTTGATTACACCACTAATTTGGGATATTTTTTATTATTTCAATCTATTTAAGATGGTAAAGGATACTCGAGACATTTCAGCGTGTCCAAGTGATTTCTGTATTTAAAATCAGGGCCGGAATTATACATTTCTGCGTCCTAGGCTAAAGTATTTAATTCTGCGCCCTCTCATCTAGTGCATTCACTGCAACTATAGAGATAGGCAACGTAAATGTGCCGACAATTTATTTCATGTGTACGGATGAGCTTAAAAATAGTATTTTATATGGCCTCTTCAAAATAATGCTGAAATTTGTATTTATATTTTATTGTAATTTCTTTTATATTTGCGCCCTTCGATTGTTGCGTCCTAGGCCATGGCCTAGCTTGGTCTTATGGGAAGCCTGACCCTGTTTAAAATTAAATGTTACGTTGACTTAATTACGGATTTAAATAACAATTCTGTAATTTTCAATGCACGAGTCAGACACGTTGTTGTAGGTTAAGAGTTTGAGATTCGCCATGTAATTCGAATCTGAAGCAAATCTCCCCAATCAAATCTCCTCAATTTCAATTTCTCCTCGAATCAATCAAATCTCCTCAATTTCAATTTCTCCTCGAATCAATCAAATCTCCTCAATTTGAAACTCAAACTATTGCCTTTCTTATTTGACTTTTAACTATTTCAAATTTGATTTTATATTTTTGCAACACCCTTCCTATTTACGCCATATGCTTAGTTAATTGTTATGCAACCTTTACCACAGAAACTTCTAACTGTACTTCCAAGGCCTATTTTTATCCAAATGCTGAGAGTTAAAATAATCCCACAAAGGGTTTATTTTGTCTCTTTTTCTACTAACTTCCATGCAAGGAGCATGAAGTCATGGTATGATTTCTCCAGGTTCTTCATTCATTGTATAAATTTTCTAGTTTGTGATTTGTATTGTAAATTAATGCACGTTAAATAAATAAAAAAATCATGAATTTCCACTTTTTGAAATTTTTTCAATTTTCATTTAAGCATATTTGTAACGACTGTATCCCCCCCATTGGTATTATAACCCAAGATTAATAAAGAACGACTTTTTCAGAACTTATTCGGTTTTAAAATTCAAACTCAGTAATAATGGTTTGTCCTTCTGGAGGTGTTTATTTTTGTAATTAAAAATAAAAGTTCTTTCTGATTATTGATGTAAACTACAAAATTCTAAACTGGGATTTATCAATATATAACTAAAAATAATTTTTTTATAAAAAGAAATTGAATAATTCACCTAGATGGAACACAGTCTAGCAGAGTATTAAATTTTCGTTATCATCGAAACGAATCGGGTTCGAGCCAACATAGGTGCCAAAATATTATGGTTCAAAGTTCAGAACGAGTCAAACCGAGAGACATTCGGGTTCGAGCTTGGAAAAAGTCACGCATGAACAGGAATTTATGACAAGATTAGGAAAATAATTTTTTAAACCAGGTGTTATGCTCTCCAAAACTAGTTTAAGACCACTTCATCACGAGCATATATGTTAACTTTATACAGATGGGTAAAAAAAAAAAAAGGTGAAAGCGGGGCGAAAAAAGTACTATACTGACATTGACTCTTTGCGCAAGATTTTGCTTTTGATTAGCATTGTGTAAATTTATAAATGAGCGTAAATAAATACGAAAAATTTAAAACGAGTATTAATTTTAATTTTCAATTAAAATTTTTTAAAAAAATAATGCAATTTCTTAACAAAAAACGTTTGCATTTCTAGTCAGAAATTTAGTAAGTAAATTATTTAATTACCACAATATTCAAATATTGATGACAAAAAAAGAAAAAAAATGTATGTGATACAATTATGCATCCTTGCTCAGTTCAGGGTTAGAATTTTTATTCTTTATAGAAACGAAAATACTCGCAAAAAATATGTTCGAGCGCTTAAACTAGGATAAAGATATTTTAGAAAATTATTTTTCTAGCACCCAAAACACTTATGCTATTTTAATTTCATTTAACAATAGGGAAGTTAGTATATTTGAAAAATATAATTCAGCTTGATATCTGAAATCGGAATTTAAATAAAAATTGTTACTTTTTCAACGTTGTGAGTAACCTCAATAATATATATACATATAGTTTATTTTGGATATTCTAAAGATGTCATTAAAAAGTTGATTTGCTTTAAAATAAGTTATGCTTGAACTACTAAATAATAATGAATAATAATTTTTCGATTTAAAAAACCCACCATTTTCAAGTTCTAAGTAGTATGCTCATTTGAACTTGATATTAGTAATTTTGAATTTAATCATTAAAAATGTGTCATCTCAAAATGGATTGTTACGAAAATAGTTTAATTTTATTAACGGTTTATTCTAAAACAAATTAATATCTGCAAAATCAGAATTGTATATATATTTTTTAGTTATATAGAAAACCAGTACAATTGCAACGTAAATTTGCCGACATTTTTGAAGGTTAATGACACATCAGCGTTTGATTTCTTATGTTGTCATGTTATGTGCTCTGGCTGATATTATTTATCAAAACCCAATGAAATAAGGTTTCTGAATCTGAATCGTCACGACCCCAACTTCAACAGCGAGAATTTTCAGAGTTCCTCTTTGCGATATTTCAAAATTTATAGGTAAAGATATTTTAGAAAATAATCTCGTGTGGAAACTCTTCATTTTATTTCGCTGAGTTAATTATTTTAAAATAATTTATTTTTATTACTTAATTCATTTTTTTAATTTCATTTTTCAGGTTTGCGGTCGCGACAAAATTTTCCAGAACCAAAATGTTTTCATTTTTTTACCATTAAAAATGTCGCATAATTTTAACATTCTTGACAGATTTCGGTAGTTGGTCGTAGAATAGATAGTTCGTCATAGAATTGAAAAAATACACATTAACCCATTCACTGCCAGCAACATTTAGAACACAACCAGACTCTACGAATATACTACGAGATATCTCGTAGTTGGGAGTGAATGGGTTAACTTTCTGGAGCGCGGACACACACACGTGAAAACCGTGTACAGGTGGAGTCAATATATGCAATGTCAGAGTCACAAGACATACGTCAATGCGATGCCATCAAAAGTTTAACAGACAGTTGTATTTATGCTGTGCTGTCCTTTCGTCGTGTTCTTTCTACGAAGTGGACAAAGGATTTCGAAATTAAATTTGAAATGGGCGTCGCGTGAGCATGATTCTATTCCGAGAGATGAGATTCTATGAGAAGCTTTGTCTTGGCCTAAAGGCCTGCTTCTACAGAAAATTCCCTAAATATCCTTTTGAATCCATTTCGAATAGTTTCTAGCCCTTGAAAAAGTGAACTAGAATGGATTCCTTGTTTTTGTTATCTGCTTTTCGTTTACTTCAAATTACTATTGGATTGCTTGCATTCCTTTTTAAATTGTGGCTTTATTGGTATATCTGTCTATTCTATTCCGTTAAATTTTTCTAGTGCAAAGGGTTAAAAAGAAGCACAAAATGTTTCGAAAATGAAATTTTCATTTAAATCTAATTCAGAATTTAAACCGGCATTTTCTTTGTGTGTGTCTGTTATGTCAAATTCTCCCTCGTCTTAAATACATCACCAAACTTATCTCAAACATATATATTTTTCTCAAATACAACGCCATGACATTCCAAGGCAAACGCCTTACGAGTAGAACCTGGAAACAATTGTCCCTCCTAGACATGCCTAAAAACACAAATAGAAAGACGAAACTCGAAAGAGAAAAAAGAAGTACGCGAAAAGATTTCAAAGCAGTGATGTTCTATTTTGTTTCAGTCATAGATACTTTCCGTGAGAATGTTGGCG
Source organism: Araneus ventricosus (assembly GCA_013235015.1). Taxonomy (NCBI): domain Eukaryota; kingdom Metazoa; phylum Arthropoda; class Arachnida; order Araneae; family Araneidae; genus Araneus; species Araneus ventricosus. The sequence continues at coordinate 1,424,694 of BGPR01000041.1, forward strand.
GAGAAATAAAAAGAAAGCATGGCATTTGAGGCTTACGAGAGCATATTTTCTACAGGCTAAACACGAATCTTTCCGCACTACTGCATGCAGCCCGTGTATCATTACCTGGCCCTTTAAGGTATCCGCAGAAAGGCTACGAGTGTTCAGGTTCAACAAACTGTGCGATTAACAATTCTTAAAGGATAAATACTTTACCTCTTTCCAATCAAATATGCAGCTTTCCCGATTTTATTTTACAGTTATTTTTTGGTAGTCAAGAAATTGAAAACATTTCAGGAAATTTAAAACTGATTTCATTTTTCTGCATTCTATAAAATTATATGAAATATGACAACTTGATTGTTTTTAAAAACTATTTTCTCTAAAATGGCCATGGTGATGGGGGAGAACAGCAATTTTTGAATGAGAAAAAAAAATGGAATAATAATCCGAGCTTAAAAAATCCATAATGATTAAGGTATTCAATGGAAAATCCCTAGATTTGCATATGATAATTTCAAAATTGACAATTTGATTGTTTGAAAACTTTTGTCTAAAATGATTGTAAGAGATAGAGGTAAACGACATTTTTTAATGAAAAAATCGTAAATAATAACTTAAAAACCTTTTTACTAAAGTATTCAGCATCAGATCTCTAAATGGTAGAACACTCATCTAAAATTTAATGCCTTGTTCTTCATAACTTATTTTACGGCAAAAAGGTTTTTAGTTAACCATTTCACTGCCAGCAACAATTAGAGCACAGCCAGACTCTACGAATATACTACGAGATATCTCGTAGCTGGCAGTGAATGGGTTAAAATGCAGGAGATAAAAATGAACATACAAATTATTAACAATGTTAAATAATTTTCCAATTAGATTAAATTTTATGGCAAGAAATTTCAATTTATATTCATAAAAAAGTTAAATGCAATCATTCTCCAAAATCTTTGACTTGCACAAAACTATCAAATTAATTTTGAAAGAGGCTGTTTCATCATTATAAGAATTGTGTGTGTGTTCCTAATAATTAAACCCATCTTAATCGAATTGTTATATCCGTGATGCAAAAAGATGAAACATTTTTTTCGTCTCCGTCGTCATACTGAGAGTTTTGCAAAGTGAAATACAACTGCTATGCCTTCACTGAGCCCGGAACACCTACTCCATTAATTACAAAGCATAAAGATAATTAAATGAATTAAATTATGAATTAAAAAAATTAAAATTAATAAAAAAATTACTCTGCAGTCACAACACTACTGGTATGTTTAAAAATGAAGTGAAATCATTATAATAGGAAACACGAAGGAGATGTTAAGGCAATATTGCTGTATTTTTGATGAGGAAATTGAAAGTATTTTTGGAGATATAAACAACAGACTTCTAAATAGCTCGTTATAAATACTGAAGACAATCGTTGTTTTGCAAAATATTAAGATTTTAACCACCTGCTTTTGTTTAACTCGGTAAATTGCACAGCTCAATTAACTTTTGTAAGAAACGCAGAATTACGTAATTCACACGAGAAAGAAATTTTTGCGTTCATATTCATGACGCTAGACGTTTCACTTATTACAGCTGCTACACAACCAAGCGATGAGACACAGCTTTATTGGTTTTGCACTATAGTCATGAGGAGTTGGACATTATATATTTCCTGCTTAAGAAATTTTCATACCGCGTTTTGGAGTTTATTAATCAGAACTGCATAATTATAGCATTTTAACTACACGGTAAAAGGCTGTTTGTTACATTTGAATTTTTACAGATGAGTGGAAAGATGAAAAACTCAGCATTTTAAAAATAGATTTATTTATTCTATTACGCAGAGTTTAATATGGATTAGTGTTTCTCAATATTATACAATTCTAGATTTTTATAACTGTATACATATTTCTTCAAACTATAATAAGTTTATCACAAGGGAACACACTTAAAATTCTACACTCCTCTAACAAAAATTTCGTAAATTTTCTAGAAATGACATGCCTAAAAGATTAACCGTTCAATAAGTTGAACTGTTTAAACCCCTAAAGTAATTTTATCAATTTAGAAACATAACCTTTGGTTATTCGATAAATTGCAAAAAACTATAATATCTTATTTAAAAAATAAATAGTTTAATATCATCATATAACTAAGATTTACAATTACGGTATCTTTAGTACATTATTCATTCCCTCCTCCCTCAATATTAAGAAAAAAAATTGTATAAACATCATCCGTGACAACCTCAAATGTCTCCGTTTGGAAAATATTCCTTCGTACAGACAGGAACAGTACAAAGAAAATAGTACTTCGAAAAACGTAACATAATCTAATATACATCTCTGAAAACTACCCGATTTCCTATTTCATTGTGGATAAATGCCTTGCTGTTCACAATTTTCCAGAGTAGCAAAACAATACACGTTTTACATATGCTTATACGGTAGACATAAATACATTTTCGCTATGACAATCCTGTTGAAATAAACGTATGATACAGAGTTCCATTTATGGTAATTAAAGGTAATACAATAAAATGGATGCACTAGTTTTGTATAGTTTTTACATGATAAAGATGCATGAAATCTTGATTTTGAAAATGAATTAATCAAAGAATGCAGACAGAAATGAAGTTGGTAGTTATTATTTCTCTCATTAGAGTAAAAAAAGTATGAAACAAATCGCCATAGTGAAATCAGCCAGCAATAAACCTCGAAAGAGGGAAAGAAAACCCATTGAAATAAAAACAGCAAATTAGGTGATTAGAACTGACACAGCCCATGACCTCCTAGTGATTTAAGAAAAGGTTATGGCTATAATGCATCCCTACAACTTAGCAACAATTTGGATTCAAGATGTCTCGGTGTCTTCAATACAAGTCCATCTTACATACATCAATTTGATTTTGGAATGCATTGAGCCTCTTGAAAATGTGGAAAGGACGTGAAGTCGGAGAACAACGTAAGACAACTTGCAGTTATATGCTCATATAACTTTATAAGCTTCAAATAAATTCTACTTTATTCTGAATACAGCCACTATAAAATAATTGTCCAGTTGTGTCATATCCTCAGTGGCAGAATAATACTATCACACTGTTTTTACCTTCATATAGAAATGAATGAAAAATACAGGGTGTACACAAATGAAGCGACTCATTTCAAAAATTAATAAAAAAACACTAAAAAGGTTGGAACTACGTTTTTTTTTTTTTTAATGAGAGCGCATCTCAAAAAGTTTTTTTCAGATAGGTAACATATCATTTCTGTGGTCTAAGAAGTCGTAAATTACTGGAAATCAAAAATTTGTTTAGAGCCATTACCTGAGAAAATATTAAAACTGGGAAGAAAAATAAAAGCACGTATTTATAGGGAATTTTGCGCTCTTTAATTTGTTAATTAACAAGTAGTGGGAAAACTGAAAAGTTTTCGTGATATTCAAGAAAAATTTAAAAAAGAAGGCAGAAAACACGCATCGGCTTCCGCTGAACTGTAGCCATTGCGTACGGTATTTTCTCGCTGTAACAAATTTAGAACGGCGTAACGCCGCGTTATCTATCTGGGAAAAAAACTTTTTCAGATGCGCTTTTATTTTTTAAAAACCCGCAGTTCCAACATTTATATATATATATATTTTTATTAATTTTTGAAATGTGTCACTTCATTTGTGCATACCCTGTATGTTCACAGTTACGTTTATAGTGTGATTGTGATGTCGGGTCACATGCATTTTTTGGCCTTACACGTAGGAATAGTTTTGAAAAAAGAATGCTTATGGACATTTTTAACGCACTTTATGAATGTAGACAGAACTACATACTACATAAATTGAGTAATTTTTTCAAACTTTGTCTTAATGTTCGAATCTCATGCTAACGCACTATGCTTCAGACTCTAGAAAGAGAAACATCATCATCGAATCATTCATTTAGTTTCAGATGTACCAACACAAGCGATTCAACACCCGGATATAATAAAAATCAAAAAATTAGGTAGAGTAAATATAAAATATTTAGAAGATGCCAAAAATATGAAAAACTGAATTAAATAACACAAATTTCTACTACAAAAAATAAAGATCCGCACCTAAGCCATCATGCATAAAAAACATAACAGAAATTAGATTTTTTTAACGCGAAACCCTTCTTCGTTTTTTGTACCAAAAATGCATAAACAATGAAAATTCAGTTGTGAATTTTCGTCGTTGACCAATTTGCTCATTTCTATTCTCCAAGAAAATAACGAATAGGCCTTCTTTAAACAGAAAAAAAAAACATCCAAAACTACGAGATATCTTCCATTATTCTACTTCTTTGTTTCAAATTAAATGAATGCTGATTTTAAAGAGATAAGGTTAGTAAAGTCACAAAGAAACTGAAGACATTGCTGACAGTGAAAAATTAGAATTCGCATTCTGATAACGATTCTAAGCGTTAAGCTAAGAATAATCTCAGATAGGCGATAAAAATTCGTCAAGAAATAAATTGGCTTTATTAATTAAACGTTAGAGGTTTTAGAATTCCGCTTACCTTTTATCTATCTTTAAATCCTTTTTTTCCATAAATAAATGAATTAATTTATGGAACGATTTCATCGATGGAAGTAAAATTGGACGTAGTAATCCAATCGGGGGCCATCTCCCCAATACACACTTTGTGATATAGCTGATTTTGCAAAACTTTGTAGGAAAATTTATAATGCAGATTTTAAATTTTAAATTTTTAATTAACATTTTTCCAAAATTAATTATTGCATACAAGTAGTATGTTGGGAAACAGACTAAAGTTTGTTCAATTTTCTGTGAACACGACTACGGAGGAAAGGAACAGAATAGACGATTAAAATTTGGTATGTTGTATTTACACTAAAACTGCAGATTTGTATCAAACTTTAAACGGCATCAGTCAACGGGAAATTTGTATGTTTGTCCGTCCGTGTAAATGTAAGCACAATATCTCAAACAAGCTAGATGGTTGAAATTTGGGATATTATTTTTCACCGGAACAGTAGGTCTGGGCAGTGGCGAATCCAGGATTTTGGACTGGGGGGGGGGCTGAGGTATAAAAAATTTTCTATCGTCGTGACGAATGTCAAACCTTATGGCTTATGTAAACCAAAACACTTTAACTTTACAGACTTTACTCGCCTGACAATAAGAATCATAGAGTTCGATAATTTAATAAAAAACACAATGAAATAACTAGCAAAACGTGTTTTTGACCGCGTCAACGCTACAAACACGAGTGGAATGACTACAAAAGTGGGAGCCTATCAAAAGCCAGGAAGAAATGTCATCACGTTTTTAAAAGAGAGATTAAGAAAAGCAGTTGTAGTGATTTTAAATAAAATAAAGAATTCTGTTCTAGCTCGGGGGGATGCATCCCCGAAGGCCCCCCCCCCCCCCCGGATTCGCAATTGGGTCTGTGTCCAATTTGAACCAAATCAGTCAAAGGGTTGACTGAGTCGGTCTGTTATTCGTGTGTATGGAATTCGATAACTAAAAAGCGCAGGGAGTTGGATATAAATTTTTATGTATGATCTATGCATCAAAATTATAGATATACGTATCTAATTTTTGGCTAAATCCGTCTTAAGGTAGATTGTCGCAAAACCTCGATATGCGAAGTTTGGCATGTGGTCTTAACACCAAAATTGTTAAACTGCATCAAATGTTTGGCTCAATCTGTCACAAGGAATGCGTTCTGTTCCACAACGAATACTAGATTCTCTCCACTATAGTACGAAGCTAAACACAACACGCATAAGTGTACTAGAAAGGCGAAGGGAGAACGACTTAAAACATTTATTCAAAGATAAAAAAATGATTGAAAAGTGTTTTTTCAGTATAGTTTAAACACTTTATCAGAGAAGCGTTCACAAAATAAGCTGGATAAAATAGACTTCAATTAAGAAATTGGATTATTTCGGTTTAACATTTATGAAAGCTAATTTTTTTAATGTGAAAACAGCCTTAATTTCCATTTTAGAATTAACGCTAATGAATTTAAGATGCTTATTAAAAGGATTTTTCGGTTAATTTATATACTGATAAAATGTTTTCAATAAACGCCGAATTATTCTTAAATTTTATATTAAAAACGTAAAATTTCTTTTGCATTTCAGTAACATTAATCATTTTACCTCTAGCAGCGTAGAAATTGCACCTCAACTATTCCATACAATTTGGTGGGCTACGTTGTTATATTTCGTTTCATATATAAATATAGCAATTCACTTAGTTGAAAAGATAGCATTTGGTCGCACAAGAGTTACATATATGTTTCAGTTATAAATAGCCCACGATTTTATAGTAAAAATCTATGTTTGAAAAGTTAACCCTCCATTAGTCACAATATTTAAGTAACGCATGAAATCTGCCTCTATTAGTTGTTTTTAAAGCATTACAATTTGAATTTTTCTTACAGAATACTAATTTACATTCACATTAGGACTAATTATCAAAACCTGATATGTTCATCATCGAAAAACTTAAATCCGAGAGATACATTGCAGCAGCCATTTATGGATGAAAATGATTGCGACTAACTGAGAGTTAACATCAGATGAAGTTCAATGCTTTTAATAACGTTAGTATTTTAATTTCATTAAAAAAATTCCACTTCAAATAATTCTATATAATCGACCAATAACGGTATCAAATTTGATCTTCTAATTTACCGTGATAAACTCACCGATTCTCGTAGAAAATATTTAATAAAAAAATAAATATATTTTTAGTCGAGAAACGTGTAAACAAACAATGATAACCCGAACCAAGATCACGAAATCCGTGGGAAGTTACGATCTTTCAATTTGAATGTGAGGCAGGTGCCTCTCCATCCTTGTACACCGGTTATTGAAAATCTAGATCTTACTCAGCTATCTCGTGAGAAATATAATCAAAATGCCGAAGGAAGGAAATACTGGTTTTGCTTAGCCAGAGTATCTCTGCACGATTTTACCATCGACGCAAAACAATACTGGTTCATCTACACTTTGCATAACTATCCGTTACAAACGAGAAAAATAAAAAATATTGATTGGAGATTAGAATATCTGAAATCTCTGTTTGGATTTGTTTATGTCTTATTTTAAATATTTACTACACATTTTTTTCTTAGTATTTGTCAAAGAAAACAGTTTTGTTGGAATATGCATTCACTACATTTTTCCAGTAAATGAATCGTTGACTGCAAAAACCACATAAGTAAATTTTTATTTTTTTCAAAATTTGTGTATCTGCTTTCACGTTCTAAAAGGGTATTCACATAAAGAGTGAAGAAATGACAAAAGTTAAGTCCCATTATAAATATATAAAATCTACCAGGTAAATAAATTAATCATTGATTTAAGAAATTAATCAGCTCCTTTTTAAGCCCCTAGTATTTTGATATTACAAACTCATGCGGTTTCTACAAATATCGATTCAAATGTATTTAGTATTTTTTTTTAAAAAATTGAAATTACGGATACAAGTTTGTATAACCTAATTTTTATTTTGTTTTAAAATTTTGAATAACAAAATAAGTAATAAATTAATTTACTGACACCATTTTTGACTTATTTATTAAACTTTATTATTTCAACATTTACAATTTAAAATTTTATTAAAGTACAGAATTAATTTTAGCTGTTTTCCTTGCACTCGTTATATGGATGTGCGTAATATTTACACTATTATGGTTAAAGTATAAAACTTTCCTTGTAGTTTTAACAGTTTCCAATGAAGTAAGTCACCAATGAAGTTAACTTTCCAATGAAGTTAACTTAAATAAGTCACTTAACCAATTATATTAACACAGCATTAATTTTCGGATTTAAAATTACATGGAATATGCATCTTTCAATACTAAGAACATGAATTGTATCAAGAAATAAGATGCAATATATTTAATTAGAATCGTAAAAATAGAATTATACTAAAAACCTTAGAATACTTCATATTTAAAGAGTCATCTAACACAGGGGTTCCCAAACTTTTTTCCCTCGCGTACCCTTAATTAGTCTTTCTATTTTCACGTACCCCCTTATTGTCATATTCCCCTTCCAACTATCCGTCTATGCAAAGAAGTTTTCATCAATAATGTTAAGGGCTTAGGTAAGCTTAAGAGTCAAGTGACTCGAATTAAAAACATTTCCAGGACTCATTTTTGATTTTACATTTTATTCCATTTTTACAATAGTGTTACTTCAACGCCAAAACAAATGAAACCAGTATTGTAATAATTTCAGGTTTCCTTTGCTTTCTTTTTTTCTTATTTTGAGCGTAGGCTTTAGGACGTGCACAACTTTCGCTTTTCTTTCCACACGAATTTGGGAAATAAAATTTTTTTAATCCTTTATGTTTTCGTGTATCTGCCATTACCGACTTCGAATTCGCGTATCCCTAACTGGACCTTCGCGTACCCCCAGTTGTACGCGTACCACAGGTTGGGAACCTCTTGTCTAACAGAAGAAAATAACGATTTACATATTTTCTTTTTACTTTTATATCTTTTAATAGTTTCACAACGGCTTGTATGTAGAAAAAAAACGGGCTGGGCTCGAGTTAGAATAATGAACTTTAAAGTATTCTGGGTTCGGTTCGACCGAGTCGAAAAGAAAGGCTGGTCTTCCGCCTCGAACTTCAAAAATCAAGCCCTTGAAGAACGCGATTTTTTCTCGCCATTCCTTACAATACACGACAGGACTGTTTTATTGTTCAGTCAGTTGAGTAAATCTACATAAATAAGTGAAAGGTATGCGGAAAAAAATAATTTGAAATTTTAATTCTGAGCTTAATTTTTAACTAAGTACAAAACAATTGCTAATTAAGGTTTTCTTTACTAAAAATCTTTCCTTCTTCAAGTAAAAATAATGTTGTACGTAAATAATTTCATTAATTATTATACTATTCAAGATTCATTGATAAAGGCAAAAACTAAGATAGCTACACCAAGATGAATCTTTGCGCAGTTTTAGGTTAATATGATCATAATGAACCTGTTCTATTTACCGAATAAAAAATTACGATTATATATGTAAAAAAATGTCAAACTGAAGAGTAGTTCAATATTTTAACGCCAATATGAACTTAACGCGAATTGAAAAATATACACGTGACCATCGGCATAAATCCGCTCAATGTTTTTTCAATGAATCAATTGGAATCCATCCTATGTGACATAAAAGTTACTGCATCCATGCATCCAGATTTAGAGATAAAACAATGAACGACCCTTTACCTTTTTCAATGATAATAATGCGAAAAGAAAAATATTAGTTGCGTTATTTTATTATCTGCTAAAATTTACCTAACCACTTTCAAAGCAGCTTTTCAGTAGAAAAATTTCACTCCTTTCAAAGTACCATGAATTTGTAGAAATATTTGCAATTTTTTATATATATATTAAAAAGATATGTTGCTTTTATTTATAGAGAAAACAGTGATGGACATTTTAAATTTATTCATAAAAACCAGTTCCAAATTTAAAAAACAGCCAGAATCAAAGATTGGACAACTGGAACCGATTTCGTTCAGAAACAATTTTCATATTACCTGAAATTCCTGAATACTAATCAGTATTAACCGAACCGACATGTTGCAACAGGAAATTTGTGGTATGATATTCCGAGGTTGCATGCTACAAACCTATGAGACCAATCAAATTTGTTGAAACATGCAACAAATCATTAAGACGAAGACCGGCAAAATAGGTTGAATGCACGTAACAGTCCCAGAATAAATCGCATTGGACACGTGCATTCAGATTTAGCGAGACAAAAAGGATTGTCTATCTCACACTTATAGAATCTAATTACAATCCCAGTATGAGATAATAGCTTTAAAATAAGAAACGAAAGTTTGAACAGTTACGGAGGTAGATAAACAAATATTCCGAGTTGCATGCAACAAACCCATGTCAACAATCGCAACTGTTCACTTACTCAACAAATCATTAACTTGAGTCAGTGGAATGGGTTGATGGCACGGAACATACCAAAAATAAATATGCATTGACACGTGCATTCCGGTATCAACCGACGGAAATCACGATCCTACATACAATTCATAAGTAATTTTTTAGAATAGGAAATAAAGCGCTTTCTTCGCCATAATATAGAAACTGCGATGCCATGTAATTTGATCAATCTGAATATTTGCATTAGAAATGAACATAAACTGTTCTTAAAATTTAAGTAATAAGTATGCTCATGGCTCAGTGTTATAAAAAAAGCAAGGACGTTTCGCAATTTTTTAAAAATCAGAATAACGAGAATAAATCAATTAATTCTAACATGCTTACCTTGTTACCAAAGTAATCCATATCTTCAGCAATGAAAAAACATTTAATTGTAAAAAAATAAAATACTTGCCTTTGAATACGCATATCCTTTAAAGTTCTGCCTTAATATTTTTCAATTATATTATCCAAACCGTAAATAATCTTAAATCGCTATTCTTAAAAGGACTTTTTAAACCTCGTTTCTTTAAGTATTTTAATATGTTAACACAGCTATTAAGTATAATTTCATTAAAAAAGTTTAAAAAGCTTATTAAATAAAAATCTGAGTTCTTTTTCTGCATTCATTTCAGGCTCTAAGCTAAAATTAACTGAACAAATTTACTTACTGAATTTAATAAGAAATTGTTTATAAGTTATTATATTAAATTTTAGCTTTAAAAAATTTACAGGTAAAGCCACAGAAAAAAATTTAACTACCATAAAATAAACAATTTAAATAAAATCATTTAAAACAGAACTTACCTGTTTTACCAAGTGTAGACTGCTGAAAGACGATCAAATCCAAACTTTTGAAGAATTTTCTTTCGATTTTTTCGTCACTTAAAAGTCAAATTTCACTTACCCAATTTCACACACACACAAAAAGATATTTTAATGTGGTAAGTCCTTGCTTTGAAAGAAATGTCATGAATTCAGAAGAATTTTAAAATCCTTCGCATCACTTAATAAAAATATTCGGCTTACCCGCAATTTGAAGATATTCCAATATAATCCATTAGCTTAAATAAAAACATTTCTACGAATACACAGTATTCCGAGGAAACATATTTTGCAGACACTGAACTTCAGCAAGTTTTTGCGCACATAAACAAATCAAGTTTCGGCCGCAAGGAACAAAACTAAACAGAAATAACCCAAGAGAACTTCGTACGAAACTCGTCCGTTCGCCTTCACCGTTAACAATGGACTGTCAACGGACCGAGTTTCAGGTGTTCCGGTGACTGGCCAATGAGGACGTGCTTCCGCTATGACGTCGGAGGCCGGCGTCTACGTCATAATTTAGTTTCTGATTCGCGATCGGAAATGAAAGTACAGACTGCAAGCAAGATTTCGATTTTTTTCGATTAAAATATTTTTGTTTTGATTTTTCAGAAGCAAGGAAGTTAAGGAAAAGTTTTTGTTTTGAATTTCCAATTCGGTGCCTGGATTTTGTTGAAATTCTGGAAATATAATTACCAGTCTTTGGTTATTTTTTTAGTCATTCCGCATTATTTCTGTGTCTATTCAAGTCTGTCATAGATGGATTTTCTGATTAGAAATTAATTATATGAAAAAAATGTTCTTTAATGCATATCAAGTTCATTTATATTTATGAGTCAGATGAAATTTTTTTGTTCGATTGCAGTATTTGAAGTCAGTTTTTTTTTTTTTTCCCAATTTATGTGATGCAATCTCAAATGAAAGATTAAAATTCAGAAATAAACCTCAACAAAGACAATTATAAAAAGTAAATTTTTAAACAAGTAAATAATAATTTATTATACTTATGTTCTTTATTATTTCATTTTCCAATAAAATGGAAGTAAATAAAAATACGAGCTATAAAAATCGGATTATCTTGAAATATTTATTTGCAGAGATGAAAAACTGAAAGTTAACATTTAATTAAAAATGCAACAAACTGATTGTTGCAATTTATAAGTAAAACTTTTTTAATCATTCCATCATAATAATTTCAGTTCACTTTTATTAGGTTCTCTCAATATGCTGCTTTTCCCCCACTACAGTTAACAAAGTATACTATGCAACAAAAGAAGCCACTACTAGAATTTCTTGCAACTGCAATAATTACTGAAGGATTTCCGAATAAAAGTTATATCATGTTAAAGAGAGTTTTTACGCCATGTCTGTACAATGTTTTAGTATATTTAGAGACAAATTCGGGTAAGTGTGGAGTGGTATTTAGGAATTGTATATGAAACTTTGTTTATTAAGATTTGAAAGGAAAAATATTTTTAAAACGTTAAATTTAAAAGGTTTAATGAAGTTAAAATGAGCAGTTATATAATTTTAGTAGTGGAGTCAAAACGTGCGATGCCACAATCCCATGCCAACCGTAACTATTCTTATTATTTTACAATTTGTCACATGTTGTGTTACACTGTGCTGTGACATCACACCCTCACACCTTCTGCAAATTTCTCAATGGATTCCAAAAATAAATGGGTGCTACGCACTTTATCATATGAGCCTAAATTGATTCCGGAAACAGTAAAGTATCTTAAAAAAGCAAATTCTGTTGGATCATTTTTATTGAATTTTGAAGTTTTAGACTTTGAAATTAAAAGGAGGACTTAAGGACTACGTAGTTCTTAGAAAGTGAAAAATAACCTAAGTTTTTTTTTCCATTAGGTATTTTAACGTTTTCAGAGGATATCTAAATATGCATTTCAACTGCAAAATATGTCTTACTCATGGCTTTTTAAATTTTTTTTTCCACTTCGCGACTCTTTTTACTTTTTAAATAGTGAAAAAAATTTAGTGACTCGATTTCACCAGAAAAATTCTGCCAAATTTTCACACCGGATTTAGAGGGTAAATAAGAAAATGTATAGAAATGAAACCGACTTATAATTTCTCAAATTCCAATAAAAAGTCAAAGGTCAAAACGACTTTGTTAAAAATTTTTAATAACAAATCCTGAAGAATCTTGAAGACGATAGCTACGTGAGAGTTATCGCGGCTCCCATCTCTTCCCCCTATTATGCAACCCGTCTCGAGGCAGTGCTGGATTAAGACTTGTAGGGGCCCTTTGGCAATGTAAATTTTGGGGGCCCCTCCTAGTTTCCCAACTTCCAAACCCAGATACTTTTTTTATTGATTTTAATTTAATTTATATATAAGCAGTTTTTAAATAACAGATATAATGACAACTAAACTAACAAAACATTTAATTGAGACTCACCTTCAATAGAGTTAATGTCAGTACCTCACGTATAGATAAAAATTTAATTTAAAAGTAATTTTAAATAAAATGGCACAAAAATTACAAAACTTTAATGTAATCTAAATAATGTAATATAAAGATTGACAGAGCTGTTGGTAGTTAGTCAGCCAACTGCGAAAATAATTTGACCACGTTGACATGCCAGTGAATTTGAGAACCGCGGTGGACTGGCGATAAGGTCTCAACCTCGGGCCGAAGGACTCCAGGTTCGAAACCCGATTCCACCGAAAAACCGCCGTGTAAACGGGCCTGGTGCACATTAAATCCGTCGGGGCCAAATATCCTCCCGCTGGTGTGGTGTGGAAGCCTGGAGAGGGGGTGCCAGTCCAGGCGCCATCCTCGTCATCTGACCGCGGTCCAAAATGACGAGGTCCGTCCCAAAATGGCCTTCGTGTTACTTCAAAACGGGATGTAAATGTAACTAAATTAAACCTGAAAAAAAATCATGGGAACTACGACTTGAAATTTAAACTTTATTTCAGTACTTTATGTATGATACTTTATTTCAATTTGAAGTTCGATTTCATATGCCTTGTAAATTAAACGAGAGCACAAAATCAGGTGCCGCAAAAAAAAACAAAAAAACTCGAGTCCTCGGGGCCCTTAGACTGTTGCCTTCTTTGCCTATTTGATAATTCGGCCCTGTCAAGAGGTCTCAATCCATAATTTTAGAAGGCCAAGTCTTACTTGACATTATTGAAATGAAAATGAATACAAATAATAGCTTAATAGACCCTACTAAAATTACACACACAAAAGATGTTGTAAACAAGGTTTAAATGGCCAAATAATTTTCAGATTTTGGGTTTTGATGACTGAATCAATTTTCTTTCTTCTGTAAATCAAAACATGACTTGTTTTTAAACACTTATATTTAACTTGACTTGTTTTATGTTTATAAAGATGGAATTTTGTAATCGATTTGTCACTCACTTTCTGGTGTGCTAGAGGTTTGAAATTTTGTACACTTGTGTTTTTCGATAACAACACACTATTCTCCTTTCAGAGCTTAATTATCAGTTAATTATTAATTAAGTGAAATTTTGATTCCGTTCCAATGGCGTCACCTGGTAGTGAATTTTGAAACAATTTATCTGGAGATTAAAAAAGCATAAAAATATTATAATAATTAAAATTAAAAACAGACTGCTGTTTAGTGCACAAATAAAAGTGCATTTTTAAAAAATGTTTTTAATCAAATTTATGAATGAAAAACTTGAAAGGGAAACGAGGGAATTCTTAAATTTAGTTTATTTTAGTTATGTTAACTTTCCGTTTTGAAGCAACACGAGGGCTATTTTGGGACGGACCTCGTAATTTTGAACCGCGGTCAGATGATGAGGACAATGCCTGAGCTGGCACTTCCCTCAAGACTTTATCACTAGCCACTGCCGTCGATCTTACGAATAAAAACTCTTATAACGAAATGAATTCAGGTAATTACCGAAGGAATGAAACTGATATGACATTTAAAGGATCGATAAATTCCTAAAATTGTAAAAGCCTACTACGAAGAGATTACAATTTAAAAACATTGTATTGTTAGTTATTTTCACTTGAAAGGATAAAAAAATAAGGAGAATCTAACTACAATTAATTAATCATTATTATCGAATTTAGAGCACTACTTAGAGTCTAAAGAAAGAAACTAAATTTTTATGATAAAACAATCTGCTGAGTTTCAGATTTTAAAAAATAGTCAACAAAATCTATTGACAGTTTTCAATTATCATATGAACAACACTGTAAAGTAATGTTAATCATCCCAAAAATATTAATTTAGATTCCAATTGGAACCTGTAAAACTATTTTTGTTTATCTATTTCAGAATCGGATTTTTAGAAATATCCAATTAAAAACTGTCTATAAATTTCATTATCAAAACATAACAGGAAAGGTATGTCATTTATCATAAAACGTATGACGTTGTATATTCCAATACAAATATATACACACATGCTGTGATGTAGATTCCAATTTTACCTACCGTCCTTTATCTATATACGATGAAGTTTTTGCAATACATCATTTCACGTCATTCTTCAACGTTGCATGCTTTCATTTAACAAGAACGGGGAGATATATGGTATCAGCTTCATCATTTTATGCGTCATTAATTTCTAACTGTAAAATCAAGAACAAGCTCATTAATATAATTAATTTCTAATGATTTTAAACCACCAACGCAAAACAGTTAAATGATGAAAACAAACATATTAAGATAAGAACTTTAATCTGCTCTATACTTCCGCAACTTTTATGGCTTGATTTATATGATAAAAAGTGCGCGATAATTTCATTTTGCCGACAGTTGTCTGATGTTCTGCGGTGATGTGCTTAAACCATAGAATTGGATAATCTCTTTAAAATGAAAATTTTACTTGTCCTTCATTTCGTAGTTTATATAAGTTGTTAGTTAATTTGTATTGATGCTGTTTATATATTTTGCTTAGTAACATAAAAGAAAGATACGGGAAACAAAAGGAAATTTTTGAATGCTGCTGTTTACTCCCGCTTAACACCTTTTGCATTTCACATATCATTACAATGTATGCGCTTCATATATTCACGGTGATTTTCTCCGTAGGGTTTGTTTTATGGAAATCATATGATTCATAAAACTGAAAATTCATGTATAGAGCAATCTTTCTGTTTTATATTTTATTCCATATACTGTAGATTTTTAAAAGTCTGTATATGAAAATTCACGTCTAATACGAGGGTTCTCTTCTATTTTTGCATTCTACAGAAAACGTAACGTTTCCTTCATATTCTTGTACTTATAGTGTGCAATGCTTTTTCTTTTTAATCTTGCAATTCATATATTTGTAGTTCCCTCCGAAATACTTCGACGCTATATACATCACAATTATTTTAAAAAATAAAGACGCAGTAAAAGTTGGAATAAAATAAATTTTAGTCTTTAAATATATATTTATGTATCGGAAGCTTTCAGAAAGCTGTGCAAATGTTTGAATTCTATGCTTTCTTGGTACAAATAAAGACAATGATCTCAATAATAGGAAATCTAGCAAATCATTTATCAATAATACCTGAAAACATATGATAAACATGGTTTTATTAGAAACGCAGTTGTGTTCTATCTTACCATAAAAATTCTTAAAATGCACGTTTTCATGTAAATTTCTTAGGATTTGTCTCAAAATTCAGAAATAACTTTTTTCACAGAAAAATTCATCATAAGCAAATTTAATTCTAAGTTAAAAATGTTTCCATTAATTCTTTCACTTAACGTTGAAATTGTATTCCAATAATTTTTCCCTTTATGAATATCTCATTTAAAGCTACTATTTTGTGTCAGTTTTTAGTCTCATTCATTCTTAATGAGCTTTTAGTTATGATTATTCTTATACAGTGGCTCCCAAAAGTGTTCGCACACTTACGATTTTCAATGAAATTGGGCTCTATCCATTAATTAAAATTAATATTTCAGAATAGGTATTTAATAATAAGATCTATAATCTATTCTGAAGAAAACTACATGAAATATTTTAAAAACATAGTAAAACTTTATTTTTAAGAAATAAATAATCAAAAAGTAACAAAAACTTTATCTCACAAAAGTCTTCGTACACTTTAAAAAAATCTCTACATATTAGTAAATATTCTAATTTTTCGTTAAATTAATATTTAGTAGGATACCCGTTAGCATCCACAACAGCTTTTAAACGTTTGGGAATAGATTTCACTAGGTTTTTTTTTGTAATTTCTGCATCAATGTTCATCCATTCTTCCATCATTACTGTTTTTCGTTCGCTTTTTGTTTTAATGTCGTGTTTTCGTACTCTAACCTCCAGTTCTCTCCAAATATGTTCTATTGGATTTAAATATGGCGATTGAGGTGGTGTTTTTAAATTTTGTGGACGATTATAGAGACACCAGAGGCGAACGTTGAGAGCCGTGTGTTTAGGATCGTTACCTTGATGAAAAACAAAGTTGTTTCCAATATCCAAAATTTGGGCTGATAATTTTAAATTGTCTCTTAAAATAGTTAAATAAAGAGCATGATTCATTATGCCATCAATAAATGCCAAATTACCTAGTCCTGATGCTGACATGTACCCCCCACACAAGGACACCTCCACCGCCATACTTAAGTGTTCCAACTAAGTTCTTGGGATTAAGTTCCTCATTTTTTAATTCTCCTTACCATTATACGTCTATCGGAACCAAAAATGTTAAATTTGCTTTCATCTGCAATTAAGACATTATTCCAATACGTTTCGGGTTTATTTAACATTAATTTTGCGAAGGAAAGCCTAAGCTTTTTGTTTTTCGCACTAACAAAAATTTTTCTAAGGGCAGAACACCCATTTAATCCGGCTGCTCTCAGAACTCATCGAACAGTTTCAGGTGAAATTGAATTAGAAAATTTTTCATTAAATTCTGCAGAAACTTTTAAAGCACTTGAAAGTGGATTTTTCACAAATTTTCTAATTATAAATCTCTGATCATGTTTTGTTAACTTTGTCGGTCGACCTTTTCTTACCTTGTTTTCTATCCAATTTTTTTCTGTAAGCGTTTTAGCACATACTGCACTGTAGAATGGGATAAATGAACTAATTTAGCGATATTCCGAACTGATTTACCACTGCTATGATGAAAAATAATCAATTTTCGAATGCTGATTGTTGTTCCTTTATGACTACGAGCCATTTTTAAATAATAAATAGAATATTACGGTGTAAGCAAGCAAAAGTTAAAGCCAAACGATTTTTTAAATGCCACCACAATGCAAAATTAAAAATAAAGCGACAGACGATAATTTAAATTATGAATTTATCCGAAAATATTTCAGTGTACGAGGACTTTTGTGAGCTAAAGTTTTTGTTACTTTTTGATTATTGATTTCTTAAAA
Organism: Araneus ventricosus; assembly: GCA_013235015.1. Taxonomy (NCBI): domain Eukaryota; kingdom Metazoa; phylum Arthropoda; class Arachnida; order Araneae; family Araneidae; genus Araneus; species Araneus ventricosus. The sequence goes on from BGPR01000041.1 coordinate 1,442,778, forward strand.
ATAAAGTTTTACTATGTTTTTAAAATATTTCATGTAGTTTTGTTAAGAATAAATTATAGATCTTATTATTAAATACCTATTCTGAAATATTAATTTTAATTAATGGATAGAGCACTATTTCATTGCAAATCGTAAATGTACGAACACTTTTGGGAGGCACTGTATTTATTTGTCCCTATTCACCACTATCTCTTGCTGGGTGGTCTTTCCAGACATTACTCAACATATAGCTATAAAGTCTCTATAGTCTATAGCTATATAGCTATATAGTCTATAAAGCTCCAGTTTCCAGGGAGTGTAATAGTTCAAAAGCTTGTAATCACAATTTTAGGACGCCAAAATATTTTTTTTCTTAAAAAGAAAATTGTTGGATGTACTCAGCATCACATGTATGCTTTTATCTTTACTCTATACTGTTATCATATATTAAAACTTCTTATAACAGAAAATATATAATTTATCTTCTTTTTTCAGAGATCTTTGTTACAAATGAAGTTAATCAAACGCACTGAATCAGAAATGACTAGAAGAATAATTTACTAGTTAGTTTAGCCCTTATAGTTACTAGCCCTTATAGTTATGATCTTCTGTTTTGTTTAAATTATTAGATGTCTCGTATTTTTTAATTTAATTTGATGTTTAGTTTTTTAACTTTAAAAATTTTGAAACTAATTGTCTGTTATACATTCAAACTCTTTTTCACATTACATAGTTTCTTCTTTTATATATAATATGGTTCTAATTAAAGGAGCCCTGTTGAGGACACTGCATAGACAAAAATTAAATTAATTAATTAATTAAAAATTGCCATAAGAACGCCGAATCTCGGTGGTAATCATTTCAAAACATAAGAGAAAGAATGGTGCTCGAAAAGAAAATTAAGAAGAAACGAAATATTTGTGAAAAATTAACTGTTTCTTATCTCAGAACTCGTTTAACTTAGGTTTTCATGACAATTGTTAGTATCTACTGCATATTTGTACCACTTGTAATTCATAATTAATATACAAGATGACCACAAATTATTGTCGAGGTTTCGTTGTCTCATAACTTTTTATTAAAGAACATGTTGATAAATATTATTATATATTAATAAAGTGCAACTCAATTTTTTTAAACAACACAAAGTTAAGTAAATTCCACATGGCAGCCTTTTGCGGCATGTAACCCATCGACATTTGACTGGAAATCGACTTCAGTCTCGATGTGTTACATACCATGAAAGGTTGGCACAACTTTTGTACTCTAAAGGTTTTTTTTATTTCTACCACCTCTTAGAAGTTTTGCTGTTCTTATTTCGATACTTAAGGGAACATACAACTGTTAATTTATTTTTACGGATTTTATGAAGAACATATATATTATTCCCTAGTCTTTTCTGAACAATTTAAAACAATACGCATTAAAATTTTCCCATAATTATAAAAGTTATGAAGGAAATTGTATCAACTGTTCAACGTAAGCATTGAAAATGGCCATATTTTTAAAGCGCTATATCTCATAATGAGTTTTTTATATTGATTGCACAGTATCTCAAGAACTGTTGAATATTTTTACATAAAATTTTACTGAATATGTATTGTGCTATGAACCACAATTTTTGTGCATATTTTCTCTAAAGAAGTTTTTTGGGGTAAGAAAAGTTGAAATTTTAACTATTTTTAACATTTTATTTTAAATTGGTATATAAAATAGAAATTAAGTTTAAATGTCAATAAATTGTGGTTCAGTTTCTTAAACAGACTGTTTGGTTTATTTAGATACCCAAAATATTGAGTTTAAACAAATATTTTATCCTAAATCATGCGCACAATGTGACTATCTCATTTATTCTCGAAAAATTATATCCATATTTATTACCCACTCAAATAAATATTTAGCAATATAAAGATTTGAAAATGTGTGTACTATAAGAGAAAGAACAGATATATTTCTAGAAAAAAAGTGAGTTAGTGAATTGCATTGTTTCAGAGATATAATGTATCGAATTTGACTGTTTTTGCCTTATTTTTCAAGGTTTAAGAGTCGTTTGACCCCTTAAAAACTTAACTGTTCTTGCACAAAGATAGCATACAATTTACTAATCGAAACCTAGACACATCGAGATTGAACTCAATTTTCAGCCAAGTGACGATGGGTTACACACAGCGAAAGGTTGCCATGTGGAAATTACTTGACTTTGTGTTTCTAAATAAACTTTTTGAGGTGCACTTTGTAAATATGTCATAATATTTATCGATATTTTATCTATTTATTTATGAATATGTAATAATATTTATAGTCATGTCTTTTAATCAAAGGTTATGAGGTAAGGAAACCCCGACAATAATTTGTAGACACCTTGCACTTCGCGACTATGACTGAATCATGGAGTATACGAAGATAGATGAATTATGTTTTAGCTAAATTCTAATCATATACCTTCTGCTATCGTTCAAGAACTTCTTTGCAGTGGCTCGTCCATTAGGGCTGAAGAGCTGCAGTCCCCCCTAAAATTATTTTAAAAGCTTATATTTTCGTATTTATTCTATTGGCTTACCTTTCCACTTTAAGAGTTCATTGATAATCGAAAATGGCAAAAAAGTAGTAAAAAACGTAAAAGGAAGATGGAAAATAAATCAAGAGAGAGACAGACCAGAGCTGCAGAGAGTTTTGACCCTCCTAGAATGGAAATTTCGCGCATTGAGCAACTCGGAGCTCTCGGTTGCAAGAAAAGAGCAACCCTTTCTCCCATTGAAATTAGAACCCCAAGAGGCAGCTCTCGCTTGGCGCGACTTCCTCATTTCCTCTTTTTTCGCTTCCTTTCAGTAGTCCAATCGTTAGTAGTTTTTTAAATCAAATTCTGTAGGAGTTGTAATTTTTTGCTCCCTTATATTTTTTTGGGTGCTGATTACGAAACTGAGGTTTGACACCAAAAATTTTTGTAGGAATTATAGTTATAGCCAAAAAACATGTAAAAAAATTGTTCCCAGTTTTTTGCTTATAACTCAAAAACTATCAATTTTTAGCATATCATCATTATAAACCAAAATAATCAGCATAAAATTTCCTACAACTTGTGTCTATAAAATTTCTGCAGCACTGCTTGTTTCTGAGCTGACGAGCCGCCACTACTTCTTATATAATTCCATTCCGAAATGCTAATCACTGAGATCTGGAGTTTTCACGATCACTACTTTTTTCCTATAGCGTAATATTAATTTTATCCGGTATTTGTATGTTTTTCTATCAGCAAAATGCATATATTTCAGTTGGAGAAATTTTATTCATTTTCTGCAATCTCCTTTTCTATTTCTGTTTGCGATCTGTTTTTTTTTTGTGGTGGTTCAGAAATTTCAAACTAAATTAACATTGCGATAATTTTCCCGGTTTAACTCTCCGAGCGGCGCAAACGTCTTTTTACGTTTTTCATTTTCAGTTCAAAAGCGGATAGCTCGTATTTATATATATATATTTTCTTTAAAAAATCATGTATAAAATATTCTTCAGATTTAAGAGATATAATTAAATACAAAAAAGATCGATTCATTTACTTTAAAAGCTAAGTTTTCTAACCTGACGGCTAAAAGTTCAAAATAATTGGGCGTTCAGAGGATTTAAAAAAATATTTTTTTTTAATTCACCTGCGAGTATCTATTATACACAGTCGAGTCACATTATTATGACCACCTATCTCAGAGCCGGAATAGCCTCCTCTTGCCGCCAAAACAGCAGTTAAGCGGCGGGCCGTGGACTCAATGCGTGCTTGGAAGATGGCGACAGGCATCTGTGACCATGAGAACAGCAGAGCATCACGTAACTCGTGAAGATTCCGAGGTGGAGGGTCTTTCTGTCGGATGTGTCGATCGAGATGTTCCTACAGATTTTCTCAAGGGTTAAGATCTGGGGAATTTGGAGGCCAGGGTAGTAACTGGAACTTTTCATCATGCTCCTTGGACCATGCACGGACAATTTTGGACACATGCATGTGGCATTATCCTGTTGAAACACGCCATCATTCGCAGGATACACAGTTGCCAAGTAAGGATGTACTTGATCGGCAACGATGGATAAGTACGCACAGCTATTGAGGGTACCTTCCACAGGAATTAATGGACCTAAAGCGTGCAAAGAAAACATGACCCAGACCATCACACTGCCTCCTCCACCTTGTTGGCACCCAATAATGGTTCCTGGAAGTTTGTTTTCTGATGTCTCTCGACGAATACGCCAGCGCCCATGGTTCCAATGCAGTAGAAAACGAGACTCAACTGAAAAAGCAACCTTTTCCCACTGTTCTAGGGTCCAATGTTTGTGCTGTAATGCAAATGCACAACGTTTCTTGCGATTCACGGTTGTCAACATGGGTGCTGAAATCAGACGTCTGCTGCGAAGGCCAATACGCAATAGAGTCCGTTGCACAGTTGTCCTGGATAGCTTCCTGATGCATTGCTGATTCATTTGGGCCGTTAATGTATCGACCGTAGCGCGTCGATCACTCTTAACCAGACGTCGCAAGCGACGCTCACGCCTGTCATTAATGGCCCGTGGTGTCCCACAGTTTGCAAGTCTGGACTGCGCACCCTCTTGATTCTTCCAGTTATTGTACACGTTCATTACGGCACTACGTGAACACTTCACGAAAGCTGCGGTTTCAGAAATGCTGCCGCCGCGTGCTCTGTACCCGATGATCATACCCTTTTCAATGTCTTTTAAATCGTGTGACTTACCCATTACGGCAATTATTGCTATGCGAACACGTACTCTGAAACCACTTTTATATGCCTTCCAACAAACAGGTTTCTCAGTTTTACCTGTGATTGGCCACAACTGTGTTTACGACAACCTGCCTGGTGGTCATAATATTGTGACTCGACTGTGTATTTCAAAATAGTTGATAGTATAACTGAGCATCATTCTCTAATTGTGCCCAACCAATCTTTCTTTAGTGGGGTTACGAACGAAAATGATATTTATGTGAATTTTTATATTGCTGTAAAGTATATCTGATACTGAGGCTACCAAGCTGTATCGGGGGCTCTGGTGGCTTGGTGGTAGGCTTCGGGTCGGAGAATCATGGGTTCGAGACCCGATAAATATAAAATTTGAAGCGGTCTTCGATAAAAAGTATCTGATTGTAAAAAAACTGCTCAAATGAGTTTGTTAAATCCAATATCTTTAAGATACAAAAATTGGTATAAAAGGGGATGTTCTCCCATCAAGTCTCTTTAGGTGATGTTATTTCTACCTAAAAGGAGGCTGCGGTAGCCTAGTGGTAAGGTCTCGGCTGCAGGGTTCCAAGCTCGAAACCCGATTCCACTGAAGACCAGTCGTGTATTGGGATTGTTGCACGCCAATTCATACTTAGAGGGTGAAACGTCCTCCCGCTGTTGTGGTGCGGTAGTTTGGAAAGGGAGTGCCAGCTCAGGTGTCATCCTCGTTATTTGACCGCGGTTGAAAATTACGAGGTCCGTCTTAATACGTTGCTTCAAAATGGGACGTTAAAATAACTAAACTTCTACCAAAACGGTTAAGCCTACAGAGGTTAAATTTTGGACATTCCATTAAAATATGCTTTATTGAGTCAATACATTGATTACTCTAGCTAATAGGAGGAGGCTCTGAATAAAGCACATGTTTATGTATAAGTCTGGTATGACCAATCCTAAGGCGAATCATCATGTTTTCGATATGAATTAAAAGTTCTTACGTGTCTGACATAAAGATGAATTTCATGCAGCTTATTATATACTGCTGTTAAATATTTGGTGGAATCGGCCTTCGAACCTACAATCCTGGAGTCGAGACCCTAACACCAAGTCGCAGCAGCCCTCTTAGTAAACCGAATCAAGTTGTATTGGGATTTGGCTTATCTGTTTCACTGTACATTCTCCTTATATTTTTGATAAATAGTTTAATTTGTACTTGTTCATCTAAGCAAAAATTTACTGTTTGTGGAATCTGAATAGCGTAGTAACAGATTTTATTATTAAAGTCACAAATTTGAAGTACTTGCAACCTTAAGCTATTCTTTTGGAATAAATAAATTGCTGTCAAAGAACTCTTTAAACGTTTATTTTTAAAAATAAAACGGGAAAATATCATGTCTGTTTGTCTTCATATCAGTCGCTGCCCTTTGTTTATGGTCGTAATTTGCTAATAAGTTTTCCTGATATGGTAATTTTCTTATGGAATAATAAATGTTATCCTCAGAAATAAGAAAAGCGGTCAAGGTCAATATTCATCATTGTCGCAGGGAATCTAGTCAGAGGTGTCAACTGTCCTTTTAGAATTAATATTTATTTATCAGGCTTTTGAAGGAAATTACTTTGCTTCCACGAATTGCTTATGTCATTCAATTTCCTCATATCGATATTTTTTAATTTGTTGCTAATGATATTATGGAAATTTCTTCAGCTTTCTCTTTTTCTAATTAAGCGCATTTCATACCTTGGCTGTCAACAATGGAAGAAAATCCAAGGATTATATATTTCTACTAACAATGAAACTGATTTGAATCTCATTATAACAACGAAAATAATGTTGTAAAATATATATGAAAACATAATTTAAAGTTTATTAAAATAAGAGAAAAAGTTGTGCGGCAACTCTATTCGTATCATAGAAAAGATAATTTTTTTGAAGTTAGACGGTATAAAAATCATTTTTGTGTTGTAATATTTTCTGGAGTTACCAAGGGAAAACGCTAAAATTTCGCTTAAGTTTTAATTAATTAAAATTCGATTTAAAATTTCAAAAACATAACGCCGAGATGCATGTTCTCATCCTCCAAAGTGTGTTCATGCCAAATTTTGTAGTTCTAGGTCTAGCGGTCTGTCCTGTAGAGTGCCAAAAGACACACAGTTATACATACACTCCTTTATTATTAGTGTTAACATTCATTTATTAGAGTTTTGAAGGAATTTCTCTTCTTTCCAGGTATTGCTTATATCATTCAATTTCCTCAGGCCGATCATTTCTAATTTGCTGCTAATGATTTTATGGAATTTTTTCAGCCTTCTCTTTATCTAATTACATACATTTTATGAAGAATTTTACCGCTAATGAGTTACTGCCCATTAATAAATGAAAGAAATAAAAAAGGCATTGATTCGGGGTATAATACTGACGCCTAAAGAGAAGGGGAAACGACTTGAATCTTTTTCATGATTTTTTATATTTAGTTCTTCTGTCATGGGTATCAAAGCATTGTTGTCAATAAAATGGTAACATTAAAATGTTACCACTTTCTTGACTACAACGCTTATATCGCATTATTATAAAAATATCGGATTAACTCAGCGATTCTCATCCTGTGGAACGCGCCCCCTTGGGGGGTGATAATACTAAATGGGGGCGCGAGCATATCAAAAAGAAAATATTATTAAAAAATTTATTAATTTATTGAAAAAATTATCTTTTCTCGGTAATTTTCAAGGTTTTTAATTAAGGTCGAAATGTAGCTTTAGAGGCAAATACCAAAGATACATTATTATTGCATACATTGTTTTTATATGAGAGGCGGGGGGGCGAAGAAAATTATGATTGAAAATTGGGTAGCAAATACCAAAAGGTTGAGAAACACTACATTAATTCATTAATTATATTACAATGATATTGGAACTCAAACTGTTTCTTTCTCAAAGCAAGGACTGAAATTGCAAACGAAAATCAAACATGGAAAAAACTTGAAAGAAGTTTAATACACTGAATTTTCGTTTCTATGAAAAAATATTAATAAATAAGTATTTTTAAAATTTAATCTGGAATTTTGCGAAAATATTTGGCAAAATACAAAAAAATATTATAATTGCAATATAAAAATTACAACAGAAGTTATTCTTAGATGAACTTCTATTCAGTGATCGAATAGAAAATTATTTGTGGCAATTAATATTCAGTAGAATTAAGATTCGAATCTCATATTGGCAAGACAGCGCAGTATTATCGGGTCCTGAATTCGGCACATTCATATTTCAACGTGAAGAAATTTTAACATTTGAAATAGAACTACATATTAGAACATTAGAAATATATGTACAGCGGTACATATAAAGGAAAATCATATAAAAATCTTTTGTTATTATTATTGCTCTTCATATAATATAAAATTTATTGCTGTTACACTGAGAGCCACATAAAAGAAGATTCTACCTTACAAGTGATGTTTTCGTTCCTTCGTCCCTTGAATGATTTGCCACTACTTCTTAATCACATTTATGTTCGAATTTTTGAGTGATTTTTAGCTACATTCGAAAGATTTATCTGCATATAAATAATGAGACAAAGCGCTACAAACAATGAAAGAAATATAAGGGACACGACAATATAATATCATCAATGTGTATCAGGCATATCAGTCTCGAGGGTTCCATCTAGGATCTCTGCTGCACAGTCAATATAAGAGTTATAAAAAGGTTTAATAAAAATGTAAAGGTTTACTTCAACTTAATTTTAATAAATTACTAATTACACGTAATCTTAATATAAATAAAAGTCATTGTGGGTATGTGGATATATACGTGGGTATGTTACGCATCTCCTCCTAAACTACTACACTGATTTCAACCAAACTTTGCACGCTTAATATTTAAGACAAGAGGAAGTTAGCTGTAAACTTTTCAAAGTGCAAATGCTAAATAAACAGTCAGTTATTTAGAAATTAACCGAAACCGTTTTTCCGCAGTAACTTTGAAGAAAATTGTTCCACAAAAAATATTTTTAAGCCATCTCAAACTTCAAAATTTTATCTTTTCTATGATACTAATTTAATATCTGTGTAATGTTTCCTTCAACCTTTATTAATTTTAAAAAAATTAGCAAATAATTGATTACATGCAATTATTACAAATTTCAAATTTATAGAAACTTCATGGCCAGGCAACGGTGAGACTTTGAACTAATCTGCCTTTAGTTCTGTTTATTTTTCTAAATATTTTATATATGAAGTCAAAGATCACTGCCAAAGATCACTGCTAAAAGCCCAAAATTAATTAAAATTTTAGTTAATTAAAAATTAAGGAAGACTTTGCGTTTTTCCGCGATATCTTTCGAAAATATTATCTCACAAAACTACTTTTATACTATATTAAAGTTCAAAAAATTAGCTTATTTTTGACACAAATTTCATTTCAGTTCAATTTATTGCTCTCATTTCAGTATTTTTTAAAAAATTAAATAGTTTATAAAATTCACAATATGTAGCAATATTTTTTTTATTGTTGAAAAACAAGAATACATATGAAGAGCTGTTACTAGAACACATTAACAGAATTCTCGAAGAACACAAAAGAATAGTTTAAAAGAAAACGATTCATAATTTATATCAGAAACAACTATTGATCTGGCATTGAGCGCATTTTATTAATGAAAAATTGACTATTTAATTAATTGTCCCAAATATTCGTCAAGACATTTATTATACTTCAATATTTATGAACAAAATTTGAAATAAGAAACGTTTCAAAATTATAAAAGATTGTTGTGTATTATAATTTTAAATACAAAAATAGCTTTTACATTGAAAATATTAGATATAAAAATATTTTAATCCCGAGAAACGCCGGAGATAACAGCTAAGGAGCCACAATGTTCACTAGAAGCAATCTAGTTCTGTAGAAAACAATTAACTAGTTTCTAGTGATCAGTGAAAATCTTAAACCATCCTAAAGCAAAATTCAATAAATTTGGTGTGCTTGAATTGTACAAATGCTTGCGGTTAGGTTTAGAAAAATCAAATAATTTCCATATTAATTTACATTTACAATTTCTTGGAAAAGTAATCACTGGTACCAAAATTGCCTCCCAAAATAGGGACTCTGTTATCAGAATATAAGCGCCTAAGATTTGGGAAACGACGTTAAATTTATCGTTTAACTTGCTTTATTTCATAGAACCTAGTACGGTTTAAATTATGTAATACATGTATGCACATACTATTTCAAAGCAGTCGGCACAAGTTGCAAATAATACGCTTTCATGTCATATCCATTTATGTTTCTGCGAATAAATTTGCACGTTTGATGATATTGTCACGATGTGATCGGAAGAATTTACTGGATACGCTTAATAAACAGACAGATTTATTAGAGTCAAAGCAACTCGTAACATCACAAGACAGAGAACAACCCCATTACTGATGGGACTCAGTATTTATACACACATAGAATATTCGAGAAACATCCACCAAACATGTTTAAAGAAATATCTAGAATTTTCCAGAACCTGAACAAACACTAAATAACATTTTAAATTAAAAATCCAAGTCCTTCGATAGACTGCCATGGCCGGGACTCGAACCACGGACGGCCGGTTTCGTAGTCCAGTGCTCTGCCCACCAAGCCACAGTGAACGTTGGTGAGATTGCTTTGGGTGGCAATATTTTTAAATTTTCCCGCCGTGCTATCCTCAATGACTACCCGAATTTCATTCTAGAGAGGAAAAATCCAATATGGCACGGATCCGTACACTTCCGGCATCAGTTATTTTTCCGCCCCTGGTAGTCGGAATACATTTTGCAAATGACAAAGCATTATAGTGCTTTTTGAGTCAAATGTACCTCTAGTGCACGATTCAGCTGTCAAACAGTCTTGCTCAAGATCCTTCAAAGTATAAACCCGTTGACAAAGTGCCGTAAAAAATGTCGTTCCGTTTTAAGCAATCATTTTGTAATCTAGAATACAAGTTCATGATATGTGTGTTGGGTAGAGGTAAATCTACTGTTCAGAGACAAAGGCTGCTTACACTTTTGCCCATCGAAATCATCTAGCAGTGAAGTACAATTTCGTTCAATGGGATATAGTCCCACACGTTTTTCAATTTATAGCCGAGTTATGGAAACAATACCTATTTATCATTTTGAAGTCATTCTATTTTCAAGGTGTTTTATTAACACATAAGGGTTTATTGTCTTCTTTTGCTTTTGTTGATTCTGTTTTGGAATTGCAGCAGAAGTATTCTTGTCTGGTACATCCAAGGTTGACCGAAGTATAAAAATAGAATCGATTTGACCTTTTTTGAAGAATCGAATACGATTAGCCTTTCAAAATTGTGGAAAACGAATAAAACGATTCATTTCCTTCTGTTCCGGAAAATAACGGTAAAAAAATATGTATCTAAGAGTATTTATGAAACATTTCCAAGTATGCAATTGTGCCGTTTTTTCTGATTTCTAGAATTTATTCAAATAAATATTTGACATAAATACCAACAGGAGTGAAACTCGTTATTTTTGTGATTCAATAACAAAGCAGACATTTTTATTTTACTAAAAAAGGATTATTGTTGCCTTGTGGTTGTTGTCTCAGCTTCGGTACAGGAAGATCGCGGGTTTGAAATGCGAGTCCACACAAGAGCACTGTACTGATTTGCAATGGGAGGCCGTGGTTGCCTAGTGGTTAGGTTTCGACTTCGGGCCGGACGCTTCCAGGACCAAACCAGACCCACTAAAGATCCGTCGTGTATTGTTGAGCTTGTTGCACGTTAAATCATATGTAGGAGGTCAAACATCTTCCCGTTGGAGTGGAAGTTTGGAGAGGGGGATGCCAGCTCATGTGTCCTCCTCGTCATCTGACCGCGGTTCAAAATTACTGGGTGAGTCGATAAATGGTCTTAGTGTTGCTTCAAAATGAAACATTAATATAACTAAACTAAACTAAACTAAACTAAACTAAACTAAACTAAACTAAACTAAACTAAACTAAACTAAACTAAACTAAACTAAACTAAACTAAACAGAATTGCAATGTTTGTCTCAAATTAGTCTTCACGTAAGAGGACAATGTACAGTGTCAGAATTAATCAAATAACATAGAATATCAAAAGTTTTTTTATTGCGATCAAAGGCAACAGACTCCAAACTTATGTTATGATTATAAACAAAAAAAATATGAAAGATGCCATCAAAATGAACATTTTTAAAGATTATAAGCCTGTTTTTGAATACCACAAAAAAATATATGAAATTTAAAGTCTTTTTTTACTAAAACCTTATTTATAAATATAACTAATAGCATAATTGGAATGAAAGCTCTAGAGATTTTTAGGAAAATATTTACTCAAACATTTTAAGATTATATTAGAAATCAGGGTCTTACAATTTTTAAAACTGGAAATAATTATTAACAGTATCGATGATAAAAAAATGTAATAATTTCTTTTGAAGATGAATGAGCATCAATTCATACAACTTATGAAATCCCATATGAAACTTAAAATTGTGATTTAGTATAAAGAATGTACATGAATTCTTTCAATGAAAAAAAGAGGGGATATATTACACAGTAAAGCAATGTCTGTCATAGAACCTAGGGAACAATATTTCTCATAAAGCATAATCCACTCTTACGGGAAACAAAAATAGTGTTAAGCACCCAGGTAAACTGAATGGACGACCACGCAGATAATACAGCGTCGTCTTTCAGGCAGAAGTCACTAAGTCAAAACTATAGTTTCGAGATGTGGTCAGTTTGAACTTAATTAATTTTTAGTCGTTATGATAAATAGTAAAATCTCTTTTACAGATTTTTACTCCTACGGTTGATTTACTGATGTTTAGATAACAGATTTCTATCACGAAATAATCAATTGAAAATTCTAATTTACTGCCGTAGTCAGTTAAAAGGTTTCTGTGGACTAAGTGACTTCTGCCTGAACGACGACAGTAGGTTCTGATATCTGAGCAAAATAGCCCCCCATTACGAAGCAGTCCATGCACAGACCCCTTCCGAAGGAGGTACGTCCCGTCACCGGTGATAGGCCCGTTAAACAGGCAACACCACCATTATTGTACCCTCAAGGGAAGTAAAAGCCAGCATACTGATTCTCATCTCCCCATATTTGAGAATTCCGCTCCCCGTGGAATGGAAATATAAAGAAAAGAAAATTTCACTCCTCTTCTGCCATTTCCACCTCCACTTTTATAAGGGTTGGAGCTAGGAGGGAAAAAAAGGGGGAAGGAGAATGCAACTGAAGCTAGCTTTGAGTTTGAGAGTGTCACATTCTTACTTTAAAAGGCAATGGAAGTTATGAGTTGAAATTCACTTTTTAGCCTCTAACTTCTGAGGGATTGCAGCTATCGGAAAACGTTTAAAATCAAAGTTGTTCTTTATAATGAGGTGATATAATTCGCCGAAGTTAAATTATCTTTCTATCTTCAATAGTAAGAGAGTTACGGAGAAAAGAAACTTTACCCACACGCACACACAATTTCTACCCTCTTTGAGTCCCTCTACGAACTCGATCGAAACTTGTGCCCTCTCCACAACATTATTTAAACAATATAAATATACATATAGGGGAGAGGGGGTAAAACATATGACCCTTGATTCTGACGCTATTATTTTTCCTATCCAGCAGACAGATACTGAATTACACTCGACTAGTTAAGAAAAAGGAACAGTCATAGTGGCGTGTTGTAGCTGTTGAATTCACTGCATCTGTGAGGGTTTATTTGTTTTAAGACGTCATCTCTCTAATGTCCTTTTGATTTTAAACTATCCTTACTTAAAAATCATACAGTTATAAAAACTATATTTAGCCCAGCTTATTATGCGTTAACTAAGGATTTATACCCTATCAAACAATAAGGATTTACGCCAACAATTGCGCAGTTCTATTTCGTTTTTATAATATCTGCACTCGGGGTAAAACCGGGTACGAAAAGTAGCGTATGGCAGGGAAAGTCAGTTTTGATGATTCTTCCGATTAAGACGATAAAAACGCATCAGTCATTGATTGTTTAAATTTTAATAATGTATTTTCTAATTTAAATAAAGAAGAAGGGTTAATCCAATGTAAACACTGTCTTAGCTGTGCCCACGAAAGCTGCAGTGGCGCGGAGGAAGAAGACAACTGCTTTACATGTGAATTTTGTAACTAATATTCGTAAATTGTCATATAAAGTAAAAATGATTGCAATTTTTCCACTGAAAATCGAGTTTTCCTAATTTTCCATAACGTTGACATGTGTACCCGTCTGGCACATTGCAACAGGTAGCGATCGTCTGCCGTTGTGGTGATTCTCCCGCATCCAGACCCACGTCTTCTACTGGCGTTTTGTTCCCTTTGGTAATGGTTCCACAGCTTATGGATGACACTACGATGCACATTCAGCTCTCTGGCAACAGCAGATTGTCTTGCACCAGCTTGCAACATACTGACATCCCTCAACGCATCTCATCGTGAAAATGGTTTCTTCTACTCATGCTTTCCGCTTTGACTATCTCGGATTCCGCGTAACTATCGCTGCTTGCGAACTGAAGCGTAGATCCGGCAAGCCCCTTTTTAAGGCCTTGGGGGGTGACCGCGGGATTGCGTTTTATGCTAATTTTGGTTGCCTATTTCATTCGGCGATGCAACCTCTACTTCATATTTAAATTGTGTGTTTTAATTCACCGTTTTGCATGTTTACCGCGTCTTTTCGTGTTTGTTGCTTATTTTTTGAGCAGGAGTGTAGTTGCACATTTTGTACCGTTATGTGCATCATATATATGTGTATTTCTAAGCATTCATCATAATTGCAAACACTGTACTTTCTTTTATTTCATGGTGTTGCGAATAAATTTGTATCCCAAGTGGCGTTTTTAGATTCGTGTCGCCCATTTGGATTTTCACCCTGTAACTTTGCGTTGCTTAGATGAACCCTATGATTTGTTACTAATATTAGAAATGTCAATGCGGCTTGTATGGTTAGTCGAATAAAGTAGCTCTAGATCTTAGGAACATGCAGGAGCATAGTTGATCTTAATTTACAGCTTTATTATTTGTTGAAATTTCACAGATGGGAAATCTTTGGTACATGCGGACAGATATATGCATGGTTACTTTCTATTCCAAAACGAGCAATAATTACTGTTTGAAATTATGTGATTCTTTATACAGTAGGAGAGAGTGGGATAAAACCGGGTATCTTTATTCTGGCCTATTTAGTTCTCCTTTCTAGCGGATTCTGAATTAAACTCCAATAGTCAAGAAAGAAGAAACAGTCATAGAGGTCGTGTTGCTGTTGTTGAATTCGCTGTGTCTCTGAAGGTGTATTTGTTTTTAGACGTCAACTCTCTAATGTTCTTTTGTTTTTAAACTATCCTTATTTAATAATTATTACAGTTATAAAAATTATATTTAGTTCAGTTTATTATATGTTTACTAAGGATTTATATCTTATCAAACAATAAGAATTTAGTCCAATAGCAGCACGGTTCTATTTCATTTTTTATAATATCTGCACTCGGGGTAAATCCGGATGTGCCAAGTGGCGTAAGAACGGGCCAGAAATTATTGATGATTCTTCTGATGAAGATGATAAAAACACATCAGACCTTGATTGTTTATATTTTAGTTACGTTTTTCCTAATTTAAATACACGTGAAGGGTGGATCCAATATAAAAACTGTCATAGCTGGGCCCACGAAAGCTGCAGTGGCGTGGAGGAAGAAGACAACTGCCTTTAATGTTAATTTTGTAACTAATATTCTTAAATTATCATATAAAATATAGATGTCCATAAAGTTAATATGTGTACCCGGTTTTATCCCACTTGTGGAGTAAAACCGGGTGATTTCACTTTTTTAAAATAAAAATATCATTGATAAAAAGTAATGAAACTATGACTTTTCTTGAAAGATATATTGTACTCCGATAAACAATGAATATTGTAATAAAAGTTGACAAGCTCTATGTCGAATAGTTTAGCTCCAACAGGCCTTCGAGCCTTAGGTACCGGGTTTTATCCCACTTTCCCCCGATTTGTATACTTATTTATTCCCCAGTTCGACTGGAGTGTGCAATATTTTCATAAAAATTTGGTATAGAAAACCTGACAAGACAGGATGTTGAACAAGGATATGAGGTTTCCGTCAAATCTGAGAATGTTAATGTATATTTATATGACAACTTTAACAATATCTACATATTTTACAGTCGTTGCATTTTCCTTGTGAAACAATGTAAATAATCCAGAATTATTGCAACTGAGAGATCCTTCTAGAAATGAAGGTTTCCAAATGTAGTTATGATTAAAAAAGGACATTTCTAACAATCATAGAGACTTTATGTAAGAAAAAGAAACATCCGAATAATCCCTATTCTTGATGTAAAACTAATGTTACGAATGGAATCTCTTCGGCAGTTCTTATCTATACATAAGAACTAAAACACCCTTCTCAATCCGAAATTCTCAACCATAGGCTAGAGATACCACTGTTTCAGCCTTTAAAGCAAGTAAAAGAATTCTGGGGCTTCAAATGTCACCATCTGACTAAGAGAAGACAATGCCTTCTAGTAATAAAAAATATACTTAAGTAGGTTTTTCACGTGATTCTTTAAGTAGTAGAACAAGTACTGGGGTAGCGAACAATGAAATGATGCGAAATAACTATAAGAACAATGTCTCACCCATTGTTTGCTCGCAGACGAAAAAGCGATATCAAAAGATTGATATGTCTCCGGAATAAACATTTCATCCGAGTTTTCAGTAACAATCAAGAAGAAGAAATTATATTTGGATTCGGAAACAGAGATGATCCGATACATTTCACCTATCTTTATAAGTCATTGAAAAGAAATTTATAATGCTTTAGAGTAAAGTAAAACACAAACTATATTATTCAGTGTGTGGTTTCTATTTCATTTGAAATAAGTGAAAGCACACTTCTACAACTAAATAAAAAATCTATCACATTAATTCGTTTTCCTTTATCTCTGAATATGCTAAGAACATCTATTAATTAGAATAGTCTATTTAGGAACAGATCACGTGACTCGACTCCGACGGATTTCATGGGAACCAGGCCCAAATACACCACAGATCTTTCTGATGAAATCGGGCCTCGAATCCATGTCCGAAATTGGTTCCGAAATAAACAGTGTGCCATCAGACCACCGCCGTCCTATGATTAACGAGCAAATATAGATGCGAGTTTAATAATGAACTATCGTTGAAACATTAAGTAAGATTTATGAATCAAGCCGTTCAGACTTACAAGATTTTAGAAGAATTATAATCTATTACGTCAACTGATATGTTGAAGATTCTTTCCGGTTAAATCATATTTTGGCTTCAAATATACAATTCCCATGATCAATTTGTAGATATATGAATTAGTTGAGTAACAAACATGGAATTAAATAAAATTGCGCATCACATTATTAAAAAATTTTCAATGAGATTACACTTTTATTATATAAGCGTTTAAATTTCTATTTCCTACATTTTTAGTCACTTCGCAAATGAGTTTTAACCCTGCAACCTTGGTTGATTTTTAAAAACCGCTGACTATTTTTGAATGCTTTTTAGTTGAAACAATTGATTTGATTTCTACTTCACACAAGGCAAGAGATTGGATTTGTGATCTCGAACTCAAACCAAATGTTAAGAGTTAATAATTGTAAATAAGAAATTCATACTTTTTGTATTATAACTTTATTTTGTCAAGAAATGTTTCCAAAAATAAAAAACAAACAAATCAATCAGCATTAGTTCTTCGAAAATAGAAATAGATCTGTCACAACTTTTACATACAAAAAACCAGTTCAAAATGCACCGCTTAGTGAATTTATCGAAACTGCCATCAAGATACATCTCGACTAGGAAGGAATGCTAAGTTTAAATAATTATCTATGATTTGGCTGCACTGATGAAACGATTAAAAGGCTCTGAGTTATCATGGCTTAGTAATCCCGATTACAAAATGAGATTAGGGATGGATAGAAATAACTCTTTCACGATAGCATCTGAAAATTTAATTGCACACGCATGTAATACAAATGTTGCAAGGGAGCGTTTAATATACGGGAAAAGGTTTGATTTTACATTTTTTAACTATTCATTTTTTTCGTTGCTTTAAAATGAGAAAATATGGGTGCTGCTGAATGAAATTTTGGCTCCACCTTGGCGTATTATAGAATTATTGGCGCACGTTGTCATAAGTATTCAGTCTGGCGACAAATAGCAAGTTTTTAGAAAGGATAGTTGGTCTTAAGAAGAGGCCACTAACTTCAAAATGAAGAGTTCATCGTAGCTGAAGAAAGAAATTTCAACTACAGTGGCGTAGCAAGGTTAAGTGGCGCCCCGGGCGTAGTATTTTTTCTTTCCCATCGACATGTTATGCACTGTAAAAGTGTTGTAATACATCTACTACTATTTTTTCTTCATGGCGACACTAAAGTTTGGTGCCTGGGGCATCCATTCTGCATCCTCCCATTGCTACGCTATTGGTCAAATGGAATAAAGAAACTAGTGTTTTTTTATTATTTTTTCTTTGATACAAACTTTATTAATTACATGCCTGTAATAACGAAAGTGGTGGTGTGGGGGAAGAACTGTCAAATTGAAATCCATTCATGCTCAACATTAGTTTAATTTCCGAACCCATTGCATACTTCACAGGAGAAAAAGGATGTGACTTAAGAGAACCGTGCCTTCCAATGTGCAGTGGTGGTGACCTAATCCCACTTGATCTAAAATACCTAGCGAATTCCACAAATCAAGGACTCATGATGAAGAGGAAGTTGGTCTGTCGGCCAAATCGACCTTGGAGGACCTGAAATAGAAGTATGAGTTAACTCCAATACATGGCAGAAGACTGCCTTCCTGGAGGAATTTCTGGGGAAACTGGACTACATTTGTGTTTCGTTTGGTGGGAAACCTTCAAACTTTCCTACAACAAGGAATTTGTTGCAAAGCGCACATCTAACTATCTATGTTTTAATAAATGCTGGTTAAGAGTATAACCAGAGAATAGAAACCATAACGTTTTTCCTCTGATTCATGTTTCTCAGCCATTCCAACCCATTAGAACATTGGTGGGTTGGATAGTTTTATTGCTCATGAGGAAGAAAAGAACAGACAACAACATGAGTTGTCGAAATGAGCCACAAATCTTATCTTCCAATGGCATGTGAAAACACTGATACTCTTTCCTGTTTCGTTGCTGAAATCCCTGCTTCAAAAAATATCTTGAGACTTCATCTGTCCTTAATTTAAAGATTAAGCGTGTGTATTGCGCTAAGGTTCACTATAAATTGATATCTGGAGCCATAATCTTACTTACATGAATATAAATCAATATCTTAAAGACTTTTGATGGAAGTGAACCAAAAGAAATAGTATACATATCGTTGTTTCCCTTCTTTACTCTTTTCAAAGCAATATAACATTAATATGCAGCTATCTTACTTTCAAATCCAACTGAGATTTATGAAGATCTGTTATTATTTAAAAAGAGAAAAAATATCCCAGTTCTTTTGGCACGATCAACAGTCGCTAAAAACTGTTTAAATAACTGGACCTTCCTCCTTCAAACGACTTTGTTAATTTCACTTACTAAAAATTGAGGAAATAATAGACGGAACACAATTGCCAAAAATGACTCATGTGACCTTGCACCGGAACTTCCTATACCTATTTACGGAAGGATTCATCAAACATCTTAGATTACATCTGAAGATAGTACTCAAGTTTTGCAATCAATATGAATCATAGTGCTATGAGTTAAGAAAGAATTCGCCTGATGTCTCTCAAACAATTAAGATAATAATGAAGTTTGGATGAAGATTTATTATATTTCGGGACTTGGGGTTAATGAATCATAGCACTATGATTCATTAAGTAATTTATACTATATCGTCTATATTAACTTTATGAAATGAGTTTCCAAAGTTATAACTAAAAAGAAATTTGAAATTTATTATTATACTAGTAATTGACACTTTTAAACTTGGCCAAAAAGTATTTGTAAATTAAAAAAGGAATAAATAATAAGATTTGTTTTTGTATGCCAAATACTTCCGGAATCAAACTTTTTAATAAATGTATTTACTAATAAAACTACTTAATGAAGAATCATAGTACGAAGTGATTTTAAATAGCAGTTTAAATAGAAAAAAACTCGTATTGGATTTACTTTCTTTTGTTTGATAGTTAAATTATGCTTTGATGGTTCAAATTCTGAGTCAGTATAAACCAAATTTTTGTTTTATTCGTCATTACTGCCCAAGTGGATGTTCTTTTACAATAGCTGATTCTAGGAATATCGTTTATTACACATAGATATTTTTCGACGAAAATTTTCAATAATCAAATGTGTAAATCTCAGAGCCGTCTTACCCAATGGGCTGACAGCGTTGTAGCCCAGGGGTTCCATTGATCCAAAGATTTACAATGAATTAATTTTTATTGTAAAAATTTAAGACCCTAACAATTTACAATACTGATTTTATTTTAATTTCAAAACAAAAATTTAATTAAATTATAATTTTAAATAAGTTAGAAGAAAAAAAATATGATTAAGGCTTGTAACTAGACAATAATCGATTTTGTAATGTTAGGTCAGCATGTAAATCTCATACTATAAATTAAAATGCATATTTTTGTAACAATTAAATAAGCAATTCCAAAAATGTTTAATAAATTACAAAGTGCTTATAAAGTTTTGTTACATTAATTTAAAAATTAAGTATATTATTGTATTTTTGGATTTAATAAATATATAGAAGCGAATCGAAAAAATACTTTTTATATAATGTAGCCTTTAAATTTAATGATGTTTATCTTCAGGGGTGACGGAAGCTGGCTTACAAAATCCCATTTGAAAAGGTGCTGGTGCTGACATGCAAAATTGAAGGCGTTAATCGGGGAACAGGTGACTTTTTCCCTCAATTATTTTATAAGGCAGGAATTTTCATTGGTTCATATGCGCTCAAGTTCCTAGTTACGGTTCTAATGGGGCTACAAATTACTCAAGTCCAATGCGATTAGATTTGTTAAAACGGCCCTTGTAAATCCCTTAATATTTCTATTTAAAAGTTTATATAATTAGCTATACTTAATCCTAAATCAGCTAAACAAAAAATTAACCTTTCTGCAAAGAGCATTTAGCAACATTCTATGTGTTACTAAAATACTAGAGAAGTGTTTCCCAACGTGGGGCCCATGCCCCACATGGATTCAATTTTATTGTCAAGGGGGGCAATTCAAAAATGGATTCGTCCAGAGTTTAAAAGCAACCGTCTACTGTGATTTAACAACTATATATATAAACTGTTAGATAGAAACGGTACATTTCTCTTTAGTATCTACTCGCTGAATAATTTTCAAAAATATATATTTATATAAAATTAATTCCCGCAACCTTTTAAAAAATGGTGAAATTACAAAAAAATTATTTCGTACATGAATTTCAGTACTCCATTTATGTGTTTGGAAATTAACTTACTGTTTCTCTCAATAATATCTTATTGATTTCTTCCTAAAACCTGGCATTTAAGTTTCTTCAGAGAACGATTCAATTTTTGAATATTAAAGATTATATATATGTTAAATAGGGGGCATAAGAATTTTAGAAAGGCTTAGGTGGGGCATGGCATAAAAAGGTTGGGAAACATTGTACTAGAGCTAGGCAATAAATCTCGTAACGTAAAAACTGTGTGAAAATAAGAAAATATTTGCAGATCAAAAGCTTATGTTTTAGCTATAAAAATAGGGCTCGTTTCAAGTATTTCAATGATATTTTTCAACAAAATCTAAATTTTTAAATTTAAATTTCCTATAGTTGACTACTAGTACATTTGCACAGTACAGTAAAAGATATTTATTAACATCTTTCTTCTGGGCATTGATTTCCAATCTGTGAAAAAAAATGACAGGAATGAGGTGCAAAGATTTGCTAGAACGACAAAAAAAATAAACAATAAAAAAAAACATAATTATTAAACCGAAAATAAGAAAAAAATCTTTTAATACAAAAACAAAAAAAACATTTCAAAAATTGATAAATACTTAGGTTTAATTGAAAATTCAACAAAAATTTTGGGAAAATGTTTGGAGGGATCGCTTAAAAATTGATGCGCTATGACATTATTTTTTTAAAAAATTACGCTAAATGAAATATAAAAATATGAAAGGAAAACAAATAGAATATAAGGAAATTCATTACGTTTTCTAAAATTCGTTGGTGGGGGAGGTGACAAAATTCAGCAAAAATGGTTGTATAAGGGAAAGGGTGCTTGATTTAAAATTGAGGAACATTAAGAATGACAAGACAAAAAGAAGCAAAAATACGAAGAAAAGCATTATATTTTCAAAAATTCGTTGAGATGGAGCGAGAAAATTCAGCAACTATCGTTGGAAAAGGGGAGGGAGCTCGGTAAAAATTGATTTTTAAAGCTGGGATTCAAATAGCTGCTTTACAGATTTTAATCTTTTATCATATGCAATTATTTGAAGCGCTTTGACTGCACATATTTTCATAAAACCACGGCTAATTACAGAGAAGTTATAAACCCAAAAAAATTTCTGTGAATTCGCATACACTCTGATGAACTACTGTTTTTCTAGGAATCTATTATTTCCATTCCCCTATCAAACAATGGTTTCCCACGTGTCTTGCGCAAACTCATTTATTTTAACCCCCATAATTTATCTGCCTCCTGGCAACGAAATGCAAGGGAGATAAATTCGACACTTGATGAAAGAAGACGAGCCGGCAAAAAAATAAACTTCGGGTATAAACCACAGTCACACAGCCAGACAAAGGAGTTGATGAAGTATGACAGAGTTAATGACGCAATATCTTGGGGTTAAAATTTCCTTTAATCGAAACACACAGAGTAAGTGTACCGGGTACATTATTCCTTTCTTGGGAATGCGTCATTTCAATAAAAAATAGACAAAAGTTATCAAGTGAATCCACTTTTTTGCGACGCTCAACTTTGTTATTTTCTCCCGAAAGTGCTTTCACAATTGTCTGAACATGTATAATGAACATGGAAACGGAGAACAATAAGAAAAGGGATTCTATTATTTTCTAGAAATATTAGTGGCTCCGCCGCGTCTACGTCTGATTTCTATATATAAGGTAAAAAACATATGTGTTTATACCGCAACAATATATATAATTAAATAAGAGAGAATTAAAAATGTAATTTTTGAAACAATGAATGAAATAAAACTACAAAACGTGTTAAATGTGCCAAAGTTCATAAAAAAATCATAATAATTTGCATTTGTGTCCCGTGATGAACAGTAAAACTTGGCATCTGCTAATGTGTAAAGCACAATGAATTTATAAAGTAGAACCCCGGAAGTCCAAACCCCGATAATCCGAACATCTTTTTTTAATTTTCTAAAAAATATTTACTGAAAAATGAAGGAAAAATAACAATAACGAATCAGAAACATTGTTAATGTTTATTCCTAACTTAAAAGAAGTGTTAGAAGTGGTCTTTAAGAATGAATACAGCACCTCAATTAATAGAAACAAACTCAGATATCTTCTTCTTACCCTCAACTTGTTTGCCACTGTACCGTGCGAATCGCCGCGTGCTCTTTCTGTACGCTTTCACACAGCACCCAGAGTCAATACCCTACTGCATTTGGTATATCAAGAGTATTTTACTGAATTTCCCGTAATCCGAACAATTAGTTCTAATCACTAATCTCAATTAGTTAGGATTCCCGGGGTTCTACTGTAATCAAATATGGGTATTTTCTTATTATTTTACCGATATAATATTCTATTACGTATATATTTTTAGGGCTGAGTGGTCCAGAATGTAAAGTCTCAGCAGGGCCGGTGCGAGGGTATCTGGCGCCATAGGCAAAGAAATATTTATGCTATTATGCTATATGTTAGGATTCCCGGGGTTCTACTGTATCCTGGGGGGGGGGGGGCAGCGCTTAATCCTTAATTCCAGAGGGGATCCTCCTGAGAGATCCCCTCTGTATTCCTTGGGGCAAGGAAAAAAGGGGTGTGAGATCGGAAATCTTAGTTTCTTATCTTTAATTTCTAGCTCAGGTGGTTTCTAAAATGACCTAAAATTTCACTCTCTGTGAGATTGGGCGGGGTGGGGGGATTATTGTCATTTATTTTTCTGTTGTTCTACTAATCAGAATCGTGTTCAGATGATGAAGACGACATCTGATCCAACAATCGTTCTCTGAACTTTCACACCACAACAACGGGAAGACGAGCATCAGACCCCCCTATGTGTGGGAACCCGCAAACCTCTCATACTGAAGGTAAGATTAAAAACGAATGCGTAATTTTTCCATCATTTTAATAAATCATTGCTCGCATCATTTGTCCGTCATTCTAAGGTGCGATGGTAGAGAAAAAACATTTGAATTAGTTCAGTCGAATTAAGTTCTTTTTTCATGGAATTACTTAGTGAAAGTCGCATTTATCCAGGTCTCAAATTTTTTATGCTGTGATTTTCATTTGATTTCATATTTTCAAAGCATTTGGAAAAACAAAATTTAGGACTGTTCACCTAATTTTTATAATTACTTCCGCGATTCTTTCTAATCTATGCCTAATTGTGAGAATTTCAGACCAGAATAAAACGCACTTCCTCTAAAAGACTTTCTTCAGCACTTCATTAAGCGGATGGAATGGCATGTAAAAGAGATACGTTTTGAAGTTACTAAAAAAATTCATTGAAAATACATTTTGCTAGAATAGGGATTCTTAACCTCTGATAAGCGTTTTTTAATTAATCAGGGGGAGCGTTCTTTCCTCGACTCCTCATACATTTACACAATATGGCGCGTTTTGTGTTTAGCTTCGTAGTATAATGAAGAAAAACCAGTATTCATTTTGTACCTCTTACCTGCAAGCCCGAAATTTTTTTAAAATTCAGTTTAGTTATATTAACGTCCCATTTTGTAGCGGCACGAGGGCTATTTTGGGACGGACCTCGTAATTTTGAACCACAGTCAGATGACGAGGACGACACCTGAACTGGCACCCCCTCTCCAAACTTCCACACCACACCAGCGGGAGGACGTTTAACCCTCTTATGTAGGATTTAGCGTGCAACAGGCCCAATACACAATGGATTGCAGTGGAATCAGGTTTTGAACCTGAAACCCTGTGTCTCCGAGGCCGACAAAGGCCACCGTGGCCTTAAACTAAACCAAATTTTTTTTTATAAATCCACAGTTTTGGAATAAAAATCGCATACTAAAATTCATCCATCTAGCTTGTTGTGTTTATGAGTTGTCACGATGAAATACTTACTAATTGATAAATTAGCTCAACGTCCGACAGTTTACAAGTTTTAGTTCAAATTATGGCACATATTTCTAATTTAGGTGATAAAACTACATGCCAAATTTCATCTACTTAGCTAGTTGCGATTTGAATTACATTGCTCACATGCACGCGAACAGATTAACAGACAGACTTTCCATCGACAGATTTCGTCCAAAATTTGACACAGATATACAAGTGTGGTGCAAAGCCCACATACCAAATTCCATTTGTCTAGCTTATTCCATTTATGAGTTCACAGCATGAACATGTCATTTTCACACACAGACACGTATAACTCCAAAAATATTTTTTTCCAACTCTTAGTCTCCGAAAGGTTTCTAGAGGCCGAGGTGGCCTAAGTGGTAAGGTCCCGACTTCAAGGCCAGAAGATTCTAGGTTCGAAACCCGATTCCACTGAAGATCCGTCGTGTATTGGACCTGTTGCGCATTAAATCATACGTAGGGGGACAATGGTTCTCCCGTTGGTGTGGTGCAACACAACCCACCCCGAGCAGCCCACCCTACTGGCCTTTTAAGGCATTAAAAGGCCGGAGGGAAAGAGAACCGACCAGCAGTAGCAGGAGGACGCAAGCCCCACTCGCATACTACACCCCGCAACATGGGTGGAAATTAAATACATATAAAACATATATAAAAGTTTCATATTACAAGGAATCACCCGGCCATGGGGTCACAATACAAATAACAGCATATGGAGTGAAACCTATTTACTAATACAAATTTACCATGGCCGGGGAGAAACAAATAATACATTCCTAATTTTAATTACCAATGGCATTCCACCCATAAAATACATATGTGAGATGCAGCGCAAATACAAAAAGTTGATGTGGTTCGGAAGTTTGGAGACGGGTGTGCCAGCTCAGGTGTTGCCCTCGTCATCTGACCGGAGTTCAAAATTACGAGGTGCGTCCAAAATAGCCCTCGTGTTGCTTCAGAACTTGACGTTAATGTAACTAAATTAAACCGAAAGGTTTTTAACTTGGAGATTCATCAAAATCTCGAGATCAATTTTCTTGACGATTACAATACTTTCTCTTTGTATACTTCAGATACGAGAAAATAAAAAAAAGAATTAGAATGTCAATCTCACAGTAAGTCTCCGTTTGTGTAATGTGGAAGTTTGGAGAGGGATGCCAGCTCAGGTGTAATCCTCGTCATCTGACCGCGGTTCAAAATTAAGAGGTCAGTCACAAAATAGCCCTAGTGTTGCTTCAAAACGGATCGTTAATATAACTAAACTAACTCACAATAAATAATCACATGTAACAAACACAAAACATATTTTGATAATAAACATTTAAGGTATGAAAATGAGAGGAACATTTAAAATTAGCATTCAAAGTTTAACCTGAAATTCACAATTTCAGAATTGTTTGGGTTGAAAAACGGAACAAACTATTTCTTGAATTCGAGCTTCAGAACTCAGACAAAAATAATAAAAAATGTTGTACCACAGGTTGACATTGTCGTTGTCTAGTTTTAATTAAAACTACGAAATACTTCAATTGAAAAAAAAGTTTGTTAATTCAATAAATCAAGTCGGGTCAGTCTTTTTATTTCAGCTTGACACACATCACAGCAGTTGCATTTTCTTACAGGAAATTGATCATCAGAGTGGAAAATGGCAGAAGTAAGGATTTGGAACATTAAATTGGTTTCCGATAAGAATATAACCGAAGCAAAAAATAATTTTTCCTCGAATTTTAATGAAAGATTTTTTTTTGCTTGTTTCTGTAAAATTTGCTTTTTTCACTTTAATTGTAAATTATTCGCTTGTGAGCTATTGAGAAACGTCGTTAATAATACTACACCAACAGTTGAAATTACATATTAACTATTGATATTAAATCATTGGGATAAAACCCTCCGGGAGGCACCATAATTTCTTCGATGATTGGACACCGGATAAGTAAACGAATTCTAGTTTCCCTGGTGGGTAAAGTAATAGTGTGGGGCTGAGTTACATCCACGCCGATGACGGGACGTACCTCCTTCGGGAAGGGTTGGGCCGTGGCCAATGATGGCTATTAGGACTGAGACCTGAATTTCCGAATGCTGTCGTGGCGACCCTTCTTCACTTGACCGCTGGTGCCTATGCCGCGCGGGGGCAACTACTTTGTGGCTTACCAGTAGTTGACACCCCAAATATGGCACGTCAGCATTTATTATTTAAAAGCCGAATACAGTAGAAACCCGGAAATCCGAACACCTTTTTCTAATGTTCTGAAAAGTTTTTACTGAAAAATGAAGAAAAAATAACAATTACGAATCAGAACAAAGAACAATAAGAAAATTGAATTCTATTATTTTCTAGAAATATTTGTGGCTCCGCCGCGTCTACGCCTGATTTCCATATATATGAGGTAAAAAAACATATATATTTATTCAACAACTATATATAATTAAATTAGAGAGAATTAAAAATGTAATTTTTTAGACAATGAATAAAATAAAACTACAAAATGTGTTAAATGTTCCAAAGTTCATAAAAAAACCCGTAATAATTTGCATTTATGTCCCGTGATGAACAGTAAAACTTGGCATTTGCTAATGTGTAAAGCGCAATGAATTTATAAAGTAGAGCCCCGGAAATCCCAACCCCCGGTAATCAGAAATTCCGGATAATCCGATCTTTTTTATAATATTCTGAAAAATTTTACTGAAAAATGAAGTAAAAATAACTATTACGAATCAGAAACAAAGCTAATGTTTATTCCTAACTTAAAAGAAGTATTTGAAGTGGTCTTTAAGAATGAATACAGCACCTCAATTAATAGAAACAAACTCAGATATCTTCTTTTTACCCTCAACTTGTTTGCCACTGTACCGTGCGAATCGCCGCGTGCTCTTTCCGTACGCTCTCACAGAGCAGCCAGAATCAATACTCTACTGCATTTTGTATATCAAGAGTATTTTACCGAATTTCCCGTAATCCGAAAAGAGGTTAGTCTCAATTAGTTAGGATTCCCGGAGTTCTACTGTAATCAAATATGGGTATTTTCTTAATATTTTACCGATATAATATTCTATTACGTATATATTTTTAGGGCTGAGTGGTCCAGAATGTAAAGTCTCGGCAGGGCCGGTGCGAGGGTATCTGGCGCCCCTAGGCAAAGAAATATTTATGCGCCCCTTACAATGCATGTATAGCCAAAAAGAGCCAAATATCTGGATGCCAGAGGTAAACTATCGTAAATAACAATTTTAACATTTTACAAGATAGCCAAATGGAGTTCCAGATCTCAATGTATTGAAATGGGCAGTTTATTTTTTGAGAGCGGTTATCTTTTGTTATTTTCGACCTACAGTTACAATACTTTGGTAATCCGAAGCTGCTGGATGCGGGATAATTCAAATGCGATAAAAGCATCAAAATTGGACGTAAGATAGTTTACGTGTCAGGCACAGATATATACAGATTTGATACATTTAAATTGCGCAAAAGGGTAAAGGAATTTTCAGTGACATTTACTAATAATTCATTAATATACGTTTACAATATATGCTGCAATTCAATACTTCTTATGAGGGGTGTAACTTCGACGAACAAATGACAGTGTCGTTTGATGAAAAGCACCCCAATATTGTGACGCTCCTAGGCGATCGCCAGTGTCACCTACTGGTAAAACTGGCCCTGAGTCTCTGCCTCGGGATCGCGAGTTCGAGGCACTATCTAAGAAAAATCTGTCGTGTAATTAGGCCTAATGAATTTTAAATCTGTCCTGGGTCAAACGTACTTCCACTGGTACGATTTGGTGTGGAAATGTAGTGAGAGGGTGGCGGCTCAGGTGTCGTCCTTGTCATCTGACCACGGCACGATGTCCCCCCCAAAATAACCCTTGAGTAGATAGCTTCGAAACTAAGCGATAATCTAATAAGTCAATCAATAATTTTACTGAAACGAACTATCAAAACCAAACCACAGTATTTGATTGCTTTTATTGTAGGAATTTTAAAGTAAATTCTCAGAAAAACCCGTCATCATCTGAAAAATAATTCTTAAAACTTTTGATTTTGTATTTAATTTTCCCATTTTGTGATATGTGATATCCATTACTAACTGATATTATTTTTGTTCTTTTAATAGCTAAGCAATCGCTACAAACGCCTGAAAATTCTTGACAGCCGAAAATCCCATCAAATGAATTTAATGGCCTGAAGCTTCATTCAGTTAAAACGATATTTACAGTTTGTGTTTATAATGAGAAAAATTGATTATTTAACCCTTAAAAGCCCGATTTTTGAAAAATTGATTTTTAAATGTTTTTTGACTTTCATTTCTTGAATAAAACATGGGAAAAATGCTTTTAAAAAATCCTATATTTGTTTTAAGTGTGGTTTATGGCTACAAAGCAGTTTGTTACCAATTGGCAACACTGGGCTTTATTTCAGAAAAAAAATTCCTTGATAAAATTCTATAATGTCAAACACAGATGAATTTTAATAAATAATAACACGGATACGGAATTTCCATTAACATATCAGAATAAAATATAGTATTCTGTTGTTGTTGTTACTAATCTCCAATCAAGTCTAACGGAGTCAGACCAGATCAAGGAATCCGTTGACTTTGATAAAATCAATGACTAAAAGGGGAGAGGAAGAAATTTCCTCCCAGTCAAGTCCTAGACAGTCCAAAATGTGTTTAGGTGATGTTTGATGTTGCTGGCATTTAGGGCAGAGAGGGTAGATCTTGTTGCCCTCAGAATAAGTAAGGCAATCCAGCTGGCAAGTCGTGAAAGACAGGTACTGGAGTTGAATCAGATGGTATTCTCAAGAGTACAACGAAGTTAAAAAGATATAGTCTCAAGTGAAAAACATCAATTAACTTTTATTTTTTTATCAGCACTCAGCCTCCATCGATATGTTGTAAATCGATTTAATAAAACTATCAGTATGTATCCTATTGGCAACAACAGGCATTAGAGCTTCAGTCTTATTCTCAAGATTTTAGAAGACAAAACTGGGTATGTTGCTTAAAGGCAATACTAGGCCTTTAAGGGTTAAGTCCTAAATCATTGACGAAGTTGGTCAAAAATCTGATACGAATATACAAATTTGGTGTAAGAACAACATTCCAAATTTCACTGTATGTTTAACTTATGGTGTTTACATAAACACGGACAGACACACACTAAGGCAGAATTATGAAAAATAAAGTTGTTAGCGGCAGGTGCCTCTAAAATGTCGCACCATCAAAATTTGATGTTCACCAAAATTTTAAGGTCGGAATTTGTTGCCATTACTATACTTTCTAGCGGCACATTTCATGTATCAAAAAATAAAAAAAATGGAAAGCCATTAACTATTTTTAAACATTTAAAGTGAAAAAACGTAATTTCATGTCTGAGAAAAAACGAGTAATTGAAAGAATGATTGATTTTAAATCAACTAAAACTTTATTATCCAAGGCAAAAAATGGAAATAATTTTTAAGCCGATTAAAATACACATTTCAGTGAACTTCTGAAAATGGTTTCACAACACTGAAAAAACTATCACATACACTGAAAAAAAGAAAAGCGCAGAATTTTTTTAAAAAAATCTCTGATGACTATTTAGTACAATTCAACTTCCTTGATTTTGTTTTAGAAAGGTAAATGCGGCGAGCTTTTTAAGATTTAGTATAAAAAGCAGCGTTTTAATCTGTGAAGAAACTGAGGAAATTTTTCTTCTAATCTAAAAGACACATTTATTTTTTCGCTCTATTTTTAATGCGCATTATTTACAGAATTAAAAATTAAGGTAAAAGAGGACGCCCTAGTTTTCCGATCATCGAGTTCTATGCTGAAGAGAATATTGCGATATGACTTTCGTTTTGTAAAATAAGAAGCACAACACGCTTCCTTTGAATATTTGGAAAAAATTCTGAACCGATCAACATAACAATTTTTTAGTGTAAAGAGTAACAAAATTGCTTTTTTTTTATCTCTCTTTCAGATGGATAACTCAAATTATGCAACACACGTTTGTCTATATAAAAACGTTCTTATCAGTTCAGATTTCTAAACGAAAACAATAAAAGTTTACTTTTCAGTTCCGGTTTTCCTTAGCACTTTTCGATGCACCAAACAGAGGAATTTAAGCCATGATAATTTTTTTCCCTTAAAATAAAATGCTTTTTAGCTTTCTTAGTTTTTATAGAGGTAAAACGTACAGCCGAAGAAAAATAGGGATAAAACTGGTGAATTACATTGGAATTTAAAAATCTATTATTAACTTTTCATGTTGAATTCATCCTTTTTTTACATGGTTGCCAGAAGTTCTGGTCCAAAATTGATAGAGACGTTTTAAGGCAATTGTGCTCTATCTATGATTTTATCAATTTTCAAAATATCGATGGTGCGATATCAAGGTGCCATCTGGCCCAAATATTAAAACAGTTTCTGGGGAATGAAGGTAGGAGGATCCCACAATACGAAGGATCAAAGCTCACATTTTGTTTTTCTAATCAGAAGTAGTCATTTGATAAATTTCATTTGGACTTAAAAGTTGCGATTTACATACAGAGGCTCATATTTTTTTTTGGACACTTGTGTTTTTGAAACTTACTTATAAAAAACATCATCTAGATATCAAAGGATTTACTTCAAAATGTTTTCATATAAACTTTCTTTTGTCTATAATAAAACTTATATATTATAATGAAAATAAATACAATACCTTTTTTTGAAAAATTAATTTACGGGGAAAGTGTTAAAAAAATCACACATGAGTAATTGGACACTTTGAACATTCAACAAATGTAAATAAAAATATGCAAATAATCAAACATTTTAATACTTTGTTGGGTATCCTTTAGCGGAAATTACACTTTTATTACGTTTACTAAATTTTTTGACAGACGATATTTTTTGTTATTTATTTTTATTATAAATGGAAATGTATGCCAAATATTATTGTCTGCACTTTGAAATTACTACTACTTCATATAAATTTGTTTACATTTCTGTATTTGAAGTGAACATGGCCGGGCGCTACAAAGTTACAACAAATTCTATTAGGAATTTAATCATAGAACATTTTAAAGATGGTAAAAGCATCAGAAATATAGTAAAACTTGTTAAAGTAAGTCATTCAATTGCGTTTGCTATTATAAAACGATGGAAACTACGTGGAACTGTGGAAAATGCATTGAAATCAGGAGCTCCTCACTAGCTAACTCCCAGGAATCGAAGTTTTATTATGCATAAAATCAAGAAAATTATAAGATTTAGTGCAGTGAAACTTACAACAAAATTAGAAAAAAGATTTGCAATGAAAGTAAACCTTGAAACTGTTAGACGAGTTATCAGATCATATGGGTATAATAGTAGAATTGCTAGAAGAAAGTTTTTCGTTAATGAAAGAACAAAAAAGTTACGTCTGGATTTTGCAAAATCCATGATAGACAAAGATATATAGTTTTGGGAAAACGTCATATTTTTGGATGAATCAAAATTTAACATATTTGTGTCTGATGGGCGAATAACCGTGCGGAGAAAGCCCAACGAAGAGCTCAATCCGAAAAATCTATTGCAAACTGTCAAACATGGAGGTGGAGGCATAATGGTTTGGGGGTGTTTTGCTGCTTCTTGCATGGGAAATTTAGCTTTCATTGAAAATGATATGGACCAATATGAGTATATAAATATCCTGAAAGAAAACTTGAAAATTTCTGCCCAAAAACTTGGAATTCAAAACACATTCAAGTTGTATCAAGATAATGATCCCAAACATACATCCCTACATTTTAGCTTATGGCAGCTGTAGAACTGTCCCAAAGTTATTAAGACTCCACATATTCTCCAGATTTAAATCCAATTGAAAATGTGTGGCAAGAAATGGAGAAAAGAACAAGAAAATATGATATTTCTTCGAAAGAGCAACTTAAAGCAGTATTAACAGAAAAATGGAACAAAATTGAACATTCTTTAAAAAAAACTAGTTGAATCCATGCCAAAACGTATTAAAAGTGTAATTTCAGCTAATGGTTACCCAACAAAGTATTAAAATGTTTGATTATTTCCATATTTTTATTTACATTTGTTGAATGTTCAAAGTGTCCAATTACTTATGTGAGTTTGTTTTCAACACTTTCTCGTTAAATTAATTTTTTTCAAAAACAGGTATTGAATTTATTTTCATTGCAATATGTAGGTTTTATTATAGACAAAAGAAAGTTTATATGAAAAAATTTTGAAGTAAATCTTTTAAAATTTTGATGATGTTTTTTATAAGTAGGCTTCAAAAGCACAAGTGTCTAAAAACAAATATGAGCCACTGTATTAGTTTAGCTTAGTTATGTTAACGTCCCGTTTTGAAGCAACACGAGGGTTATTTCGGTACGAACCTCGGTCACATGACGAGGGCGACACCTGAGTTGGCACTCCCTCTCCAAACTTCTGCACCACACCAGCGGGTGGATATTTGAGCACTACGCATGATTTATCGTGCAACAGTCCCAATACACGACGGATAATCACTGGAATCGGGTTCGAACCTCGAAAAACCCTCCAGTCTCGAAGCTGAAACCTTACCATTAGGTGTCTGCGGTCTTCAAATTTACATATTAAAGTTTATTTACTACGTATAACTATATATTAAAGTTTATTTACTATGTAGATAACTACATATTGGCGTTTCATATTGTTGGAAAGAGCACGAAATTACAAACCTGACAGCACGTATACAACTCGCGTTGGTTCATTCCACTAAAGTAATTAAATTGTATTTGTCTGAAATTTATGTACTTCTGTTACGGTTTCAGATGCAGTAGATACGTCATACTGACCTCGCAGTATATAATGAGGAAATGCAATAAAAAAAATTTAAATTATTTACGTTATGACATATTACTTTTATTTCTTCAGTTACGATAAATACTTCACTTTTTGAATCCTCACTTGATAAATCCTTCACTTCTTCACTTTGCAAGCTAAATCATACGTAGCGGCAAAGCAGCCTCCCGCTGGGGTGACGAAGAAACTTGGAGAGGGGGTGCCATCTCTCTCATCCGACCGCGACTCAAAATTTGAATAAAAAATAAAAAATTGGGACGGCTCGAGGTCCGTCCCAAAATAGCCTTCTTGTTGCTACAAAACGGGACTTTAATATAACTAAACTAAACTGATCTAAGAAAAAAGCCTCCCAGAATATTTACAGTGCACACCAAGATATTCGTGCCATATATTTGAATAACTAAAAAGAAAACTTCTGACTATCTGGATCTATATTCCTTTTCTATAAAAATTTATAAGGATAAAGAAATGACACTTGTTTTAATATTATTGATCAGTAGATTTTGTCCCTTTCGTATTTTATAATTCACATTTGAATTTAAAAAAATGGAGTTGATTTTTGTGTGACGTTGTTCTGCAGAAACTTTAGGGATAAGGCTCTAAATTATAATTGAGATGTGGTTTTCCATGTTTCGCTTTTGAAGTAAAAATACATTCTTCTTTCTTTGTCATTTTTCAAAATTTTTTAACATTTCAAATGCAAAAATTCATGTATTTCTTTTCTTGCTGATATTTATTTAATGTTTGAGGGATAATTTGCTAAAACAAGTTGAAGCAGTTATTATCTAACCATTAACATAACTCTTACGCTGGTTTTCGTATACATTAAATGTAAATTTTGAGGTAAAACACAAAAATAAAATCTCAGACACATAAATTAAAATTTTAATTATTTATTAAACATTTCCAATCGCGACTCCTAGGTATCCGCATACGTTCGGAGACCATTTTGAGAATTATCATTAGAATAAATATTGAAATCCCATTTTATAATCATTTTTGCAAAAAAACTTTAATTTAAGCAACAAAAACTTTTTCAATTATCACAGATTTTCTTAAAGGTGAAATTTTAGAGTGATATTTAACAAAAATTTACAAATACGCGTGACACATTAAAACAAAATTATATCGATGAAATTTCAAATAAATTATGTTGGGATACTTTAAACACGTTTGTCTAGAGAATGTACTAGAATCTAATGAAAAGTTTCAAAAATATTTTTTTATACGTTTTCGAAGAGAATGATAAAGATTTTTCCTAACAACTATCAACACAATAACAGGCTATAAAATTCAAAACTATGATGCATTCTATTATTGTACATATTCTAGATAATGATGTATAAAATCTGCTTACCAAGTTTGAAACATCACAAAAACATTTGTTTATCACAAAAAGTGTTTGAGAAATCATGTCACAGGTATGGGAATATTATGAAATTTTCGGTTTTGAGAAAAACACGTTTAAAATACAAAAACACATTTTTAAACATACATTTATGCAGTAATTTACTTAAAATTCGTCACATTACACCCATTATACACCATTACACCCTCTTTCTTTACCTCCTGGATGATTTTGCTATTTTTAGCTCATTTATTTTTTTCCGAGCAACTTTGTTACAGTTAAACGCATGCCAACTATCAGTGCCCTTCGGACTCTAAATGCATTGGTTGAAATTTATTAAAGCAAACATGAAAAAATCTACCAATACAGAGCTTAGCATTGCATCTAAGTTATTTGTGTTGCTTCTTATGGTTATCCCATAATAGTTTTGAAGTTTATCAATAAAATTCTCTGTCAGCTTTCTTTTCCCTCCTAGACCTTTGTGTTTATTTTTTAATTTTCTGAATCTAGATCCAACTCTCTTCTGGAAACTTTAAAAAATAATTAACAAGACATAAATAATTGTAATAAACAATAAATTAGCAAGAATATTAATTATATGGTTAAAAATACAGCAAATTGTTTCCCCAATCGTTCCATTTCCCTTTTTCGTTTTCAGCTCTCAAGGTTTCTAAAAAAGGCTTTAGTTTTCTTCCTGGGTGTCGTAGAAATAAAATAAAAACAGTTTTGTAAACCAGAAAGTATAAGCTTTCAGATGAAACAATAAAAAAATTTGTGAATTTTGGCCGAAAATCGATTTCCAACGTAGGCGGATACTAAGGAGTGGAAAATTATTGTCACCCCAAAGTTAGAAAATAAATAAGAAAATGATGCGGTGATTAATGATAACTAAGAGGAAATTCAATAAAAAATAATTATTTGGGAATTTTAATGAAATGTTGTAAATCGAGATTCTTTTCTGACTATTTTTACTCCAGATATTGAAAATTTCTGAAAAAATATCCCTGTGAGAAATTTGGCAACCATAATTTTTTTTCTGTCATTTGTCATTTGGTATCGTGATTCACGAAACCCAGGATTATTGTATCCACTTTTCGATGTTTCACTTCCAAAAGACAGCATCGATGGATTTTAATTACTACGGCAAACATTTC